>CM033321.1:40187337-40408086 GCA_019359835.1 Pharus latifolius | reverse complement strand
TGATATGTTGATGGTTTTGTAGGGAAAAGACATGTCGTTGTCTTCATCGGATGGTACTAGTGGTTAGACTAGGGCCAACCCCAACGTAACTGAAGATGCAGCTGGTTCATCCCAGCGCAAGAGGGTGGGGCGAGGCGCGACGACGTTGGGCCATTTGGCCAAACGCACGGATCTTTCTTGTGAGTTCAACCAATTTGGGAGGCCGATCGGAAAGAATGCTAGGAAGTACGCGGCCTACGTTGGGCTGTTGGCGAATGAAAGGGTGAAGATCACCGTCCAGAGCCGGAAGGACGTGACGGCGGACGAGAGGGATAGGTTGTGGGTGGAAGTGAAGGTTAAATTAACTGAAATCGCTGAACTCTTTCGTAATCACGTTCTCTTGGCTTATACTAAAGTTTAACTAACTCGTGATTAATTGTATGCATTGTTTGAAAACAGGCTAAGTGGAACATCCCCGACGATAAACCTAGGACGGCCTGCTTGAAGGACATGAACGGAACATGGAAAACCTTTAAGAGCTGGCTCGTCAGTAACTTCCTCGCTGCGGGGAAATCACCTTGCGAGAAGTACCCCTTCATATCAGAGGAGGTATGGGAGGAATTCACCAAGTAGAAGGGGACCGAGGAGTTCAAGGCCCTTAGCGAGAAGAATAAGGCGATCCAAAAGAGGAACGACCACCCACATCGTCTCGGATCCCAGGGCTATGCGGGGAAGGAGGATCAGTGGAAGAAGGAAGACGAGCAAAATTCTGTCATCGACTCACCTGAGTTGCCGCTCTCCGAGATCCGGGATGAGAGGTGCAAGCGATGGTGGGGGGAGGGGTCCATGTCGTCCATGGGGTCTGTGCATTCGCAAACCCTGGGGACGCCGACGTTGTGAGGCGAATGGTAAGTTGGCTAACCTCGTAAACTGTGTGCGCACAAGTGTGTATATGTGTTTGTCTCACAAGGTACCTTTAAATGTAACATATCTCTTTTGAGAAGAAGGCAATGGAGGGATTGTTTACCCCGCAGAGGGAGAACAACATCCTCACCCGGGCTCTAGGAAATAAGGAGCATCCCGGGTGGACACGGACCGTAGGAGCCATTGTGTCGTGGAAGGCCGGTTTCGCAGATCCGGCTCCACCGAGGAAGAAGGCTCGCTCCTGGAAGGAAAAGGAAGCGGAGCTCTCCGATAAGATACGGGCTAGGTACGGGCAGAGATACAAGCTGAGGTGCAGTCTGAGGTGCATTCTGAGATCGCACAAATGAGGGAAGAGTTTGCACAGTTGAGAGAAGCATTGCTGGCCAAGAGTGCAGATGCGGATCCCCAGAACGACGGTACCCCACAGGGTCGGATAAGCAATTGCTCTTCGAAGATCCTCGTGGATCCAGTGGATCTACTTGAGGTATTGCAAGCCTTCATCTGTGCACTTAAGTTGATGCCACTCCCATTCTGTTAGAGTTGTTTCGCTAACCTGTTTTAATTATTGCAAATTTGCAGAAGCCGGAGAGCTGCATCCTACTGACTCACCTAGGCGACGGGCAAGAAGTGGTTGCACACGACTTCGTATATCAGTCTGGGGTGGATGTCCTAATCCATTGCGTACCTCTGCGTTGGGGTTCACAAAGGTACAGGTGGACATGGCCATACCAGGCTACAACGATTCTCCATTGCCAATCCCAACAGAGGAAATGCAGACACTTGCTGAGGTAGTGGGTTCCAACGTACAGTGGCCCAAGAAGTGTGTTCTAATACAACAGGTAAATCCTACACATTTTAGATTACATCCTACTCAGTACACTCAACTTGCAAAATCTAACATACGTGCTCATTAATTGAAGTGGCCTGCCAGCGTGCTACCAGGGGACTGCGCCCCCTGCTCGGGGCATGAGGCCGGATCTCGTGCGAACCTGAACATAGCAAAGACGGCCTCGACCCCAGCCAGTGCATCCACGCCTTACCTCGGAAGAAAGCCGCCATCACCTCGCCCTTGCCTTCGAAGGTACGCGCTCAGTCCCCAGCAAAAGGCAAGGGCAAAGGGCGAAAGGGACAGCCGGAGAGGTTCAGGAACGGGTTCCCACTCGTATCGGAGGCAGCTTGTAGCAAATTGGATCGATCAATCAGAGACCTCCATGAGTGGTACCTACACCAAGCTCATCGCAATCTGAACATCTTAGTTCCCGAAGGCCTGGGCAGTTCCACCATGAGCCCGGGAGTATATCCGTGGCACACGAGGATCTGTTCGACCTCTACAATGGCGGGAGCTCGATATGTCCATCATACGGACTGGAGTCCTGTGAGTTTGCTGATGCTATGTATTGCTGTTTTCTAACTCTGTTTGCTAACTCTGCATTGTTGTAGTTCATTTGAAATGTAGTAACTTTCTGTGCAATACTAATGTCGTCCTTTGCATGCAGGTGCATGTACAGGCTAGCATCGGAGGCTGTGTGTGACAAGGTGGTTTCCTTGACCCAGAGAAATAAGCCTCACGATGCTAGAGTACGACGCTGGGCACGCTGAGCAGTACATATCCAAGGCGCTGATGGCGCAGCAGGACAAGGAGTTCATTCTGGTGCCGTACCACCAAAGGTTAGTGCATTTCGTACTAATTTAACCCAATCTTGTATGTTACACCTGAGATATACTTTGAGCTAGCGGTCCTCTTTTACGTACAATGTAGGGGCCACTGGATCCTCATCGTGATCTGTCCGTGGAGGAACGAGGTTGTGTACTATCTCGATTCGATGCGTGACAGATTATCGAACGATATGTGGTCAAGGGGAATATGAAGGCGTAAGTAACATATATGTTTGATTTAAATTTTGACTTCACTAGCTAATGATAATACATTTAACGGGCAATGCTAATTGAAATGCAGGGCTTTTGAGAAATATGTGTCCGCTGGAGGAGGCATGCCACACCGCAGGGCTCCCTACTAGCTTGGAAAGAATATGAGGTACTCACGAGACTTTTTGTTTATGCTTAATTAGTTTATGGAAACAATAGCTAACATGTCTTCGCATATGCAATATCTCAGTGTCATCAGCAGCCGCAATCATGGGAATACAAGTTTTATGTGCTGCGCTACCTGTACAACCTAGTGCAAACAAACTTTGCTCAATTCCCCCAGGTAAGCATCGATAGCTAACTCAAATTTGAAATTGGGTGTCACGTTCAAAATTAGGAAGTTAGTTACTCAGTATTCACACATGCTTGCAGATCGCAATGTCGAAAGACCAATACGAAAATGCAAAGATTAGAGATCTTCGACAAATCTGGGCTCAATATGTTATGGAGGAAGTTGCGCCCAACAACCGCCCATGACAATTTTCTTCTTTTTGTGTACTCTGTGCATAGGACTGTTTATATATATGTGAATAAATATCCATATTGGATTGCAATTTGTATTTGTCCATATATATGTGAATAAATGTGAATAACTGTCTAATGTGTCAATCTATTCAATGTAATGTGAATTTACCCTTCTTTGCATCTGTACTGTATTGTGTATCCAATCTATACTGTATTGCATCTATACTGTATATGTGAATGTATTGTATTGTTAATGTAAAGAATGTACTGTCTATGTGAATGTACTGTATTGCATCTATACTGTATTTCTATCGGTAAATTCATTCACAACCGAGAGAGTACTATCATTTTTTCTATCGAAAACTCATCCACAACCGAGAGAGTACTATACTTTCTTCTATCGGTACACTCATAATTTACCGTTAGAAGAGTGTGACTTTTCCTGCCGGTAAACTCATACATAACCGAGAGAGTACTATCATTTTTTCTATCGGTAAACCCATTTCCAACCGAAAGAGTACTAAGATTTTTTTCTATCGGTACACTCGTAATTAACCATTAGAAGAGTGTGACTTTTCCTGCTGGTAACTTATACAAACCGAGGAAGAGAGTACTATCCTTTTTTCTATCTGTAAACTCTTTCACAACCGATAGAGTACTAAGGTTTTTTCTATCGGTACACTAGTAATTAACCAATAGAAGAGTGTACTTTTCCTACCGGTAAACTCATTCACAACCGAGAGAGTACTATCCTTTTTCTATCGGTAAACTCTTTCACAACTGTCAGACTAGAATGGGTTTTCTACCGGTTTTTGCCTAAAATGCCGTTAGAATAGTGTAGTTCTTCTATCGGTTATTTACCAATAGAAAATGACCTGTCTTGTTCTATCGTGTCCTATCTCGAACGGTACAAAAACCGATAGTAGAGGGGTGTTTTTTACCGATAGAAGAAAGCTTTTATGTACTAGTGTCTAGACGATGATGGACACCAAGCTAAAGAGGAGTACGGCTTTTCATCCTCAAACTGATGGTCAAACCGAGGTGGTAAATCGCACAGTTGTTCATCTCTTGAGGGGCTTTAACTCTAAGCATCCGAAGACCTGGGATGAAAGCATACCGTACCTACAGTTTGCTTTTAATCGAGCAGTGCATGGTTCGAGTGGAAAGTCGCCGTTTGAGGTCTGTTTAGGATTTCTATCACAGAGTCCATTCAACATGGAGTTTGTGATCCCTACCTTAGCGCAGAACAGCAAGGAAGGCTCTGATCAGGATCGAGCACAAAAGTTCCTGGAAGGTATTCAATGACTCCATCGTGAGGTTGAACAAAACTTGCTGAAAGCTCAACTCAAGTACAAGGCACGACATGATCGACACCGAGTTGATGGGCAATTTCAAGAAGGTGATATGGTATGGTTACATCTGAGTAAGGAGAGACTTAAAGGTGAAGGTAAGAAACTCAAACCCATTCATTATGGTCCTTTTCGGATTGTGCGGAAAGTGGGTAATAATGCTTGTCAGCTCGAGTTACCTCCATACATGGATATTTACTCGGTTGTCAATATTGAGCACCTCAAACTCTTTGAGCCTTCAATGCTGGATGATGAGCCAGATACCATAGTACCATTGTTGAAGACTTGGCATCAACGAGACAAACCTCTATGTGAAGATGTGATTCTAGAGAAGGTGACTACCACCCACAGTGGCACAAAGGAGACTTTTCGAATCGGTCGGAAAGGTCAACGAGTACGTGCGGCAAAGTGGTACACCAGAGAAGATGGACAAGCCCAATTTCCACATCTCCAGTTTAATCGAGAGGTCGCAACAGGGGTTGGCTCCTTCTCAATAAGGGAGTCATGATCTGGGAGGATTTGCCAGTCATGATCGTATAAGGCTCCGCGATCATAACTTGGTCGCATAAGGCTCCACGATCATAACCGAGTTTGGAAAGGTCTCGCGACCATGGATTAGTTCATGTCCTTGAAAAGGAATTCGTTCTCTGTTCGGAATTGTAATCCGTTCCGAATAGATATAAATAAGCTTATCTATTTAGGGTTAGTTAGTTATATGAGTCTAATATGTTTAGGTTATGGAGTCTGATACGTACTCATACGATTGGACTATAAATACTTTTTAATAGGTCAAGTTTAAATCATCGAATATTATTATAGTCTTGGATCATATATCCAGCTCATAGTTTCTTCGATGTAGGCAAGTGGGCCTAACATTCGACGTGTAAAGTCCTCTTTGAAATAAAGAATTGTGCAATTACTTTCAACTGTGTTGAGGTCATCCTTTGGATTTTGGTAATTCCGAGTAAGATCCCGTTATTCCGCATATTAGAATCTGGGCGAGCCTAGTGCGAAAACCAAGGCTAGGTCTCAAACGGATCATTGCTTGTATATCTTGTTCTCTTCTAGTATTTGCATCTTATTGCCGTGGTGCCTTAGTTACTGAGAAGTGTACTTTGCGAGGCAAGCAAGAACCAAGGTGGTCATGGATTGGGATAATTGAAGACCAATTTCAATTTATCTTCAATTCTTATTCATCTGTTGTGTGCTTTAGGTTGAAGAGCTTGTTTATCTCGAGTGTTGTGTGGTTGATTTGTGTCGAGGCTTGTTGAAGTGTTAGTATTTATTTTTGTACTATTGTTTTGTCGATTTGTGCAGTGATTAGTAATCGATAGACATAAATGCCTTCTTCCATTAGGCTTCTTCTCGATTATTCTAAACATTGCACATATTTACAATCATTGTACAATTTTAAACACTAATGGTGAGTCGCGAGATATCCACCTCTTTCTTTCTCTATTTTTTCTTCTAACATCTCCCCTCTATTTCTTTCGTCCTATTTATTTTCACCTGCCATCGATTTAGTTTAGTTTTGCACATTTCACTTCTCTAGTCCCTAAGTAAAGAACGACTGAATACCCGCCTTACTGCTCCGATCTCGTTCTCTTGCGAGACGGTCTAGGCCGGTATCAACGGTATCCATGTCAGTGGAGAGTTTAGCCACTTGTTCAGCTAGGTTCGCTTGAACGGAGGTGTCTTCATATATCTTCAGAGACACGACTGTAGGAATCGCCAAATGATTGCCTTCATTTGGAAAAGGTTCTTGTAGAATTTCGCTGGAAGTTTTGGAACCCTGGCGAGTCTTCACCATCCACAGGACAGGATAGTTGCTCTGATACCAACTTGATCAAATTAAGCACTAGACCAAGTTTTGGACTAGACTTGCTCTGATTCTAACTTGCTCCTATTGAGATATAGATGGGATTTGTCTATATTCGACCAGATGCTAATATGCGTAATAAGGGATCTTACTTAGAACTACCGAAACCCAGGTTGTCGAAAAAACATAGTTCAAGATAATTGTACATCTCTTTATTGAAAAGAGGAACTTGTACACGTCGAACGTTGATCGCACTCGATCTTACGTCGATGAACTATGTATCCAGGACTTCGTTCTAGACTCGATACTAACTCAATCTATTACAAAGTATTTATAGTCCGATCGATTGATATCGTATCAAACTCAACAACTAACTAACCCTAATCGTATAGGACTCAGTTATATGTATTATATCTATATCGGACTACAATCCGAACAATATCGGAATACTAACGACTAGAAAGAGTTCGAATCCAAATCCGAGTTTGAATCCTGCTGACGCGTTCGACTTTCTGCAATCCACCCGGATCACTAAGTATGTTCCTCAGTGTTAAATAAAAGTTACAAGTTCAAAGATTCAGGTTTTGTTATACTTTAATTTTTTATACTGGAAAACCTGCTTGGGTACATTGATGGCTGATGCATTTGTTAAATTGATGTTGTGAGAGCGAGTAGCTTTTGTGATGCATGTTTGGCAAAACACTATATTGCACCTAGATGGTGTTCTAGAAGTGAACACATGAAAATCTAGAAATCAGAATTGAAACTATCTTGCTTTGGTCTTCAAGAACATACTTATATTAATGAGTTAACTATACAAACAAGACAATACACTACTCAAAAAATAACAATTGAAATATAGAAATGTACAACGCAAGTCTTTGAGAAATGTACAATTCATGTTTTTGGGAAAGCACTTGAAATCAAACTTGGGCATGAATTTGGCTTTTTTTCCTTTGAGAATTTAAAGACTTAATTTCTTATGAGTTGGAATGCAACTTACTTTGGACTGAATTTATGGAATTTTATTTCTTGTTATGGGCTTATATGTTATATAACTTTGAATATATTACAACAAATTGAGTGTAAAGCACTTTAGAGTTTCTATTGCAGATATGTATCACGCCAACAAAATAATATCTAGTCCATTTTACTCATGGCCTTCTCTTGTAGACCAATAAATGAGCATAGCTCCCAGTTTTTGTAGAAACCTAACCTATTTTAGCATGGTTGAGAAAATATTAGGATGACATTTCCATTTTTTGTTCAAACCTCGACTATTTGGAGATGCCGCTTTACCATAGCCAACTAACCTCATTAATGTTGGTGAATTCAGAAAAAAAGTGATCAAATCATCATGAGTAAATGGATATAATTTAGATTAGTAATGCTCGCAATTACCTATTTCCCTCTCAAATTCGTGGTCTAGCTCTTCTTTCCAATTTTTTCTCTCTCAGAAAAGCAAATATTGTTTAAAGTAACACTTCTATAGTTAGACCATGTTAAATCACAGGACTAATACACCTTAAGTAAATTTACCAACACAATTTTTTCATTCGTATAAGCAACAAGTTGTACTTATTATACAACAATCGATCAAACATATTTTATTATAACTGTCATATGTTCTAGAAGTTATTTAAAGCCAAAGTTATTGATTTGTATTTATATCAAGGCTATTGTAATGGATATCTTTTCTTATGCAGGTGGTTAACAGTAAGGTGTTAAAAGCATATGAAGTAATGAAGATATTTTACGTCATAAGAGTTTGAAAGTGGAATATTTTACTTATGATAGTTATAGTTGAAACATAATATATAGAGTTATAAATATTATATATGGGCATACATTTGCTGTAAAGAATTCTTAAGTGATATTTTTCTCGCAATTGTTTTAGATGTACTATATCTATTTTGGTTGGTTTTGTCAATTGAATAATTTGTGACCATAATGAATCTTGTCAATGGCTATATAAAGCAAAGAATTCAATATAATATATAATTGTGTTATTTATCCTTTGTTTGATAATTTTGTTGAAAAATGTGGTGTGATTTGTGTTAGGATAGTGTACATATTATAGTTTTAGTTGTTATATTGTTGCCTAATTACTAAAAATATATTTAAAATTAATTATTGACACAATTCCTAGTGGTACATTTACTATAAATAATTCACATATTCAAATTTGAATGTCTAAATTCTCAATGACAAATTAGCTGGTAATTTATTTTAAATAGTTGTATAGCTTGGAATAATATATTACAAGTGGACATACAAGTGAAAAAATTCAAACTTTCTAAGCGATCTACAACTGGGAATACTTTTTGTCATTGGGCCTACAGCTGAGAAAAAAATATTTCAAATAGTTGTACAGATTGGAATAATATATTATAAGTGGACATACAGGTGGAAAAAGTTTAAACTTTCCAAGCGATCTACTGTTGGGAATACCCTTTGACATTGGACCTATAGCTGGGAAAAATTTTACTCAGCACCGTTTCACCCAGCTGTAGTAAACCTTCTTCCTAGTAGCTAAAGTGCTGCCAATGCTAGTTTTTACTAACTGTTCTACTACTAGCATTGAAGTGCTATCTGATAGTGTTTGGACCCAATTCGACCAAGAAAACCAAAACTGGAAGCAAAAAGGTCCTGGTGGAACACGTTTTGGCAGCAAAATAGCTTATCCGTACACAGCTAGGTGAAAAAGAGACTTGTTCGAACATGTGACGATAAAAAAGGAGTTGTACTCGAAGACAACTGCTTGAAAAGACTCCTGGTCGAATACGAGCATGTGGTCGAAAAGAGTCCTGATCAACCACGACAACGGCTTGGCAGTTTGTTTACAACACGTGTTTTGCCGGGATTGTGCCATGTGTCCTGGTCGTGTTTGACTCGGTTTCGGTCATAACACGTGTTTGGACACGAATACACCATGTGTCTTGGTCGTGTTCGACTCGGTTTCTTTGGCTTTTGCTGGTCGAATTTGGTTGGTTTTAATCGATTTTGACCGAGACTGGTCGGATTTGGTCGGTTTTGGTTGGGTTTGACCAGGACTGGCTGGATTTGGTCGGTTTTTAGCTAGATTTGGTCTATTTTAGTCGTATTTGATCAGAACTGGTCGAATCTGGTCGATTTTGACTCAGATTTATCCATTCTCGCCCTATTTGAAGCCAATCTTCATTGCCTGCACATCAAGGAGTTGTTTTGGGCACGTTAACCCATGTACTATAAATAGAGAAGCTTTTGGCTCAATTAGAATGATCTTTACATCTTTTTACATACTAGCCTTTAGGGCTTAGTAGTAGTTTTTAGTCTAGTTTTCTTAGAAGAGCTCCATTTTCTATTTTTCCTGCTTTTGTAAGCGGGCAAGGACGGCAACTTCAGTTTTCAAGCAATCAAGTGAGTTTTTATTTAATTCTTATTATTATTTCTACATTATTATGGATTTTTGCGAGTAGATCCCGTCTAGGGTTAGGGATGACCTAATCCGGAAGGCGTGATTCTTCCTCAGTTTTGATCTCAAGTTTTAGAGTTATTTCCTGATGTTTTCTTCCTCTAAACCCTAAATTCTTGTTTCAGCAACAGACGTAACAATTGAGCCTTAGCAAGAATTCAGGGGAGTTCTTGAGTCCTTAGCGATTTGATGCAGGATCCAAAACAGGAGAGAGGCTCTCGTCAAACGTAATCGTGAAGGCCATCCTCTGATCGTTGTACCAACAATTGTACTGACAACTTAATCTGTCTTGGAAAATGATTGAAATTAACTTACAATCCTTGGACCTTCGATATAATTATGTCGGATAGTTATGGAACTCCCAAAACCCTCGATTTTCATTCCTGCTTACAAACCCTAGTTTCATATTCGCTCTTTACTGCTTTAAAACCCTAGATTGATAGCTTTAGTAGTATATTTAGTTTAGAAAAACATACCCACAACTCATTTATACTTAATCAGTGATCCATTAAGCTAGAAAGGTAAATACACTTGTTCCTCGTGGAATTCAACCCTCAAAAACTGAACGTTCAACTGTTCACTTGCGGTTTATTACTACACAATCGCTCTTGCTGTTTCGGGCGCGATCAGGTACCTTGTGTTGGCATCCAGGAAGTTCATCAGTTCGCAACCCGCTGTTGAATCGACCAACTGATCGATGCGGGGAAGGGGAAAATCATCCTTCGGGCAGGCAGCATTGAGACTGGTGTAATCGATGCACATGCGTCACTTACCATTAGATTTTAGGACCATGACCGGGTTTGCGAGCCATTTGGGATGGTCAACCTTGCGAATAAAGCCAGCCTCCTGGAGTTTATCTAACTCCAAACGAATGGCTTCTCTCTGATTAGAGGCAAATCATCTAAGATTTTGCTTTATTGGTCGCTGTCCAGGCTGAATTGCTAGCCTGTGCTCGATCACTTTCCTTGGGACTCCAGGCATGTCGGTTGGTGTTCACACAAACACATATGCATTAGCTTGGAGGAAAGAGATGAGCGCAAGTTCCTATTTGTGCTCCAGCTCTGACCCGATTCGAATAGTTTTGGACGGGTCTTCTGGGAATAAAGAGACTTGTTTAAGTTTTTCATCTGGTCGGTAGTTTCCTTGACCGCATCTGGCTCTTTAGTTTTGGTCGCACCCTTGACATCCCTAAGGGGAAGCTGGTCAACCAATTTCAGGAAAATGCGACTGCAAGTGAGGGCCAAATTTTGGCTGCCCCTCACCATGATCATGCCTTTTTGTCCTGACACTTTGACGAACTGATAAGCATAGTACATTGCTGCCATAAATTTGGCAAGCGAGGGCCTTCCAAGGATTGCATTGTATGCTGAATCAAAATCAATTACATCAAAAGTAACCAATTCTGTTCAAAAATTCTATGGTTCCCCAAGTGTTACCGGCAGTACAATGTGGTCGATAGGAGTATACGAAGGACCAGGAATAATCCCAAAAAATGGGTGGAGCACAGTTTTAATTCTTGAACAAGGGATTTGCATCTCGTCAAGTGCTTTTGCAAAAAGTTTGAGAGAACTACCTCCGTCGACCAGGACTGCCCACTTTAGTACTACTAATCATGGGGGTTATAACCAGAGAGAGTTGTCGTGGTCGTGATAGTCCTCTAGGGCAATCTTCTTGGTTGAAGGTCAAGGATGTCTTTGACCAGCGGAGGTATTGAAGCTCTCCTGGGGGAGTTTCAATATTATTTACCTCTCGGCAAACAGACTTAAACTGATGCTTAGAAAGGTAGGACGAAGAACCACAAAAAATAACATTAACATGATTACTTGGTACCTGGTATGGCATATCCTCATCTCCATCAACGCCTTTATACACACTCGGTTGTCCTTTTTCTGGTATGGTAGGCATAGGTGCTTTACCTTGGTAGAATTCTTCTATGCGCTTTAACCAGTTCCGACAATTCTTGAGGTCGTGTCCCAGAACCTCATGGAACAGACACCACTTCTTACTTCCCTATGGGTTAGTCTGTTTTTCCAAGTGGTCATTGTTGCGGCCACTAGAAGGAGTTTTATTATTCTTGTATGGAACTTTGTTACCTTTATCTTGTGGTCGCTCTTCCATGTTCGCGACATCTTGGGAATGGCTTATTCCATCCTTTTTTGACTTCTTGAACTTCCCGCCAGTGGATCCCAGAGGTCTGGAGAAAGCAGCAATCAATACGGCCAGTCTTCCTCCGGGCCTTCTTTCCAGATTTCTTGTTAGAATTCTCTTTCCTTTCAAAGTCTAGACCAGGTTGTGGTGGTAAATGACCCTTATCAACCATCCTATTCCATTCTATTACCTCAGCAGCATCAGAATAGCGATCAGCCATGTCGAAGAGTTCTGACACTGATCTCGGCGGATGGATACTGAGGTCCTCTATGAATCTTCCATATCAAACGTGATAAGTCTTAATTTGGTAGAATTTTACCCTAGGTTTAGTATTGAAAATGTGCAAAAATGATGCTTAAAATTCCTTTGATACGTCATTTTATGTGACTTTTTGTAACATTTTACAATCCTCTTTCACAAGTGTGTTCATCATGTTTTAGGGAACAAACATAAGAAATTTGGAGTTATTTCGACATCGTTTAGATAGGAAACGAAGTGGAGAAAGAAGATGATGAAAATCTAAAAAACAGAAATCCGACCCGAAATTGGACCCGAATCCGACCTGAAACCCGAATTCCGAGTCCAAAACAGACCCGTTAGTCGGTTTAAAGTCCAAATCTGAGACAATTTCCTTCCTAAATAAGTCTTGAGTTGTAATTGGTTAATTCTAGGACTTATGTACTATAAATAGAGAAGCTTTTGGCTCAATTAAACATGTTTTTTCTTAGGTTTAGAAGCCGTTAGGGCTTAGTTTTTAGTCTAATTTTTTTAGGAGAGCCCTCTTCTCTATTTTATTGTTTTTGTAAGCCAGCAAGGACGGCAACTTCAATTCTCAAAAGTAATCAAGTAAGTTTTTATTTATTTCTTATTATTATTTTTGCATTCTTATGGCTTTTTGCGAGTAGATCCCTTCTAGGGTTAGGGATGACCTAATCCAGAAGGCGTAATTCTTCCTTAGTTTTGATCTCAAGTTTGGTGTTATTTTCTAATGTTTTCTTCCTCTAAACCCTAAATTCTCGTTTCGGCAATAGACGTAACAGTTGAGCCTTAGCTAGAATTTAGGGGAGTTCTTGAGTCCTTAGCGCTTTGACGCGGGGCCCTGAACAGGAGAGAGGCTCTCGCCAAACGTGAAGTGAAAGCGATCCTCTGACTGTTGACCCAGCACCTCGAACTGGAAACTTAATTTGTGTTGGAAAACAATGGAAATTAACTCACAATCCTCGGACCTTGGATAGAATTACGCCGGATGGTTATGGAATTCCCGAAGCCCTAGGTTTTAATTCCTGCTTTATAAATTCAGATTTCATACCTGCAATTGACTGCTTTAAAACCCTAGATTGATAACTTTAGTAGTAGAATTAGTTATAGAAAAACAACCCTAAAACTCGTTTAGACTTAATTAGTAATCCATTAAGTTAGAAAGACGAATACGATTGTTCCTGGTGGAAGTCGACTCTCAAGTGCTCAACGTTCAACCGTCCATTTGCGGTATTGCAAAATCACACCGTTTTAAGAGCGATCAAGTTTTTGGCGCCGTTGTCGGGGAACAACGGTAATTTATCTTTTTAGATTAATTTTTGCTGATATAAGTCAATCTCACTTCTCAATCTTGTTTCTATTTTTCTTTTTGTTTTTTTTTCTTGTGCACCACTAACCTTTTAGGGAAGTAGTGCAAATTTGATACAATCAAGAACGAGCCACATTGGACAATCAAACACCGAAGGAAGCCGAATCACCAAAGATGGGTGGACAAGAAAAATTGAAGGATTATGGAATCCCGTTCAGCATGGGGTTTCAGTTAGGTATTCTTAGACCAGCAATCAAAACAAATAATTTTGAAATTAATCCTGCACTATTAAACCTGATACAACAAAATCAATTCAGTGGTTTTGCCACAGAAGATCCATCGTTGCATCTCCATATTTTTCTTGAACATTGTGATACTTTTAAAATTAATGGAGCTTCGCAAGATGCGCTACTTCTGCGTCTATTTCCTTTCTCTCTTCGAGATAAGGCGAGAGCATGGTTGTACAGTCTACCGCCCGCTTCAATAGCAACGTGGGATGAACTCTCATGAATTTTTCTCAATAAATTTTTTCCTCCATCTAAAACTGCATATATTCGAAACCAGATTGTTTGTTTTACTCAGCAGGGAGGAGAATCACTCTACCAAGCATGGGATCGGTACAAGGAACTTTTGAGGTCATGTCCACACCACGGCCTGGAAAAGTGGCTTGTAGTTTAAACATTTTATAACGCTTTGAATTACACGGCACGGATAAATGTTGACGCCGCAGCTGGCGGTGCACTCATGAACAAAAGCGTTGATGAAGCGCACGATCTAATTGAAGGTATGACACAAAACTACATGCAATGGGGGAATGAACACACTGCATCAAGATGAATCCAACCGCAGCACCAACTCCCTCAACAACAACAGTAGTACCAAGCACCATGGCCATCATTTCAGCAGCAACAACAACAACCACCGTACCGGCCACCACATCAATGACAAAATCAACTTGAACAATCCAACATCGAGCGCATGCTAGAATCTTTTCTAGCAAATCAAGAGAAGGAAAAAGTTGCACTGAACCAGAAGATTGACTCCATCTCTACACATGTTTGCATGCTTGAGACTCAACTCGTGCGAATGGCCAATCACACACCAATGATTTCTAACTCTCTTCCTTCTCAACCTATCAACTCTGGAATTCTGAACATATTAATGTTATATCTTGTGTTGATACTGTTGATTTGAAAGGTCCAGGAACTTTCCAAAAAGAGAAGGTGCAATCGGAACCAACAAAGATGCCCACCGAGGATTTGACGCCGACGACCAAACTTAAGTATGATGATCCACCTGCGCCAACAGACGACCTCGGAAAGGAAGAACAATCAAAAGAAACATAATCAGGTAATAATGAGGTAACACAAGTTTCTAAACAGACTCCATCTTTTCCAAGTTGTTACCTCCAGTCTAGTTCTAATGACAAATCCTTTGATATCCTGAAGAAATCAAATGTGACTGTGCCTTTTGTTGATCTTATCATTGAAATTCCTTCATATGAAAAATTTCTAAAAGAAATTCTTACAAATAAAAGGGATTTGGATGATTTAGAAATAGATCAAATTGATATATGTGAGGGTACAATTGCTTTCCATATGGGGAATGAGAAAATATTGTTTAAATTGCCTGAAATTGCTAACTGCCCTATGTATGAGGACACCACATGCAGGATAGACCCTCTTGAGACTATATTGCAGGGTAAACAAATTGGAGATGATGCTCTTGATGACAACACAGAGACGAGCAATAAAAAAGATGATCATGCTACTACAAACACATCATCATTGCCCAATCGACTCTTAACGGTAAGAAATCATGACAATCCCTACACGAACAAGGTACCAAAACTCACACCCCTTCCTTCCTTGGTGAAATATATGCTTCTTGATAGAGACAAACATAATCCTATCTTTGTAGAGGCCAATATAACTAATAAACCATCAAGTACATTGATCAATACATTAACACTGCATCGCAAGGCATTAGGATATTCTATTGATGACCTAATTGGTATAGAGCCTCTACACCGATTAAACCTAGCTACGATGAAAGCTGAAAAATCTGAATTGCTAGATAATAGGCTTAGGTCTCCCACTGCACCAAACATTCAAAATCATTATTGGGAACCTCCATAAAGATCATGCTATGGCCTACGTCGAGCGGGACGTTAAACCAGCACTTATCGGGAGGCAACCCGATGCTTTTTCTTTCTTTTATTTTTCTTTTATTTCTTTTTCTTTTTCTTTTTCTTTTTCAGGGCCAACCAAATTCAGATTACGACATTCAAGTCCACATCACAGCATGTTCAAAAAAAATCACGAATCCGACATGTGATCTCCAAGGTACGTAAGTTTTTATTTTTATTTTCCTTTTCCTTTTTTTTTGTTTTCAGGTTTTCACTTGCGACGCCTTGGACTGCATCATTGGAGCTACGGGGACCGCAACATCCTCTTTGACTACGTCATCTTCCACCACGACCGCAAATGATAATCTGTATCTCTTTCCATACATTGAGGACAATGTCTGATTTAGCTTGGGTAGGTGTTCACTTAACTGTTTGCTTAGTTTAATTTAGCTTGGGGGTGTTCACTTAACCATTTTCTTAGTCTTTATCGAATCATCATTCCACCACATTCCATCATAAATTGAGAAAAAAAGAGAGATTTATCACTTAGAATGCCTAGTTTTGAAGATGATCTTTAATCAATCAGATGACTATTCTATCACATCTTTGCATAGGATCCATTGAACTTAGCTCTCTTAAACATTTCAATTTCTTATGTTTAGTTTTTATCTTAAATTGACCATTAAAGCTTGAACTTGTCTTTTAAATTATGATTGACTTCTTCCAAATTGAAGGTTCTAATAAACTATTATCTAAAATTAACTCTCTTATGTCACTAGATTGCTAATTGCATGCCCTTCTCTTTAAAAATAAAAAACGTGTAAGAGTGAAGTATAATCGACCCACTGGGGGGGAGGTGGTGGTGAATCATCGACCAGCTGAGGAAGGAAAGATTTACTTAACTTATGCACACAAAAAAGTTATATTTTCAATAAAACGGTTGCTTAAGATGCGGCTTTGTCTAGTCTCGTGTAACATATATGCAACCCGCTGGGGGGAGGCGATGGTGAATAGTCAACCAGCTGGTGAAGGGAAGGTATACGGAGCATTGAGGTTGCTTACAGGGGCTCGGGAAATTGACAAAGCTGCATTTCTGTAAGTGCACTTAAGTAAGAGTCTTCAGCTTTGTCTCCTCTAGCCGCGACGGAATGATCCAGTAAAAAACATTCTGGCCAAGAGCACGAAAAAGTTGAAGAAGAAAAAAAAAGTGAATAAAAAACAGAAATATAAGTGTTTTAATTTTTCTCTAAAGGGCAATCTAGCAAACTTTGTATAACTTGTAGCATAATGAGTGTTTTTTTTAGCTATGGTTTGTTCTAAATCCTATATGAAAGAAGTTGTCAAGATGATTTAATTGATTAAGCTCTCTCTTTTCTAAGGTTGAAATTTGATAATATGAATATTTGCAATTGGGAGTTTAAATTGCTTAGATCAAATGCCTAATATGCATAGATGTGATGAGAGTTTTTGAAAGATTGTTTATAGAGAATCTGATTTACTAAGGCATCTCAATTTTTGGAAAAATTATTCACATTCTTTGCTTGAGGACAAGCAAAATGCTAGCTTGGGGGAATTTGATAAGTCTTAATTTGGTAGAATTTTACCCTAGGTTTAGTATTGAAAATGTGCAAAAATGATGCTTAAAATTCTTTGATACTTGATTTTATGTGACTTTTTGTAACATTTTTACAATTCGCTTTCACGAGTGTGTTCATCATGTTTTAGGGAACAAACGTAACAAATTGGAGTTATTATGACATCGTTTGGCTAGGAAACGAAGTGGAGAAATAAGATGATGAAAATCTGAAAAAAAAACAGGAATCCGACCCGAAATTGGACCCGAATCCGACCTGAAACCCGAATTCGGAGTCCAAAATAGACCCATTAGTCGGTTTAAAGTCCAAATCTGAGACAATTTCCTTCCTAAAGAAGTCTTCAGTTGTAATTGGTTAATTCTAGGATTTATGTATTATAAATAGAGAAGCTTTTGGCTCAATTAGACATAATTTTTCTTAGGTTTAGAAGCCGTTAGGGCTTAGTTTTTACTCTAATTTTCTTAGTAGAGCTCCCTTCTCTATTTTATTGCTTTTGTAAGCCGGCAAGGACGGCAACTTCAATTCTCAAGCAATCAAGTAACTTTTAATTTATTTCTTATTTTTATTTCTACATTCTTATGGCTTTTTGCGAGTAGATCCCTTCTAGGGTTAGGGATGACCTAATCCGAAAGGTGTGATTCTTCCTTAGTTTTGATCTCAAGTTTTGTGTTATTTTCTAATGTTTTCTTCCTCTAAACCCTAAATTCTCATTTCGGTAATAGACGTAACAGTTGAGCCTTAGCTAGAATTTAGGGGAGTTCTTGAGTCCTTAGTGTAGGAAATCGAGTAAACTACACTAGCAGAATTTCTAATAATTTACTCGAAAACTGCAAGTAATAGATTATAGATTAGATTGTTACCAATAGCGGAAGCAGATTTGATGCAACGATCGAATGTTCGCAACAACCGTTTGCGGATCGTCCAGAACAGTGGATGTAGATGACAACGATCGCTCACGGATCGTCCTGATCAGCGCAGCAATTGCAGCAGCGCCTCTACCGGTATCCACACGTATTGGGATGGAACGTTGTGCAATGGTGTGCTAGCACCAATGTGCACAACAAGGGTTTTTAGGGCTATTACTTTAGAGGAGGTAGCAGTTAGGGCTTTTCTGTATATTTCCTCAAGGCCCATCATACCTCTCTATATATAGGGCCAAGCAGGAGAAATCCTAACAAATTAGGTTTCCTGATATTATACGAATCTTATCCGAACTGCCCATGTAGAAGAAATCCTAACAGATTAGGTTTCTTGATTTTATACGAATCTTATCCGTATTGCAGGATGAGACTAATATTAAATCTTCGTATCTGATACGTTAATTTCATAATAGACCCAATCCAGATCTGATACGAAAACCCATAAAACACCCAATCCAAATGTATAAGGAGTCTAATATTAAGTCTCCGAATCTGATACAGAAACCTATATCAAACCCAATCCAAATGGATAAGGAGTCTAAACCCAATCCAAATACATAAGGAGTCTAATATTAAGTTTCCGAATCTGATATAGAAACCCATATCAAACCCAATCCAAATGCATAAGGAGTCTAACATTAAGTCTCCAAATCTGATATGGAAACCCAAAATAGACTTAATCCGAATTACATTGTTCCAACCCGTTAAGTGTGTGACCCTGTAGGTTCATGTATATTTAGTCACAACCCGAGAATACTTACCCGAATTGTAAGTCGGTAGTGGCCCCTAGCAGGACATAACGACTATCCAAATACACACAAAGATCATAATCAGCAAACCTATATAATGTTTTCATGTTGATCCGCTTGCCATACGATACCAGATTAAATCCAAGGTAGGAAATGTGCCACCCTTGCACAGTTCAATCCTTTCTCGATCTCATAGTGAATTGATCTTCCCATAGTTGACATTCAACCACAAACGGCATGGCCATGCACTTCTCAATTCATCTATATCGAGGAGCCCAGAGATATCTCTCTCATTATATGAGATATGCAAATTCCATCTTAACCATTCATATTCCTCCGCATGGCTCATAGCATACCCGAATATTACCTTTATTACTACTTAGTTAAAAGTAGCGTTTGGTAGTATCAAAGTATACTATTACACATGTAGGAAACTATAATGGTCTCAGGTCTAAGGATCAATCATAAACATTATTTGAGACCAATTGGTGACACTTAAATAACAAATCCAAACAGTGTCTCAATAATGGGTCTATCCAACATTATATTCTCAAATATATGTCCACATTATTGATTTGATATCTTATATCCATGGTCCGTGAAACATAACCATCAATCAATAAATGTGCTGATCCATTAATCAATAATGTCCTATTTAAAGATAATGGATCAGGGACTATATTAGAATAATATCATCAAATAAATTTAGAGTCTCACGAACAAGTCACATACTTGTTGATCAAACCAAGATGATAATTTATTCAAAAATAACATATTATTCAAATGTTCATAAATATAACAAAGATAAATACATCTCTGTGATTTTCTCTAGGACATATCACTAACAACCTCCGCTTGGACTAGAGTCAATCACAAATGTATCTAATACCTATTACTCTAGTATGCACCTCATGCTTTGGTTGCGGGAGAGGCTTTGTCAACGGATCAGCAACATTCAAATCCGTGGACACTTTGCAAATCTTCACATCACCTCTATTCACGATTTCTCGGATGAGGTGATAACGCCTGAGTATATGTTTGGATTTCTGATGAGACCTAGGTTCCTTGGCTTGCGCAATGGCTCCACTATTGTCACAATAGAGATCCATTGGGCTTGAAATACTAGAAACCACACCAAGTTCAGAGATGAACTTTTTAATCCAAACAGCTTCTTTAGCAGCTTCAGAAGCAGCAATGTACTCTGCTTCTGTTGTAGAATCAGCAACAGTTTCTTGCTTGGAACTCTTCCAGCTTACAGCTCCTCCATTAAGGCAAAATACAAAACCAGATTGCGATTTGAAATCATCTTTGTCAGTTTGGAAGCTAGCATCGGTGTAGCCACTAACAACGGGCTCTTCCTCACCTCCATAAACCAAGAACACATCCTTGTCCTCCTCAAGTATTTAAGGATGTTTTTTACTGCAGTCCAGTGACTCTCACCTGGATTTGATTGGTATCTGCTCGTAACACTTAGAGCATAGGAGACATCTGGGTGTGTACATAGCATGGCATACATAATAGATCCAACAGCAGAAGCATATGGAATCTTATTCATTCGGTCCCGCTCATCACATGTTGAAGGACATTGACTCTTGCTAAGACTAATGCCATGTGACATAGGTAGAAAACCTTTCTTGGAATCGTGCATACTTGAATCTATTCAATACTTTGTCAATATATGTACTTTGGCTTAATCCAATTAGCCTTTTAGATCTATCTCGATAGATCTTAATGCCCAAAATATATGCTGCCTCACCTAAGTCTTTCATAGAGAAGCTACTTTTCAATGAGGACTTCACAGAATCAAGCATAGGAATATTATTTCCGATCAGAAGTATGTCATCCACATATAAGACTAGAAAAACAAGTGCGCTCCCATTTACCTTTTTATAAACACAAGGCTCTTCTTCATTTTTGATGAAACCAAACTGTTTGACTACTTCATCAAAACGAAGATTCCAACTCCGAGAAGATTGCTTCAACCCATAAATGGATTTATGAAGCTTGCATACTTTCCTAGTATTATCTGGATTGACAAAACCTTTAGGCTGTGCCATATACACATCCTCACTTAGTTTTCCATTTAGGAAAGCCGTTTTGACATCCATCTGCCATATCTCATAATCGAAATAGGCAGCAATAGCTAGGATGATCCTGATTGACTTTAACATAGCAACGGGCGAAAAGGTTTCATCATAATCAACACCTTGAATTTGCTTGAAATCTTTTGCAACTAATCGTGCTTTATGGATATAAACATGACCATCCATGTCAATCTTTTTCTTATAAACCCATTTGCACTCAATGGCTTTTACACCATCAGGCAGATCAACCAAGCTCCACACTCGATTGTCATGCATGGATTCAATTTCGGATCTCATGGCTCGAAGCCATTTCTCAGAGTCAGGGCTCATCATCGCTTCTTCGTAAGTCTTAGGTTCATCATTATCTATCAATAATACTTCACGCTGCTCCATTGTAAGGAGCATGTACCTTCCAGGTGCGTGACGTACCCTTTCAGACCTACGTATAACCGGTGCTTGTCCTGCATCATTTTCTACATTGTTTTGCAGGTCTTGCTGAGCGTCAGTGGGCGCTGAAACAATTTCTAGTGGTTCCCGAATTTCTTCAAGTTGCATTGTGCTCCCACTTACTCCTTTTGAAAGAAACTCTTTCTCCAAAAAGACACCGTTTCGGGCAACAAACACTTTGTTTTCTTCTCGATTATAGAAGTAATATCCTTTTGTTTCCTTAGGATAGCCCACAAAGAAGCATTTATCTGATTTGGGTTTGAGCTTATCAGACATTAAACGTTTACATAAACTTCACAATCCCAAATCTTAAGAAAAGACAATCCAGGACGCCTTCCATTCCATATCTCATATGGTGTCTTTTCTACGGCTTTTGATGGAGCCCTATTTAATGTGAACGCAGCTGTTTCTAGAGCATATCCCCAGAAGGACAATGGAAGATCAGTTTGGCTCATCATTGACCGAACCATGTCCAACAAGGTCCTGTTCCGTCGTTCTGACACACCATTCCATTGAGGTGTTCCTGGCGGGGTCAATTGTGGAACAATTCCATGTTGTTTTAGATGATCACCAAATTCTTGGCTCAAATATTCCCCTCCACGATCAGATCGTAGGGTTTTGATTGTCTTGCCAAGTTGATTTTGTACTTCATTCTGAAATTCCTTGAATTTATCAAACGTTTCAGATTTATGCCTCATTAAGTAGACATATCCATATCTACTAAAGTCATCGGTAAAAGTTATGAAGTACTGAAAACCACCTCTAGCTGTTGAACTTAATGGTCCACATACATCAGTATGAATAAGAGCCAATAAGTCATTTGCCCTTTCACTTTCACCCATGAAAGGTGCCTTTGTCATTTTGCCAAGTAAACAAGATTCACACACATCAAATGATTGAAAATCAAATGAGTCTAGAAGCCCATCTTTCAGGAGTTCCATGATGCGTTTCTCATTGATATGGCCTAAACGACAATGCCAGATAAACGTGGGATTCAAATCATTGGACCTAAGCCTCTTAGTACATATGTTATAGACAGGTAATTCAAGATTTAGCTGATAAAGCCCATTCTCCAATGAGGCATTGCCATAAAACATATCATTTAAATAAAAGGAACAACGATTGTTCTTTATTCTAAATTCATAACCCAGCGTGTCCAAACACGACACGGATACAATGTTTTTGCTTATGGCAGGAACATAATAACAGTTATTAAGTTCTAAAACTAATCCTGAAGGTAAAGCTAATATAAAAGTTCCAACAGCTAAGGCTGCAACTCTTGCTCCATTGCCAACGCGAAGTTGAACCTCGCCCTTAGCCAAATTTCTACTCCTTTTAAGCCCCTGCATCGAAGTGCAAATATGAGCCGCCGATCTGGTATCAAATACCCAAGAATCGGAAGGAGAAGTAGCTAAATGAACTTCTATAACATATATACCTGAAGGAGTCTCACTTTCCTTCTTTTTCTTTAAATCTTCCAAGTATTTCTTGCAATTTCTCTTCCAATGGACAGATTCCTTGCAATAGAAGCATTCAGTAGTAGGGGTGGCACCTGGCTTGGACTTTCCTTTGAATTAGGCTTAGCACTAGAGGATCTTTCTAGAGTTTTGCCCTTTCCCTTAGCCTTGCCCTTGCCCTTCTTCTTAAAGCTTTTTCCCTTTTGAACCATCATTACATTATTTGGGTTTTTCTTAATGTTCTGTTCCGCTGTTTTAAGCATCCCATGCAATTCGGTCAATGATTTCTCCAGATTATTCATGTTATAATTCATGACAAACTGGTCATAGCTCGGAGGGAGCGATTGGAGAATCATATCAGTAGCCAACTCTTGACTAAGGGGAAAACCAAGCTTTTCCAAATTCTCAATGTAACCAATCATCTTGATCACATGAGGACTGACCGAGCTTCCTTCTGCCAACTTGCAATCATGCAATTTCTTGGTGGTCTCATATCTTTCCACCCTGGCCAGCTCCTCGAATAAGTTTCTAAGAGACACGGCCATGTCATAAGCTGTCATGTTCTCATATTGCTTCTGAAGCTCAGAGTTCATCGTGACAAGCATTAGACAGCTGGCATCAAGTGCGTCATCAGTATGCTTTTTATAAGCATCCTTTCGAGCACGTAAAGCACTAGCGGCTGGTTCATCAGGTATAAGAGTCTCTAGAACATAGTCCTTTTTCTCTTGTTTGAGAACAATTCTCAAGTTTCTATACCAATCAATAAAATTTGTTCCATTGAGCTTTTCTTTATTAAGGACAGATCGCAAACTGAAATTGTTTGAGGAGCTACCACTATCCATGGTCTACAACAGTAAAGAAATGCAAAATTATAGCATTATATTTATGAAAAGTCTTTTATTAAACAATTCAATAAAAGATGTACCAACTATATATTTTAGAAAAAATCCCTCAAAGAAATATATATAGTAGCCCAAGATCCATATTTCACTAAGTTCTAGTGAGCTTTGGCATCACTGCTAGAAACCTAGTTATTTAGGTAAGCAACTCCTTACTAATTATATCATATATAACTCTTGTTTGTTGGGTGTCATCCCAATACCATGCCCCAAAGCCCAAAACCGTTTTGATGGCTTTGTTAAGTTAAACCAATTCTATGCTTATGGGTGTCCAACACACATCCTGCCTTATTAAGATAATTGATGGTGCCCTGATTTGTCAGACCCACCAAGCAACGATCAAAATCTTGACAGGTACAGCAATTGGAAGGGTATAATAAACACTTAATTTTTATGAGGGGTTAAAACATGGCAAAACATCCATATGCACGAAAATAACCATCAGCTAGCTGATCTAATAGGTGCAATTTCGACTATATTTAACTTCCGTTGGCAGTAACCTTGGCCAGGAAAGACCGCGACTGTTTTCGCTCACACCATGAAGGAAAGCGTTCCGTCAAGCGGGGCTTCTTAAGAAAAACCTTATGATGTGTTCTTTCCTTAGACACCAAAGTTGACAGCTTCTGGTTGTCAAGTATAATCTTTATGTTTCATGAGGGGTTAAAAGATGTCACAACATCTATATGCATGAAAATAATCATCAATTAGATAATCTCACATGCATAACTACGACTATATTTAATTTCCGTTGGCAGTAACCTTGGCCAGGAAAGACCGCGACTGTTTTCGCTCACACCATGCAGGAAAGCGTTCCGCCAAGCGGGACTTATTATGAAAAACCTTATGATGTGTTCTTTCCTTAGACACCAAAGTTGACAGCTTCTGGTTATCAAATATAATCTTTTTTTTTAAATTAATCATATTAATCAAATTTTCGAACCAATCTGATTGGTTTAAATCCCCTTAAGTCATTCATATTAACTCCAATATGAATATCTAGAATAGGCAGCTAATGTCATATATAGATCCAATCTATACACATATGATTTAGAAGATCTAATCTACTATTGTCATATAAACCCTAACATCACCTCCCTCTGGCCCATGCTAGGATCATTAGACATTAGTTCATATTAAAGCCGGCCAAAAATTGTTCATCACAACACTTGGATGTCGAAACAAACATGTATAATGAAACTTATACGGTAACAGATTAAATTAACTAGTAGATCTAATCTACTATAACTTCATATATCACATATATATATACATATTATTAATCCAGATCTAATACTATACAGGATGGCTCTGATACCACTGTAGGAAATCGAGTAAGCTACACTAGCAGAATTTCTAATAATTTACTCGAAAACTGCAAGTAATAGATTATAGATTAGATTGTTACCAGTAGCGGAAGCAGATTTGATGCAACGATCGAATGTTCGCAACAACCGTTTGCGGATCGTCCAGAACAGTGGATGTAGATGACAACGATCGCTCACGGATCGTCCTGATCAGCGCAGCAATTGCAGCAGTGCCTCTACCGGTATCCACACGTACTGGGATGGAACGTTGTGCAATGGTGTGCTAGCACCAATGTGCACAACAAGGGTTTTTAGGGCTATTACTTTAGAGGAGGTAGGAGTTAGGGCTTTTCTGTATATTTCCTCAAGGCCCATCATACCTCTCTATATATAGGGCCAAGCAGGAGAAATCATAACAAAATTAGGTTTCCTGATATTATACGAATCTTATCCGAACTGCCCATGCAGAAGAAATCCTAATAGATTAGGTTTCCTGATTTTATACGAATCTTATCCGTATTGCAGGATGAGACTAATATTAAATCTTCGTATCTGATACGTTAATTTCATAATACTTAGCGCTGTGAAGCGAGGCCCTGAACAGAAGAGAGGCTCTCGCCAAACGTGACAGTGGAAGCGATCCTCTGACTGTTGACCCAGCATCCCGAACTGGAAACTTAATTTGTCTTGAAAAACAATGGAAATTAACTCACAATCCTTGGACCTTGGATAGAATTACGCCGGATAGTTATGGAATTCTCAAAGCTCTAGGTTTAATTCCTGCTCTATAAATTCAGATTTCATACCTGTAATTTACTGCTTTAAAACCCTAGATTGATAGCTTTAGTAGTAGAATTAATTATAGAAAAACAACTCCAAAACTCGTTTAGACTTAATCAGTGATCCATTAAGCTAGAAAGACGAATATGCTTGTTCCTCGTGGAATTCGACCCTCAAGTGCTCAACGTTTAACCGCCCACTTGCGGTATTACAAAATCACACTGTTTTAGGAGCGATCAGCTGACAAGGATTGTTAGCTATGCTTAGACTCCCACGGTTGCGCACCACACTCCATGGTCGCAAAATACCTTTCTATGGTAGCAGAAGGCCTAGGAAAGAGATATCGGGTAATCCAAGGATGTTCTAGACATGGCCCATCAATCATATTTGTTTCTTGCAAATTTAGACATGAAACTCTATGGATCTCAAACACTTATTATCAAAAAGTTTATAATCTCGTGTAGTATCCATGGACACCATGGTCGTAGAGGCATCTCCCTACGACCAGACCCTCTCTCCGATACAAAGTTTGATATCATTAGAATGGTAACAAAGGTACACGATCACCCCTTATCAGAACCCTGCCTTGATCCTTATGATTACTCCCAAGACAATCATAAGTCCCTGACAAGGTACCATCAAAGAAGATTAGGATGGTGAGGTAGTTTCTACAATGCCGAGTCAAAGCTACCTAACTGCCACGTAACCATGATCTACGGTAACCACCACATACCCATGTACTCACGGCCAGCAGCTACCACTCTAAGGTGGTTGTAAAGAGTCGTGGGGCGGGTCTTCAGAAGGACAACTGACGATCTCTTTGGCAAGTATAAAAAGACCTACAAGGGAAAGATCAAAGATTACAATGATAGAGAAGATTAGATACAACCTAATAGGATTAGACATTGCATTCTCTTTGTAACACTCTCTCTCTCTGTAATCTTTTTTTCCACATAGATAAATACACATGAAGTAGGGTCATTACTCAGCTACGAGGGCCTGAACCTGAATAAATTCCCGTGTCTTAGATTCATAGATACTTTGAATACCTTGGTACTTGCCTGATTGGCTCCCTTTATTACCCATCTCAATTTTGTATAAGTTCGACAGGAGGACCCCCGGGTTCCAATCGTCGACAGCTGGCGCCTACCGTGGGTCCTTGAAGACATTTTCACCAAGGTTCATTTTATTCATAGATCCTTTCCCTTGCCTACACAATTCTGAGAATGAATTCGATCTCGAGGATCATGTAGATGCCATGGATGATGATAACGTCCCCATCAATGGTGACGACACTACCCTCGAGACATTTCTCAGGGAAGTATCATCTTGAATTCCAGCCACGTCTATTGGACAAGAACCAGAAAGAGCAATTCACTTGCCCCCTCTATGAGTATTACCACAATCGAGGATGAGTATATATCGCAACCTATTGTCCCGGATGATACGAAAGATGATGATCTCGAGCTTCGTCTGGAGAAATTTTCCCCAGACAATTTAAAGTCTCTTTGATTTTGAGTCAGACTCAGACAAAGATGAGATGCTTTCTCTGTCTGTGAACTCTATTTCTAGGGAAGTCGCCGCACTTTTTGAAGAAACCCCTGAACAACGTGCTACCAGGGAAAAATGAGAGTGCAAACGGAATGAGGACACAACGCGCGAATAGCGAGAGGTTAAGGTCCACTAGGTCGCGGAAGATTTCCTACGCCTTGCACCAACCCGCCATGATACCGCTATCCGCGACCTTGGACCGGGAACGTCTCGACAACCACATCTAGGTGGTCGAAGGCATGAGCACACGCTGCTCTCGTGTAACGCCCTGAGTTAGGGGTGAAAATTTCCTTTTTCATAAATAGCATGCATGCATGTATCTGTAGTAATAGCCAGATCAGTATCTTTCTCAAGCTCTAAAATCTCCAAAGTCTATCCTGTGACCTCAAATCAAGATCAGATTGTTCAGATGTGATCTATTAGTTATCCTGAATCTAAAAGCCTTCAGAACCCAGATCCAATTTTATCTCTAAATTCCAGATTTATTAACTTCTTCTGTTTTCGAAAACAGAAATACCTTATATTACCCAAATACCCTAAGTTTTAGAAATACAGATTTAATCAAAATCTTGACCAAGTTCAGACCAGATTATTCCTGGAATATGATCATAAGTATGTCAATACCTTAATCTAAAAGGTTGACAGCCAGATTTCATCATCTAGACTCTTTTCACAAATCAGTCCAAGAGTTATCGCAAATTAGTCCTTATCTGATATCTGAAAATCCAAAAAGGCTAAAATCTCCAGATTAACTCCAAATTCAGAATTTCTTCGGCAAATCTTATCAAAATGCTATTTGTCACAAGTTTCTCTTCTGTTCAAATTCCAAAATCTCATCCTAAGTGCCAGAATTCAAAATCAAATGAAATTCAGATTTCAATTACCCTAAAAATACCCTATTTTCAGTTCATATCAAAAACTATTCAGATGTGCCAGATTTTATCAAACATCTTTGCCAAATATCTTGTTGAATATATCTGCCAGATTGGTGAAAGCAAATTTAGTTTAAACCTTCCAGAATTCCAGATTTACAGATCAGTCCAAAATTCAAGATTTGAAACTGCAGTTCAGTCCAAAGTTGACCAGGCCGTTTACTGTGCGCACGACTAGGGCTCGCCGTGGTTTCCTTGCGCCGTGCACGCTCGTCGCCGGCCAAGTTCCGCTTGCATTTGTGCTCGTGCATGCTTGCTCTTCCTGTTGCGCACGCGTCAGTGTCTCAGCCATCGCCGTGGCAACACCGTGGCGACATCGACGACCAGCGCCTGCTCCCGCGCGCGATCAATGGCTTTTGTCAGCAACTCCTCGCCACGTCGCTTTGCCGTGCCAGTACTTGTTGCCACCGCTTGCTCCACCTTTGCAAAATCCCGATGAACGACAATGTGGACAGTTGCAGTCCTGTTGCCGTCGCAATCACCGTTCTTCGCTGAGTGTTCGCCGCTGATGTTCTTCACGCAATCCATCTAATCACAGCTGCCAATTACTTCGTTGTCTCCTCCTTGGAAGCTTCGCCTGGCCTATTTAAGCACTCCTGTGCTCAGCAGCTCCCTCCACACTTCACCAGAAATCAGCCAAGTCCTGGAATTTCTGTTTTCGTTTTCTTCTCCGGCGAGCCGTCGAGGAGGCTCACGGTGCCAGCTTCATCCACTGCATCAGCCTTCAAATTAAAGCCATCAGTGAGTTCCCCTACTCATTCTCTCTGTGTAGTACTATTTAATTGCTCACCAGTGACCCCTAACGCCGGCGATCACCGGAATTGTCGATTGCCCTGTTTCTGTAATGTGGCTCAATCCAGTACAAATTAGCTTTCGATTTTGTAAACAAAATTGATCAGTAAGCCAAATCAAGCAAGCCTGTAAGCTTAGAATCTCCAATTAAACACCATTCGAAGCTTTTCCCTAACCCGAGCTTCACCAGAAACCTGCGATCGTCGCCAGGCTTCTCCGGTGATCCTCCGGTCAATTTGGTGTTACTAGAAGCTTTCTTATACCTCCTACATACTCTCCAAGCAAGGAATTAAGTTCTCTCGGCCTGTAGCAAAAACCCCCAAATCCAGAGTTTCTTCTCCGGCGCCGATGACCAGAAAGCTTGTTCCAGCCATTTCAGCCCTCGAAACCTTGTCAATTAGATGTGCCTTAGCCTCCTGAGTATTTTTGTCTTCTAGCCCGACACCTAGATCGGCCTAGATTGGAAGTTATAGCCATGCCAAGGTTGTGTCCAGAACTGCTCCAGTGCAGCCAGTTCATCTCTGTTCATCATCAAATTTCTTGCTTTCCAGCCATTTCTTGCCCTAGATCCTGTTGACTTAATTGTTCCTGTTACTCAAGCCTACCTCCCAGACAAAGTGGTGCATCATTTGGAGCTCCAGATCAAAAGTTATGCCAAGCCCTAGTTTTTGGCATTGTCAGCTCTATGCCAGAGCTTGTCAGCCAGTGGCATTGACCTTGTTTACCCACTTCTGGTTGTGTAAATTGAAAACCACTTTGTCCACTAAATTTGTAGAGTTGTGATCTACATTTTATTCTACTACCACAAGTTGAGATAACCCCTCTACCATTCATCGACCCTATGTCGATGCTTTGAACCGAATGTCGACCTAAAGACGTTCGCTGTTTTTGAGCGAACCAGTCGCAACCTTGATATCATTCTGATATTTTGAGACATTTGGAGCCTTGTAAACCTTTGACAGCTAATCTTAACATTGGTTTCCTTAACTTAACCCTAATCAGCCTCTAAACCCAATCATTTCAGAATCATCAAGACTTCATCTTTGCATCATTGCATATAGTATAATAATGTATGGAAAAGATTATGATTATTGGTTGTTTGTTTGATTGGAGAGCAGATCAAGAGCCCGAGTTCGAGGACTTCACTGCGGATCCGACGTCAACTGCTGTATCTTACGACGCGGAAGGCAAGTCATATCCTTCGTCATCTTGAACCTATATTTTAAATGTTGCTAAAACATAACCTTGAATATAGATAATATTGCATGTGAAAAATTGAGAATGGTTGATTTATGAATTGGCAGTACTAAACTGGTTATCTGTGAAATGTGAAATAAACAAGTTTTGAGCCATGAACCATTATATGTATCTATATACTTATATTCATGAAATAAAACCTCTAGCCGTGACCAGAAAAATGGTATGGATGACTGTAGCACTGGAGGTGCTAGACTGCAAAGGAATGCAGGCACTGAAGGTGCAGGGTTGTGGATGGTCTGGTCACTGGCATATAAGGACTAGAACCTTGTGTTGTGCGTCTAGTGGCATGAACAACGTGCTAACCGCAAGCCTGGTATGGGACAGGCCTGAACAAATAATTATGTGGATCACACATGAAACCCATGCATGAGATGTGTAGTGATGCACGATAAACACGGAGCGCGGCTCCCACACATATCACTGAAGGTGATCAAGCACGCTGACCCAGTAATGGGAATAAGCAAAGGGGTGGAGGTTTTGATACAACCTGCCACAACTGTGCCTCGCTAAGAGCCACAGGGTCGGGGGTGAATTGTGAGTAAAACATAACAAAAGTTCTTGTTATTTCCACCTTGCCGCTCACAGTATGAAGTGAGTCAGGGGTCCAATCATTTTGTTATGATAGGAAAGGTTTGAAAGTGGAATATCTTGAGGGTAAATTGGTACCTCTCTGCAGAGTTAAAAACATATTCGAATACTCCGAGCTCCCGGGTTTATAGGAGTCTGCTGCGGTGGATTAAATCCACGGGGTGTGACACAAGTACTATTTTCTAAATAAAATATGTTTAATCAAGATTACCCAAATGACATGTGTTGTCATGATAAGGAGTGCTGCCATGGGCTGTCGTGTGTCGACGTGTCGCGGTAGTGCTATAATCTAGTGAACATGAATGATGATGTTATATTATGAAAAGTGCTGTCATAAGATGAGATGAGAAAGGAAAAGATTATTTTACAAATATCCATAATTATTGACTAGTCTAGGTTCATATCATCACTACTATATGTATCTACTCTTACCTATGACTTGCTGAGTACGTAAGTGCTCACCCTTGCAACATTCAACTCAATAGATGGAACCTACTTTGATCAAGACGATGGCATGGAGTATTACGTGGATCCAGAAGGAGGAGAATCAGTTCCGCCAGAACCCTGAAGTGTGTTGTTCTGCCGTCAACTTCTTTTGTGGGAGGGTCACCTATCTTCTGCTGCGTAGTTAAATATTTTGTTAAACCCTGAATGCCTTGTAGGCATTGTAATCCTCTTTATGTAATATTAAGGCCAGCAGGCCACACTGCTTAATATTTTGTGAGTACTCTGTTGCAATGTAATATACTCCTATGTTTGACTCATCCTGGGAAGTCAAAGGTTTGTAGTTTGGGACTAGCTGCAGCGAGCTAGGTCTCTACAGGAGTAGTCGTTGTCCCAGCCTCGGGGCGCGACATCTCGTCTCCAGATTACTCCCCACCGGTTGAGGTGACCACATTGGAACCTCCATTGGCACCTAGAAGGACTGTAGAGGACCATATCCCGAGAATTGCATATGCACTTTGCAATCCTCCCTTTGGTCTCACGAACGACGATGGGATTATATTCACAAGGGTGCTTGCGGATAACCTTGATGAAGTTGCCTTGGGCATTACTCCAATAGCATCATCTCTTTCAATAACCAAAGGACAAGACAGTTCCTATCAAATCCACAAGAGACGTAACACCACGTATACCCGACACGACAAAACTAGACAAACTGGAACTTGCCGCGGCCACAATTGCGTACCAGTGCACTCGCGTTTGGGGCCACATCGTGAACTTCCTCAAGCCGATTCCTTCCACGACCATGATGATAGTCGCGACGATCGACGACCGTGCAATACGTATGTGGGTTGTAAAGCTTTTTCGCCCAGGCTACGAAATGTGATCTGGCCTAATAAGTTTAAGCCCTGTACAATCGAGAGATTCGACGGGACTCAAAATCCAACTGAATTTCTCTAGATCTATGTCATTGCCATCCGAGTGGCCGGAGGAAATGAATAGGTTATGGTGAATTATTTGCCGACAGTCCTTGAGGGTCCAGCACGGACCTGGTTATTCAACCAACTAGAAGGATCAATCTACAACTGGGAGATGTTTTGTGATTCTATCCTCAACAACTTCCAAAACTGCTATGAGAAGCCTCGGAAAGAAGATGATCTTCATCTTTTGCACCAAACTTCGACTGTGACTCTTCAGCAGTTTGTCAAAAGATTTGTAGGAGTGAGGAATACCATTCCTAACATCTCTGATACTTTGGTTCTTAGAGCCTTTAAGCACAGTGTTCGATACAAGAGGTTCACCGAGGATTTGAGTATCCATCCCCCACAATCAGTGTCAGATCTTTTCGACATGGCTGATCGATATTCCGACGCAGCCGAGGCTGTAGAATGGAATAGAATGGTGGATAAAGGCAACCTGCCTCCTCAACCTAGCCTAAAAACTGAAAAGAAAGACGATTCGAACAAGAAGTCTGAATCCTCTACAGGTTGCAAATCCAAGAAGCCCAAGAAGAATGGAGCAGGCCGATTCCATGAGGTCGTAGTCTTGGACAAGCAACCACAGGAGAAAGGTAAAAAAGTTCCATTCAAATTTAATAAATCTCCTTCCGGGGGTCGCAATGGTGACCGCACGAAAAAATAGACTAACCCACAGGGAAACAAGAAATAGTGTCGATTGCATAACGCTTCTGGACACGACCTCAAGAATTGTCGTACCTGGTTGAAGTGCATGGAAGATTTTTAACAAGCTAATGCACCCATGCTGACTATACCAGAATAGAAGCAATCCCGCAGAATTAAAGACGCTGACTGAGACGAGGAAATGGCATACCAGGTACCTAGTAATCATATTAATGTTATTTTCGGTGGATCTTCATCTTATTATTCTAATCGTCAGCTTAAAGCTATTTACCGAGAGGTAAATAGTGTTGAAGCTCCTCTTGGAGAGCTTCAGTTTCCCCATTGGTCGGAAACTTTCTTGACCTTCAGTTGGGAAGATTGTCCTAAAGGGTTGTCGCAACCACAACTTCCTTTGCTCATTTCCCCCATCATTAGCAATGCTAAAGTGGAACGAGTACTGGTTGATGGAGGAAGTTCACTCGACCTATTATCCGCCAAAGCTCTCGACGAGATGCAGATACCTCGTTCAAAGATCAAACCAGTGGCACACCCATTTTTCGGGATTATCCCTGGTTCTTCGATGATGCCCATCGGGCAAATAGTGTTACCTGTGACACTCGGAGGACCAGAGAATTTTTGAACAGAGTTAATTACTTTCAATGTAATTGATTTTGATTCAGCTTACAACACCATCTTTGGAAGGCCTTCACTCGCCAAGTTCATGGCGGCGACACACTACGCTTATCAGTGCGTCAAAATACCAGGACCAAAAGGCGTCATCACGGTCAAAGGCAGTCAAGATATGGCGCTCACTTGTGATTACATTTCTTTGCAACTGGTCGACCAACTCCCCCTACGGGATGTAAAGTTGGCGAGCAAAGAGCCTGATGTGGTCAAGGCAACTCGGTGACCAAACGAAAAACTCAAGCAAGTTTCTCTATTCCCAGATGACCCATCACTAGCACAAAAATGCTTTCTTCTAACGGTTCAAAACACATCACTACTAACGGTTCTCATACTGTTAGTGATCGACACGATAGAACAAGTCTAACACTACTCTAATGGTTTTGAACCGTTAGAAAAGGTACTCTTTTCTAATGGTTCATTACTAAAGAACTTTTCTAACGGTTCTTAGTAAGAAACCGTTAGAAAAGAGCACTTTTTCTAACGGTTCTTTAGAAATGAACCGTTAGAAAAGATACTCTATTCTAACGATTCTTTAGTAATGAACCATTAGAAAAGAGTACTTTTTCTAACGGTTCTCTTTTTTAACGGTTCCTTACTAAGAACTGTTAAAAAAGTGGAAGTCTTCTAACGGTTCAGTAATGAACCGTTAGAAAAGAGTACCTTTTCTAATGGTTCTATAGTAAGAAATCATTAGAAAAGAGCACTTTTTCTAACGGTTTTTAGTAAGGAACCGTTAGAAGACAACATTTTTACTGTAGTTTATATCGATCTAATCATTCATAGAATGAGGCACAGAACTGAAAAAAAGTTCCTCTAGAGTCTCAACACATCATTTAAGGATATAAGAATACAAATATTTGAATTCATCCAACTTCAAGGTACAGTCTTTCTCAATCACAGATTTTCATCTAGAAAACAAAGTCTGAAGTAGTAAAAAACACTAGAAAAATAATCACTAAATTTTGCACCTAAATTGTCAACATAAATCCTGAAAGCAGACCCAAATTGTCGAAGAGGTCCCTCCACACGAGAACCTCTGAGAGCCGCCTTGTTTATATTCAGAAGCCTTCCACTGATGTCCTATTCAAATAAATGATAGTTAGTCAAATATACAATTTATGTAGTCTTCTACTCTTCTTTAACGAATGCAGAATATTAATAATCACACCACTGACTTAAAATTTTTGTTGGGGGAAATCTCCACGAGACTGTCTAGGTAAGAAGATACGCCTTTTGCCCGGGGACGAGGCCCCCGGTGCCTGTCCCGGGCGCCGCCCCTTGCCCGGGGACAAGGCCCCCAGTGCCCGTCCCGGGCCCTGCCTTTAGCCCGTGGACGAGGCCCCGGGTGCCTGTCCCGGGCGCCGCCTTTTGTCCGAGGACAAGGCCCCCAGTGCCTGTCCCGAGAGCCACCTTTAGCCCAGGGACGAGGCCCCCGGTGCCTGTCCCGGGCGCCGCCCCTTGCCCGGGGATGAGGCCCCTGATGCCTGTCCCGGGCGTTGTCATCCTTCTGGAGACAGGAGTCTCCAGTCCCGGGTCACGTGCAGGTCAGTGAGGAACACCTTGGGAATCAGCGAACACCTGTCAAGCATCCGAGGCGCCTGGCCGGGAGAAGGACGTTACTACCCTCCAATCCAACGGTGGCAGGCGGGGTAGTTTATGCTTTTTACTTCTTTTGGGGCTATAAAAGCCCTTGTACACCTCTTGTAAAAGACAATTGGCTCATTATTGCTAGAATAGACAATCTCACAGGTGTGCTCCGGAGCTATCTCTCCCCGAGAGAGCTCCCCCAGGTGACTCCGATCGAGAGCACGCCGACAGGACTAGGGCCCCCACCGGGACCCGCACCTGTATAAACCCTTGTGTCATTTGTTGTGCTTGCCTGGCGGGGGAGGACCGGTCACCCGATCAGCCCGCGTCGTATTTTCTTCGCTAGGATCGTCCACAAAACCTGCCGGGGTATTCGTAATACCACGATAGTTGGCGCCGACCGTGGGGACGTCGTGACAAGACGCCATGGCTCCCCCATGAACGAGGGCCCGCGCCCTTCCCGGTGACGCCAGTCCCGGTGACTCGGCCCCACCCGTCCGGGACACGACCGTCCCGGCGCTTCCGCCCAGAGGCGGCCAGACCCAAGTACCGCCTCCCACCCTCCCTCTTAATTTCGGTGGTTTGACCTCCGGGTCAATCCTGGCGACCGCAGTAGCTTCGGCCGGGACCAGTCTCGCCCCGACAGCTCCCCCGGCTCCTCGGGATGCCTTGCTTGAGGCTTTAGTGGAGGGCCAGCTCTGCGCCCAGTGTTCTATGGATGAGCTGCTTCGCGTATTGGCGCTGCCACCGGCCCCCACATACCCGCAGCACCCATATCAGGGGGCTATGCCCCCATTTATGGGTCACCCGTTGGCCCCTCCGGTCTCCTGAGGTCCGGCCGCCCCGTATGACCCCACCGGGGGGTGCCCTCCCCAGGCGGGTCATACATTCGGACCCTTCCCATCACCGGGATCCTTCCCGGTGCCGGGGGTTACTTCGTGCCCAGGCCTTTCGTGGCTCCGAGGGGATACCCCATTCCGGGTTCATTCCCGGGGCCGAGGGCCCATTACATGCCGGGGGTTTTCCCTGCGCCGGGAGCCAGTCCCGCCCCACGGGTCACATCTACCACACCGGGGGCGGTCGACAGAGCAGCTCCCGCGCCACAGCGGATCTCCCCCCGCAACGGCGCCCCGGCTCTGGACATCACCGCGGAAGTTCCACCCTCGCCGGTTCCAGATAATACAGGGGTTTCCCCCTTTCCGGTTCCGATCGTCGCCACGGGGGCTCCGCCCTCTTCGGTTCCGGATAATATAGGGGTTTCCGCCTTTCCGGTTCCAAACGTCGCCGCGGGGGCCCCCTCCCCGGTTCCGGATGATACAAGGGCTTCCCCCTTTCCGGTTCCGGGGGTCTTCGCAGGGGGCTGCCCCCAGCCGACGCCGGTAGTCCCGGACTGGTAGGTACAGTGCATGAGCTCCCTCCTCCCCCGGGGCCGCCCCCGAGGTGCCTCCGGTGGACCAGGTCAGTTTCTCCCGGGAGGAGGTCGAGCGAATGCGCACGGCTAAGTCCGGGGAAGAGCTTCCCCCGGGTCACGAACGTAGAGAGCCTCGCTCCCGCACCGGCCGGGGGAAGAGACCCGCCGAAGAGCCAACCTCTCCTGGGGAAAGTCCGGACGTCTTCGAACTTAGTCCGGCCGGGAAGAAAAGCGTCGTTACCGCCACGCCGGTGGGCCTCTTGAGCCACTTCCTAACTCCGACAACGAGGGCGCGTCCCCTGTCAAAGGGGACAATGACCGGGACTCCCCTCAGGAAGTGCAGGGGGCTAACCAGCCGCTGTGCCGCAGACTTCAGTGATTTGATGGCCGCGGCCTTACCGCCCGCTGCACATCGAGCACTACAATGGTGAGGCTGACCACTATGAATTTGTGCAGGTATATTCCACGGCCATCTCGGCGGCTGGGGGGGACGAGACGGTGCAATGCAACGTCTTCGCCCTCTACCTCACCGGGATCGCCCGCTCCTGGTTCTACAATTTGAAGGCCGGCTCCATCAAGTCCTTCGCGCAGCTCAAGCGCGAGTTCTGCGCGATCTTCCAAGGGAACTACGTGCGTCCCCTGGATTCTTTGCAGCTGTACACCGTCCGACACAGGACGGGGGAAACCATCCACTACTTCTTTGAGCGCTTCACTCAAGTCAAGAGCAAAGTGGCTCACGTCCCCGACTCTACTGTCATAGAGGCGTGCAAGAGCGGCATCCTCCCGGGAGAGCTCCACAGGAGGCTCTCCCGAAGCTGCCCCTCCTCCGCCGACGAGCTATTCAACGTACTTGAGAAATACGCTCGGGCGGAGGAGGACGACCTCTGGAAGAAGAACCAGGGGGCTCCCGCCCCCACCGACAGGGGGGCCAGGGACCCCCTCAAACGTCCTAAGCAGGGGGGTCGTAACGAGCCACGGCCTCGGGACACTTTTGTCCTCGAGGGCGGAGGCGGCTCGCGTGACGCCCCAAGGGGCAACCGCCCCTTCCCCAAGCCGAAAGGCCGTGGGGGAGGACAGTCGTCCCGCGGTCGAGACGTCCCCACGGGGGGAAGGAAGGAAGGACCATGGTGCACCTTCCACAGGTCCAGTACCCATGCCACCCTGGAATGCTATCAGCTGTTGCAGCAGTTCGAGGCGTTCCTCGATCAGCATGGGCAGGGGGGGGCTCCGGCCTCCTTACCCCCTCAGCCGGCTTTACTGGCCCTTCTTGCTCCCGCGAGGGGACAACAGGGACGAACACAAGAGGGGGATCCGTCAGAAACTCTCCCGTTCCAAACTTCCCAGAGGCATGTCAACGTCATCATGGGAGGGTCCGCTTCCTGGCGGGACTCCAAGCGTCAACGCAAGCAGTACGCGTGCGAAGTAAAGGTAGTGGGGGTGCTACATACGTCTCCGCCACCCAAGTGGTCGGACGTCCCCATCACCTTCATGGTGGAAGACGCACGTGGGGTCCGCTTCCCCCACGACGACGCGGTCATCGTCTCCGCCACCATCTACAACTGCCACCTGGCCCGCATCCTAGTGGACGGCGGGAGCTCCGCCGATGTCCTCTACCTGAAAGCCTTCAGGGAGATGCAGGTGGACGAGATGCTCTTGCAACCCGCGGCAGGGCCTTTGCAAGGATTCATCCCGGGGAAGGCGATCCATCCTATGGGGAAGGTGGATCTTCCCATGACGTTCGGCACCCCAGAAAACTACCGGACTGAGATGGTCCGGTTTGATGTGGTAGACCTCCCCTCCTCTTACAACGCAATCATGGGGAGGACCACGATCAACCGCCTGGGAGCGGCCATCCACCAAAACTACCCTGCGTGAAGATCCCTGGGCCTCACGGCGCGATCACCGCCCGGGTTGACCAAGACGTGGCCTGCACTCTATACGAGCGTGCCACCGCGATGATCGGGAGCGTCAACATCATCAAGGCCCCGGGGGGAGAGGCCTCTCCCCTGGAGTCAGACGTCACCGTGATGCCACCCGGGAGGCCCCTCCCCAAGCCACGTTCGTTCGGGAGGTCTTGCACCCCGAGTGGCTCGTGAACCCCGTCCTCGTGAAGAAGTCGAACGGCAAGTGGCGGATGTGCGTGGACTTCACCGACCTCAACCGCGCCTGCCCCAAGGACAACCTCCCGCTCCCGCGAATTGTACAGTTGGTCGACTCTACCACGGGGTGCGAGTTGATGAGCTTCCTGGACCCTACTCGGGCTACCACCAGGTCCGGATGACGGAAGGCGACGAGGAAAAGACAAGTTTCATAACTCCCCTCGGAACCTTCTGCTATGTCCACATGCCCTTTGGGCTGAAGAACGCGGGAGCGACCTTCCAGCGGCTCATGACGCTGGTCTTCAAGGACCAAATCGGTCGCAACGTCGAAGTCTACGTCGATGATGCGGTCGTCAAAAGTCCCCGCGCAACCGCCCACGTCAACGACCTAGCGGAGACCTTCCGCAACCTCTGCGCATATGGGTTGAAGCTCAACTCAGAGAAGTGCTCCTTCGGCGCGAGTGGGGGGAACCTCCTGGGCTTCCTCGTGTCCCAGCGGGGCATAGAGGCGAACCCCGAGAAGATCCGGGCGTTCTTAGACATGCCCCCGCCGCGCTTGGTCAAGGACATTCAGTGACTCGCCGGCCGCTTAGCCATGCTGAGCTGCTTCGTCTCGCGGTCGGGGGAACGCGGCCTTCAATTCTTCAAGATCCTCCGGGGGCTCGAGGGGTTCCAGTGGACCCCCGAGGCCCAGGAAACCTTCGACGACCTGAAAAAGTAGCTCACGAGCCCCCCAATGCTCGTAAGCCCATCTCCAGAAGAGCCCTTGCTCCTCTACCTTGCCGCGACCCCGGTTGCCGTAAGCGCGGTACTGGTAAAGGAGCAAGATGGGCAGCAGCGTCCCGTGTACTACGTGAGTGAAGCCCTCCAAGGGGCCTAAACTCGGTACACGGAGATGGAGAAAATCTGCTATGCTCTCCTAATGGCGTCTCGGAAGCTTCGTCACTACTTCCTGGGACACCCTATTACCGTCCCATCATCCCTCCCCCTGGGGGAGGTGCTCTGAAACAAAGATGCCACCGGCCGGATCGGGAAGTGGGGGGCTGAGCTCGCCCCCTTTTCCCTTTCCCTCACGGGGTGCTCCGCCATCAAGTCACAAGTCCTCGCCGACTTCGTGGTAGTGCGGACTCCAACCTCCGGGCCTGGGGACGAAGACCTCCCCGCGCCACCCCGACGCAGCGACCACTGGACACTTATGTTCGATGGGTCCCTGTGTCTCGCCGGGGCTGGTGCGGGAGTAGTCCTCCAGAGCCCCTAGGGGAGGGAACTCGAGTACGCGGCACGGGTCGAATTCCCCGCTACAAACAACGTCGCCGAATACGAGGCTTTGCTCCTTGGGTTACGCCTTGCTCGCTCCCTGGGGATTCGACGCCTCCTAGTGAAGGGAGACTCCCAGCTCATATTTTGCCCAATGGACAAGTCTTACTTGTGCCATGACGCAAACTTGAACCTTTACTTGCAGGAGATGCACAAGATGGAGAGGCACTTCGACGGCCTTGAAGCCCGGCATATCCCACGAAAGGACAATGACCGGGCCGATGCCCTAGCCCGGGCGGCCAGCACCCGGGAACTGCTCCCCAAAGGGGCCTTCCTGGAGATTATCGCGAATCCTACGGTGACCTTCCCGGACGCGAGCGACAAGCCCCACGTCCCTGAAATCGCCGAAATCACCCGGACTCCGTCCTGAATAGACCCCCTTTTCTCCTTCATCAAGGGGGAGGGGGACCCTCCCAACGAGACCGAGGACAAGCGTCTCCAGGCCAAAGCCCGGTCATACCTCCTATTGGAGGGGAAGCTCTACAAGCAGGAGGCTTCCGCCCTGCTCCGTTGCCTCCCACGGCCGGAAGGACTCCGGCTTCTCGAAGACATCCACGCGGGGAGCTGCGGCTCCCATCTAGCCCCGCGCACCATCACGGCCAAGGCTCTTCGTCAGGGCTTTTACTGGGCCAAGGTGATGCGCGACGCACGAGACCTTGTCTCCACGTGCGAGGCTTGCCAGAAGATGGCCAAGGGTTCGAACCTCCCCCTGTAGCGCTGCAGACTATCCCCATTACTTGGCCCTTCGCGCGCTGGGGGATGGACCTCCTAGGGCCCTTCCCTCCAGCACCCAGGGGCTACAAGTATGCGGTGGTCGCGGTCGACTACTTTACTAAGTGGGTAGAGGCTGAACCCTTGGCCATCATCACGTCCCGGGCGGTACAGCGATTTTTCGGGAAAAACGTCGTTTGTCGTTTTGGCGTCCACTGGGAAATCATAGTCTATAACGGCACCCAATTCAACTCAGCGTATTTTTGGGAATTCTGTGAAGGCTTGGGGCTCACCATCCACTTCGCTTCAGTGGCCCATCCCCAGAGCAATGGGGCCGTTGAAAGGGTCAACAGTGTAATCCTACAAGGGTTACGCCGACGACTCGAACAAGCCGCTTCGAAGCGGGGTGCATGGGCAGAGGAGCTCCCTAGCATCATCTGCTCTATGTGCACGACTCCGAGCCGGGCGACGGGACGTACCCCCTTCTCCCTGGTTTACGGGGCTGAGGCGGTCCTCCCCCCGGAGCTTGGCTTTCGGTCGTTGCAGTCGAGCTCCTAGACAGAGCTACGACTGCGGCTTACCAAGCCAATGAGGCAAATCAACGACTGGAGGTCGATCTCGTGGAGGAGGAACGCGACCGAGCGCTCCTCCGCCATGCCATCTACGAGCGCGAGATGGCGCATGCATACAATCAGCGCGTGCGCGAGAGGACTTTCCGCCTTGGGGACTTTGTCCTCAAGCGCGTCACTGACCCCCAGTCCCAGGGCAAGCTCTCCCCCAAATGGGAGGGCCCCTACAAGATCTCGGCAGTCCTGGGCTCGGGGGCTTACAAGCTCTCCAACCTTCAAGAGCAGGAGCAAAAGCACACGCGGAACTTGCGTTTACTTCGCAAGTTTTACGTCTAGCCTGCACAGGCCCGTCCCCTCCCCCAGAGCGATTACGCCGAAGGGGGAAGGGGGACCTTGTACTCACTACCCCCCCCCCAAGCAACTGCGCCAGAGGGGGAGGGGGGGACACTGTAATCACCATTCCCTCCCCTTTTGCGATTCCGCAAGGGGAGGCGTTGTATTTTGGTTCGTTGTTAATAGAACTGTATATTTCTTCAGCTCTGTCTCGATGCAGGTTTTTTACATTACCGTCTCTCACGGCGATGCCCTCCCCGTGAGGAAGTGGGCTATTACGACCCAACAAGTCCCTACAACGAGAGTCCCACTCCCGTAGAGCGGCTTACGATCACCCCTCGTGGACTGAGGGTGTAAGCGGCAACCCGGTCCTCAAGGACCGCGGTAACGAGTCAATTTGGGAGACTAGTCCCCTACCCAAACACTCAGAGCCATCATCGGGCACATCCTCCTCCGGGAGTCGATTGTCTCCTCAGAGACGGAATTCTTAGATATTTTTTCTCGGGGCCATTACTCCCGGCTCCCCGTTTTCACAGTGACCGGACGGTTGTCTCCCGGAAAAATTACCTTCGAAAATTTCATCTCGGATTTTCTTGGATGTTCTTCCCCAGAGACCTCATTCTCGGCTCTCCGTTTTCACGAGGACCGGGTGGTTCTCTCCCGGAAAATTTCCCGGAAACCCGGCTCCCCATTTTCACGGCGACAGGAGAGTTCCCGAAAAAATCTTGGATTTTGGATTTTCTTGAACTTTCCCAGACGTTTCTTCCCGGACACGTCATTCCCAGCTCCCCATTTTCACGGCGACTGGAGAGTTCTCCCGGAAAAATTGAAATCAAGCAACGGGTCTTTATCCCGGGAGCTTTGTCGCCCCCACAACACGGGGAGCTACCCTCCGGCCCATAGTGGAGGGGGGGATAAGGAGCACCCGGGACCCGGGAATCACACCATCCCGGACTTCAAAAATAAACGGGCTAACTTAGCTCTATCGAAGAAATTTCGAAGCAAACTCCACTTTATTGATCATTCAACCGGAGGACATCTTCCCCCTCCGGTGGGCATCATTACATCAGATACGATACAACCCGGATTATAACCGGGAAAGTCTACGTCCTAAAGCACCTACGCCTAATAATCCCGGAGACCTTCCGATAGCTCTCGGGCCAGGTCCCAATACAAGCCGCGTATGCGGCGCTGGGCTTCTCGGATCAGGTCCTCGGGCCAGTACTCGTAGCCCGCCGGTGGAAGTATCCGATGAGGGGGAATCATCCGGGACCCCGGACGCGGAGGGGATAATTCAGCGCGATGATTATCGAAGTTATCCAGGTGCCACTCCGGATGCCATCGCAACCGGATTGGCTCCCGGGCAACGCCCCCGCTGCGTTCCCCGGAGAAGAGACTCAACAAGATTAAAGCGGCTTGGGCGTCCCCCGGGCGGCACCCGCCGGGGCTCAAAGGCCTCGCCCCCGGGGAACCTCTTCTGGACCTTCGCCCAGGAGTAACCTCCTGGGAAGCCTGGTACATTGCATTCATTTAGACTTAGAAAAAATTTCAATTTCCATTGCATTCAAAACATTTTCATACAAAATGTCCGGGGCTTCCTCTAAGAAGCTACCGGGAACAAAAAGCCTAAAAAACAAAAAGGGGTCCTATCTAGACCCGGGGGGAGGCTCATACTTCATCATTGGTGTCCTCCCCCCGAGGGGCTCCCGCCGGAGCTGGTGCATCCGCTCCCGGTGGCGCTAGTGCCGGGAACCTCGCCCGGATGATCCGGTCGTAGAAGCCCCCGGCAAGCGGCTCCTCCTCCCGACGCGAGTGCTCGAAAAACTCCAGGAAGCTCCGGGGGATGCGGCCCCCAATTTCCCGGGCGCCCACCCCCCGGTGCTCCACGAGTCTGGCCTCGGCCGCCACCACAGGGATTGCCCGGCCTCGCTCCCGGGCATCAGCGGCCTCCGGAATCATGGAGACTTGTGTGTTGAGAAAACGCACAACCTCCACGAAAGTCACCGGGAGTGGCTCGGCGCCGCTCCCAGAGCCTAGGCTCACGCCAAGGCCCTCGAGGGCTGAGAGGACGGAGCAGGCCGCGTCCATCACCGCCCGGACGCTCGAGCCCTCGAGCTCCCAGAGGGCATCCTCCTTCGCCTTGGCCTCCCTCCGGAGTCGGTCATTGGCGGTCTCGAAGGCGTGGATTTGAGCCCTGACTCGGGCCAGCTCCCGGAGGGCATCATCCCACTGCTCCTGGTAAGCGGCGGCCCTCTCCTCCACCTCCTTCAGCGCCTGGCCGAAGCGCCTCTCAAGCCCCCAGGTAATGGCCGCCCCCTACAAGTCCAAGAGTTAAAAAAAATTCCAATGGGGGGCACCGAAGGAAAACCCACCTGCTCGGGGAAGTACCTAGATTTGGAGAGATTGAAGCTCCCCAAAACGCTCGCGGAGCGTCCCCACCGAGACGTAGGCCTAGACCTTCCAGGTCTGCAGGCCCTCCACGTAACGGTTGACCTCCCCCGCAGAAAGCAGGGGGGTCTCCCTCCCGATGTCGGACCAGTCTCGGCCGATGACGGGCCCCCGGACATGAGTTGCCGGGGTGATGTGGATCGGGGTGGCGATGGCTGGCGTCTTCGTCGCCGAGGATGTGGCCTCCGATGAGGTGGTCGAGGAGCTCTCGGAGGGGGTCCCTCCCCGGGGGAGGATCAGGAGCCCCTTTCCCTTCCCAGGCCGCGGGGCCCCCGGGACCTCCGTCTCCGGAGGGACCTCATAGACCAAGGGTCTCCCCTCCTCGTCTACCGGCCACTCTACACGCGGGGGCGAGGCCTCCGCGAACTGGACCTCCGGCCTCTCCGGCACCAGTGGTGCCGGGGCCGCCGGGAGGGCTGTCGCCGAAGGTGGCGAGGGGGCGTAGTCCGCCGAATCAAACGCCCCCCCGTCCGCTGCTGGTCCCTTCCTCCGAGCCTCGGTGGGGCTCTCCGGGGGAGGGGGCGAGGACAATAAGGGATAGCGTCACAATCTTTTCCACAAATGAGGCACAATCAAAGCAAACATATGCAAGATTGTTGTAGATAATGGCAACTGAAATCATATTGCTAGTTCTAGACTCTACAAGATACATTGGCTTAATGATTGTGAGTCAGTTGCATTGTGAGTGTTCCTTTCTCCATAAGAAAGTATCGGGATGAAGTAGAGTGCGATGTGGTTCTCATGCAAGTTTGCCACTTGCTATTGAGCAAACAAGGAACAAAATCACAGTGATATATCCCTATCAACTACTAGGTGTAGGTGGCTCAAACTCTCTCACAGTCAAGCTTCTTATCAAGCTCTTACCGATTCTTACCAAGCAGCAGGTGGTGATCGGTTGCTAGTGACAGTCTCAAACGCTCCAAAGATTGGTTAAAGCGATTGCAAGCGATCGGTACCTGTACGTCGGTAGAAAGTGTAGCTTGGACAGGCTCAAGTATGTAGCAAAGGTTAGCAGTGATCAGTTCAGAGAATGCAAAGTTGAAAAGTTGCTCAAAGTACTAGTCACTAGTATGCTGGCCTAGACTAAACCAAACTAGAGACGCGAGTGAGGGCACAAAGGTCAAAAACTCAAATTTTTTTTTGACGTCGGCAACAACAAGTTAGCAAAGCTCACGAATGGCTGTGGGGAGGCTGTGGCGACGATATGGCACAATGGTCGAAAAAGTGAAAAATTGTAGGGGTAAATCGGCAAAATTTGATCCTTCTCGGATTTTTTTATTTTGATTTTTTTCTTTTTTTTATATATATATGTAGATTTTTTTTTCCCGAGTCAACAACCTTTTTTTTTTTTAAACCGACAAGAAAACGATGACCAGTTTTCTGAGACTGATACGAGATGGACTACCTTCCTTTTACCAATCCGAAACCACTGGGAGTCGGATTCCCCTTTCTTTACTGGCACACAGATGCAAGGTAGATAGATGCAGCGGTAGGCAGGTGTGGTAGCGACCTGAGCAGAGGTGTGATCTCAACTCAAAACTCTAAAGGTTATGCGCTAAGACCAACAACTCGACACGACGATGCAGCAAAGATTCAACTGAGCAAAAACCAAAAAGATATTGCAGGCGCAAATTGGTTTGGACAAGGATGATCTAGCCCTAAAATTTTTTTTTGTGGACTTTTAGGTATAAGACAGCACTCAAGAAAAAAAATATTCTCACCGATCAACCGTGCTCTGATACCAAATGATGCAACGCGGGCGGTCCGATCTTTCAATGAGAACAACAACTATCGATTTGTGAAGACGACTCTCACGATCCGGCTACCAACCGTACACGACTGATACGCCCTGGTAATCGCTGAACCAACTTCGGATTGTTATCGACCGAACTAGAAGCATGATCGACCTGATCACGAAGATCTATTCCTGCAAGCAATCGAAGAACAAGTAAGAACAAGATAAACAAGCAATCTGAAATTGCAAATATAGATTGAATCACGAAAAAGAGTTGGGGTTCCGAATATAGATATTGATGTTGATCTAGCCGACCAAGAAGAATATCTCAATAGCTTCACGAAGGAAAGACTATGACTAAACAAAACCCGTAGAACCCTAATGGTTCAGTATGATTATATAGATGAGGTAAAAGAGATCGGTGGCCAGGTAAGGAAACCTGAAACTGACATGGACTCTTTCCCTGCTTGGACTCAAACTCAATACATGGAACTTGACCCAACCAAAAAGGTGACGCAACACCGACTCAGTCCAATCAGAATCTGCTCAAAACTTGTTTTGTCAATTGCCAGCTATCCAGAAGGAATTTGGACTTCGGGCCAGATCCATTGGAAAGATCTCGTTGTGGGCTTCTCCGTGGACTATAAGAACGTCCCAATCGGGCTTCGTATGAGGGAGTTATGGTCGTTTGCAGGCACGCTGCTCCTTGATGGCCGAACCGGACTCCAACTCGAATCCATCCCGGACTCCAACTCGACTTGGGCTCCTTGCTGGTCCTCTCCATGGTTCCTAAGCACAATATTATCACTATTAGATAGTAAACCATTCTCAAAACCATATATATATATAAACTTAGGAACGAGTTCACCTGGCAATGCAACAATCGGGCTTTATTGCGCGTTATTGGTCCTTGTGTAACAAGCGGAGGAGCGCATGTATCCGAAGAAGTGATGTCCTCATCAGGTACATTGCAAATCAACCCCAATAAGGTAAAAGTGATTTGAGAGTGGCCCCGACTGTGAACCGTTACAGAAGTGCGTAGTTTTGTGGGAGCATGCCAATACCTTTGGAAGTTCATACGACACTTCTCAATTGTGGCTTCTCCGTTGCATGCATTAACCAAGATCGACCAGAAGTTCGAGTGGAATGGAAAACATAAAGACACATTTCTCTTGTTAAAGAAGAAGATCAGTGAAGCACCTGTTTTGGCTTTACCGAATCTACAAAAGCCATTCGAGCTAGAAACTGATACCTCAGGTTATGCAATGGGCGCAGTAGTCATGCAAGAAGGTCGACCAGTAACATATCACTCTGAGTTATTCCAGGGAGCTCAGAAGAACTATCCGACTTATGAAAAGAAGGTATGTACACTGCATCAAGCCATAAAACATTGGCGGTGTTACCTTTTGGGTAAAGAGACTGTTGTCTACACCAACCACCAACCTTTGCAATATTTGTAAACTCAATCGAAGCTACAACAAGCTTGACATATGAAGTGGATGCCGTATCTGCAGTAGTTTAATCTAGTGATTAAGTACAAGAAGGGCGTACACAATAAACTGGCTGACCTGTTGTCACGACCACCAAATACGACCCTCTACTTATCCGCATTTATGCAAATCGACTCCTCATGTCATGATGACTATGCTACAATATACAGTGAAGATCCTGATTTTCGATCAGCACTGGATGAGCTCAAAACAGGGAAACCTACAAAGTTTGTGATAAGTGCTAATTTGGTAGCATTTTTACCCTAAGTTTAGTATTGAAAACATGCAAAATCATGCTTAAAAATCCTTTGTTGTGACATTTTATGTGTAAAATTTGATTATTTTCACAAATTTCTTTCACAGTTGTGTTCATCATGTTTCAGGATCAAACCTACCAAAATTTGAGGTAATTTTGACCACATTTGAGCATCACACGACCAAGAAACCCAACTGGAGAAGCAAAAAGACCTGGTCGAAGTCAAATTGGTGAGTAAAGAATCTTATCCGTACGAAACTAGGTGAAAAAAAGGACTTGTACCCAAAAAAGACTCCTGCTCAAAAAGAAGACCTGGTAGAATACAACATGGTCGAAAAAGATTCCCACTTGGTTTCGGCTACACCACGTGTCTGGCCGTAAGTGCGCCACGTATTCCGGTCGTGTTCGATTCGGTTTCGGCCATGACGAATGTGTGGCCGCGATTGCGCCACGTGCCCTGGTCATGTTCGAATTGGATTCCTTGGCTTTAAACTGGTCAGTTTTGATCAAGTTTGATCCAAACCGGTCAGGTTGAGTCGGGTTGGACCAGGACTTGTCATAATTAGGCCGTTTTGAAGCGAGTTTGATCCAAACTGGTCGTTTGTGGGCCATTTTGATCCGGTTTTGACACAAACTAGTCGAGTTTGGTTGGTTTTAGCCAGATTTGGTCAGTTTTAGTCGTATTGGATCAGAATTGGTCGAAACTGGTTAGTTTTGACTCAGATTTATCCATTCTTGCATTGTTTGAAGACAGACTTCATTGCCTGCACATCAAGGAGTTATTTTTGGACACATTTTCCTGTGTAATACAAATAGAGAAGTTTTTGGCTCAATTAGACATGCTTTCTCTATTTTTATTGGTTTTGTAAGCCGGCAAGGACGGCAACTTCAATTTCCAAGCAATCAAGTGAGTTTTTATTTTATTGTAATTCTTATTTCTACATTATTATGGCTTTTAGCAAGTAGATCCCCTCTAGGGTTAGTAGGGATAACCTAATCTTGAAGACATGATTCTATCTCGGTCTTTATTTCAGGTTTTGGAGTAATTTCGTGATGTTTTCTTCCTTCAAACCCAAAATTCTCGTTTTGACAACAGACGTAACAGTTGAGCCTTAGCAAGAATTTAGGGGAGTTCTTGAGTCCTTAGCGCTTTGACGCCGGATCCTAAACAGGAGAGAGGCTCTCGCCAAACATGATAGTGGAAGCGATCCTCTGACTGTTGACCCAGCGCCCCAAACTGAAAACTTAATTTGTCTTGGAAAATAATTGAAATTAACTTATAATCGTCGGACCTTGGATAGAATTATGCCGGATGGTTATGGAATTCCCGAAGCCCTAGATTTTCATACCTGCTTGCAAACCCTAGATTGATAGTTTAGTTGTAGAAAAATACACCCACAACTCATTTAGACTTACTCAGTGATCCATTAAGCTAGAAAGATGAGTACGCTTGTGTGAGACCCCCATTTGAGGATCACCTTGGTAACCGCCCAGGTAGGTTACACACAGCAGGATGTCACATGAGCTCCAAACCACACAAGCATAGTAATAACATTAAACAAGTATCAGGCCTACATGGCCGATATTACATAGCCAAAGCACCGAAAATGGCGCTAAGTAGAGTTGCTAAGAAAATAACTAGTTTATCAGAACCAGAGTCGGTATCCAAGTACCGAACACACAACATAAAACACAAAGCAACAACAAACAGCTTGATTTCCATCCGCAGCGGGGTTGGAGGAACTTCTCCCACATCTGTCTTGACTTGGCGCGCAATCCTTCTAGAACGTGGGCTCGTCTGGAGCACTTCCATCTTCTGCCGGGTACTCATAACTGAAGGAATCGGGATCCTCGAATCCCTCTTCTACAGTTGGATGTAAATGCAAGGGTGAGCACTTGGTGCTCAGCAACACTCATTCCGGGGATTATTGTAATTGTACTTATATGAGGGTGAAACATACGATTCAGGGGTTTTAGTTTCGTATGGATAGAGATATATAGATTTCCAAGTCATTTGTTCAGTAAAACAGTACTTTGTCATGAAAATGGTACTTTAAACATTAAACAGGTTTTCAATAAAACATTAGATGTAGTGGTCTCCCATGAGTCACTACTTTGTTAACCGCATTATGAAAACATTCCAAAACATTACTTGTGCTATAACCCATGGATAACATCCACTACGAAAAGACTCCTGAACCTGGGAGTACAGAGTATCTGATACTTCTTTTACACTTTGCAAAGGTGTACCTCTTTTTAAATCCACTGGTTCACTCGGCTTTCAAGTCGGATCAGCTCCATGTGACTTATACACATGTGACAAGGCCGAGATCACACAACGCTTTTACAGTTTAGTATTAACAGTATCCCTGCCCGGTAAATAGACAGTTAAGTCTCAAGTACCGTTGTGGGTCCTCCCCACTGCCTTACTTCCTAGCCTCTGGCTTATGTTCCCGCAAGACACATAGCCTTGGTCTGTGTCCACGCAAGACATATGACCGTTCAAGATTACAACCGCGCACGGCTTAATCTGAGGCGTAGGGCGTCTTCCTTCTTTCCACCTTTATCTCTCATCATTTTTCTGAACTCACATCACTCATGGCCGAACTGCGGCCCACCAGTTTCCACGCGAGAAACCAGACCGACAAACCATGCAGGGAACTGCTAATACCAAAAACCTACTAAGTTGTGCCTGTCCCATACCAGGCAAGTGGTTGGTACGTTTACAATTCGCATAGAGACACAGCACAAGGTTCTCGTCCTTATGAACCAATAGTGAGGAACATTCACATTCCCTGGTGCGCACCGCACCCTCTCCATACAATCCAATCCTCACTACTGATCCCTTTTATCAGTTTTCTTGTCAAAATGGTTTTCATTATAACTTCTCATGTATTTGACCATTTCGAGTTTAATGTGAATATTCAGTATATGAGTCCTAGGGTGACAAAAGCATATATAAGAAGGTTCAATAACAAAAAGGGGTTTCATGATTCATTAGGGAATATCTACTCATGTCATTCAAACATAACTTGTATTTCAAATAAACATGCATAGTAAGAAACAGTGAATATACTTTATATGAAAATATTGGGTGAGACATGATCAAAGGAATGAGGCTTGCCTTGCAATGTGGGGTCTAAGTACTCAGACGGATCTTCAAAGACTTCTTCCGCTCCTTCAGCTTCTGACTCTGCGGCAATCAAATAACACACAAACACATACCACATAAGCATACTGAAAATAGTTTCTATAGAAAGTATTAAGTAAATAAGTCATGCATGCAGGGGAAAAGGTTAGGGCAAGGTCACAAGGGCTCTGGTCGAAGAAACGGCTAAAAAGGATTGAACGTCGAAGGGTCGACATTCAGTTCATGGCTTTGGCATAACTTCAAACTGATCTTAGGATGGTTTTCTGGAGAAGTGATAGAAGAGAAAGTTGTAGAACACAACTCCAGGAATCTAAAGGACAAGGTGGCATTTCAATTGCTCAACCAGAAGGGGTCAAACAAGGCTAATGCCAGTGGCTGACATGCACTGACATAGTGCTGGGCATGGCCAGAAACTAGGGCATGGCTTAACTTTTGATCCAGGGCTCCAATTGATGCAACACTTTGTCTGGGAGGTAGGCATTACTAACAGGAACAATATACTCAACAGGGACAAGAGCTGAAAGTGGCTGGAGGGCGGCCAAATCCGGCGATGAACTACGGTGGCCTGGACATGAACTGAGCTACTGGACAGTGATCTTGGCAAAGGCATAACTCACAATCTAGGCAGATCCAGGTGTCGAGCTAGTGGACAATATTGCTCAGGGTACTGGAATCTATCTAAGGGACAAGGTTTCAGGCGCTAGATCGGCGGGGAAAGAATTCCGGCGACCGGCGCTGGAGAAGACGACACTGGAGCTTGGGGATTTTTGATACAGGGCGAAAGAGCTCAATTCCAAGCTTGGGGATGATCTCTAGGGTACAGCAAAGCTACTGGAGGGGTTAATTTCATTGGAGATCGGCCGGAGAAGCTTGGCGTCGAAGTCCGGCGAACGGCCGAGGTTCCAATTTGGGATTTCTTCGATTTGAGCTTAATTGGGGATTCTGATTCTACAGGCTTGCTCTACTAAGCTTACTGATCAACTTCTTCTACAGGATTGAGGGTTAATTTGGGCTGAATCGAACGGCATTGGGGGAACAGGGCAAATCGGGAATCCGGCGATCACCGGCGATGGGGATCGATCTGGTGCAATTGGCTGCTATGACACAGAGAGGGGAACGAGGGGAACTCACTGGTGAACTTGGATTGGAGAAAGGGGCTGTGGAATGGGCTAGCACCGTGAGCTCACTCACTGGCTCGCCGGAGAAGAAAGCGAAAACGGCGAGAAACTGGAAATTTGGCTAAGTCCTGAGGTTGTGCTTCTTCACAGCACTGAGAGGGGGGGTTTAAATAGGCACGGGGACGGAGCTTGCGAGGGAAAATACGACAACGGTTGCTTGCGCCGGGGAGAAGTTTGTCGGGCGCAGGCGCAACGACGGCGACGGCGACGTGATCGCGCTCAGGCGGTGCTGCAGCTTTGCCAGTTGCCTTGGGACTTCGTCCGGGACGGCGCAGATGTGGAGGCGACAGCGTAGCTCCGGCAACGACACGTACACGCATGCAACTGCCACGGCAACGGGAGCGCGCGCGAAACGCTACGGGAGCGCGACCGTTTAACCGCTGGGCAAGGCGATGCCACGGCGCTGGCACGTGCGCACGGGGTGGCTCAGTTCTTCACTATGCAGGCGACAAGAAGCGGTGGCCGGCGGCGAGCAAGCACGGCGAGAACACGGCGCGGCAACGGTGGCTCGTGCACTGGTCGTGGCAACGACCAGGGGCTGGTCGAAAGGGCCTGAAAATAATATTTGGGCTGTTCTGCAATTTCTGAAACTTGTTCCAGGGACTGTCTTGTGAAGAAAACTTGAATAGAACTTGGGCCTGTTTGCAAATTTGGAGATCTGAGGGTCCGATCTGTAATCTGATTTCGCAGCTAAGTTGCAAAAGATTATTAGAACTTATTTGGCCAAAGTTTGGTAAGATCAGGCAAGATCTGAAGAGTTTCGACACAAGTGGGGAAAACAGTTTAGGGTAAAATAGGGTAATTAGGGTTTTGAAAATGGCAAGGCTTGAAACTCAGCTTTAGGGTGAGATTTTGGAGATGGTCCCAAAGGGAAAAATGCTCTGAACAACATTTAGAAGGGAATGGCTGAAGCAGATTAGAGTTTGGGGTCAAGATGTGGATTTTGGCTATTTTAGGGTTTGGCAAAAACAGGGGTGTTACAGCTTGCTCCATGGAATTCGACCCTCAAGTGCTCAACGTTCAACCGTTCACTTGCGGTTATTACACAATCACGATCCTTTCAGTTGCGATAAAGTTTTTGGCGTTGTTGCAGGGGAACAATGATAATTCATCTTTTTAGATTAATTTTCGCTGATATAAGTCAGTCTCACTTCTCAATCTTGCTTCTATTTTTCTTTTTTCTTTTTTTCTTTGCACCACTAACTTTTTAGGGACAATAGTGCAAAGCTGGATAGCTCAAATAAACTTGTCAAAACCGCATGCCAACTTTGGTACGAGGCAAGACAGGTAAGATCAGAGGAATACTCGCAAACTTTTGATGACATCAAAGAAAAACAAACAATGGAGGACCAAAAGAGACTCAAAGATTATGCAATCCCGCTAGTATCGGGTTGCAATAAGGTATTCTTAGACTACTGATTGAATCAAATAATTTTGAAATAAAACATGTGCTTTTGAATTTGGTTGAACAAAACTAGTTCAGCGGTCTTCCAGCTGAAGATCCATCATTACATCTGCACATGTTTCTTGAGTATTGTGATACTTTCAAGATTCATGGAGTTACACAAGATGCACTTCATTTGAGACTCTTTCCTTTCTCGCTTCGTGAGAAGGTGAGAGCATGGCTATACACTCTTCCTCCTGTGTCAATCACTTCTTGGGACGAACTCTCACGAGCTTTTCTTGGTAAGTTTTTCCCTCCTACCAAAACTGTTCAAATTCGCAACCAAATTACATCTTTTCTCAGCAGGTAGGTGAATCTCTCTACGACGCTTGGGAACGATACAAGGACTTGTTCAAATGTCCGCATCATGGACTAGAGAAGTGTTTTGTAGGTCAAATATTTTATAACGGATTGAACTACAATGCATGGATGGCCGTAGACGCCACAACTAGCGGCGCACTAATGAACAAAAGTATAGATGAAGCTTACAACCTCATCCAATGTATCACTCAAAACTACACTTAATGGGGAACCGAACGAGCTGCTCAACAAGCCCCGAACAACAACATGGATGTAAGCGTAATGTCGCAATTAGCCGAACAAGTAGCACTTCTAACCGATAAACTATCTATTCTTAGATCAAATGCTACTTCTTCTGTTAATTCAATTACACCGATATGTGAACTGTGCGGCGTACAAGGCCACTATGGCCATGAATGCCAATTTAACCCATCCATGGAGCAGGCAAACGCTTTCCAGGGTATGCAACAACAGCAAGGTAATACTTTTCCTAACTCATATAACTCTGGATGGTGCAATAATCAAAATTTTGCACGGTCAGCAACCTCAACTACAACAACAAAGTTTTGGACAGCAGCAATAACAGCAACAAAACCCCCAATATCAAGCTCAAAGGCCGCCATTCCAACCACAAAATCAACAACCTTATCGACCACCCAATCAACGACAACCCGAGCAATCGAACATGGAGCGCATGCTAGAGAACTTTCTAGCAAATCAAGAGAAAGAGAAGACGTCCATGAACCAAAAGATCGACTCCATATTGACTCACGTCCGCATGCTCAAGACTTAAATCGCACAATTGGCGAATCCTGCGCCGAAAAATGATAACCCTCTTCCTTCTCAACCTATCAATCCTCGCAATTCTGAACAAATTAATTCCATAGCTTTTTCTAACCCTCTTGTTTCTAATGTAGTGATCTTAAGGAGTGGAACTAAGCTACCAGAATGAACACCACCAACCGAACCTGCGCCGATAAGCGAAATTGAAGAAGTACCACCACAGTTGGCAAGGGATGATGACAAGGTCGCCGAACCACAAGAAAAGGAAAGTGGAGAAAATCAAGTAACACGTATTTATAATCCAACTCCACCTTTTCTGGGAAGGTACATAAAAGAAAAACTCGATAAGCAATTTGAAAATTTTTTTGAAATCTTGAAAAAGCTTAATGTGACTATGCCTTTTACTGATTTAGTAACTCAAATGCCTTCTTATGGAAAATTCTTGAAAGACATTCTTACTGAAAAGAGGGATTTGGGCAAATTTCAAACTGTTGCTTTGACCAAAAATTGTAGTGCTTTGATTCATAATAGGATGCCGGCAAAGCTACAGGATCAAGGGAGTTTCTCCATCCCTTGTAACATAGGTACGGTACACATAAATCGAGCTCTTTGCGACCTAGGCGCGAGCATTAGTGTGATGCCTCTTACCATCGCACAATGTTTGAGCATGGGTGAGATCAAGCCTACACTAATGGTTTTGCAACTTGCTGATCGATCGGTGAAGCATCCAGAAGAAATCTTGGAAGATGTGCCTCTTCAAGTCAGTAAATTTTATCTTCCAGTTGATTTTGTCGTTCTCGATAAGGATGAAGATGTTGCTATACCTATTATATCGGGACGACCCATGCTTCGGACAGTAGGTGCCCTCATTGATGTTCATGAGGGACGAATTACTTTTCACATAGGGGAGGAGAAAATTTTATTTAAAATGTCTAAACTTGTTGACTGCCCTATGTATGAAGAGAAACTTTGCAGCGTGGACGCTCTAGAAGAAGTCTTAGAAGAGGATTCACCATTTCAACTCACTTTGGGAGAAGAAATGGATGAAATATTTGAAAGGGAAAAAATAGACAGCAGCGACAAAGATGAACAAAACAGCGATGAATCAACAAAAGAACTATCCAAAGAGGACATCTCTGAATTCGACATCATAGGTAAGGAAAAGGTAAGTAAATCTACACTTAAAACTCTTCCTCACTGAAATATGTATTCCTGGATGATGATGATGCTGAGATGCAACCTGTCATTGTTAATGCAAACTTGACCAATTCACAACTAGAAAAATTGATTTGTTTACTTCGTGTGCATCGCAATGCTCTCGGTTATTCAATTGATGATATCAAAAGGATTAGCCCTGAAATTTACATGCACAGGATCTCTCTAGTTGATGAAACTAAAACCTCTATTGAGCATCAATGTAGACTAAACAAAAACTTGAAGGAAACTGTAAAAGCTATAATTTCTAAACTATTAGATGCGGGTATCATTTATCCTATTTCTGATAGTAATTGGGTTAGTCCTGTTCATGTGGTTCTAAAGAAAGGGGGTATGACTGTGGTTAAGAATGCTAACAATGAGTTGATCCCTACTAGATTTGTTACTAGATGGCGCATGTGCATTGATTATCGTAAATTGAATAGTGTCACTAGGAAGAATCACTTTCCATTACCTTTCATTGATCAAATGTTGGAAAGATTGGCCAAACATGCATATTTTTGTTTTCTTGATGGGTATTCAGGATTCTTTCATATCCCAATTCATCCCGATGATCAAGATAAGATGACGTTTACATGTCCTTTCGGTACTTTTGATTACTGGCGAATGCCATTTGGGTTATGTAACACGCGTGTAACCTTTCAACGATGTATGACAACTATCTTTTCATATTTAATCGAGGAAATAATGAAAGTCTTTATGGATGATTTTAGCGTTTATGGTTCCTCTTTCGATGCCTGTCTACAAAATCTTTCTTAAGTCTTAAGCAGGTGTGAAGAAGTCAATCTAGTACTAAATTGGGAAAAGTGCCAATTCATGGTTCAAGAAGGCGTGGTACTTGGCCACGTGATTTCTGAATGAGGGATTGAAGTCGACAAGGCAAAAATCGAAGTCATAGCAAGTATTTCACCACCAACGAACATGAAGGGAATACACAGTTTCTTGAGACATGCAAGTTTTTACCATCGTTTCATTAAAGATTTTTCCAAAACTACTAAACCTCTCACACATTTTCTTGGTAAAGATGTGCCTTTTGATTTTCATGAAAAATGTCTTGATGCCTTTAATTGATTGAAACTTGCATTAACTACTGCTTCTGTCATACAACCTACAAATTGGAATGAACCCTTTGAATTGATGTATGATACTAGTGATTATACAATTGGCGCTATTCTAGGTCAAAGAACAAACAAGATTTTACATGCTATATACTATGTAAGCAAAACTTTGGATGATGCTCAAACTAATTACACTATAACTGAAAAGGAATTGTTTGTTGTAGTATATGCCCTAGATAAATTTTGTGTGTATTTAATTGGTTTAAAAGTTATTGTGCATACTAATCATGCTACTCTTAAGTATCTTTTGACCAAGACAGAAACCAAACCACGACTTGCACGATGGATCCTACTGCTACAAGAATTTGATTTGGAGATCAAAGATAAAAAAGGTGCTGAGAACGTCGTCGCTGATCATCTCTCGAGACTCTTGACCGACACCGCTGACGTTCACATCAATGGCGCTCTACCCGACGAACACCTTTACTTGATTCAACATGAACCATGGTATGCTGATATTGCAAACTATTTATTTAACCATGAACTTCTCCAGGGTTGATAAGTAGACAACGCAAGTGCTTCCTCTATTATATCCGACGCTACTACTGGGACAATCCGAACCTTTTCAAAAGGGAGTTGACAACATCTTTCAACGATGTGTGCCGACCACGAGATTCAAAGCGTTCTTGAACACTGTCATTCATCTCCATGTGGTGGACACACCGGAGATTCAAAAACAGCAGCTAAGGTATTGCAATCAGGTTTGTTTTGTCCTTCTTTATTTAAAGATGCTTATTACTTTGTACAAAAATGCAATCCTTGCCACCGTTCGGGAAATTTGAGTAGAAGACATGGAATGCCCTTAACAAATATTCTTGAAATTGAAATCTTTGATGTATGGGAGGTAGATTATATGGGACCTTTTCCATCTTCTATGGATAAGTCCTACATCTTGGTTGCGGTTGATTATGTTTCTAAATGGGTAGAGGCTGTTGCTATACCAACAAATGAATCAAAACATGTGATCAAGCTTTTCAAAACAGTCATCTTTCCCAGATTTGGCATACCGCGAGCAGTAATTAGTGATGGCGGCGCACATTTTACTAATTACCAATTTCAGAAATTGCTAATGAAATATGGGGTATGGATTGGACGCTCAAACTTCCAGATGTCCTTTGGGCATATCACACTGCATTCAAGACTCCGCTAGGTATGCCTTACAAACTTGTATTTGGTAAAAACTATCATTGCCTGTTGAATTGTCACACAGAGCATTACGGGAGTTAAAAGAACTCAATTGAGACTTTGACAAAATAGGGCGAAGGTGAATCCTTGAATTGCATGAACTAGAAGAGCTTCGGCACAACTCCTATGAAAGTGCCTTAATCTACAAAGATAACATAAAGAAGTGGCACGACAAACGGATCCTCAATCGTGAGTTTAAACTAGGTGATTTGATTTTATTATTCAATACACTGTTGAAATTATTCCCAGGAAAATTGAAATCGCGATGGACTCGGCCATACACGATAGAAAAGGTCTTTCCGTATGGTGTTGTGGAGCTTCAAGCACAAAACGGCACCACTTTCAAGGTAAACATGCACCGTATCAAGTTTTACAATATAGGAGACCAAGTAAGTACGCTGAACTCGGTCAATTCTTTTAATTCCATATATTTTTGAATGGCCGAGGACATTCCATCGAGCAGGACGTTAAACCAGCGCTAGCTGCGAGGCAACCCAGTATACTAACATGTAGTTCTTTCTTTTATGAACACAGTGACGTGAAAATCACTCAATTCCGACGCTGTTTGACATCCCAAAACCTTGTTTTTCATAGACTAGGGCTGACACTTTTTTGAAAAATAAAATAAAATAAAAAGTTTTCAAACTGGCTGAGACGACCATGACCACTTGCACGACCGATTTTGGGGTTTTGTTTGGTTCAAACTTTCAAAAATCAATTTTTTCTACTCAGCCGAGATGATCACGACCAGGTTTATGACCAGTGGTGGCTTCGGTTTGGTGATTTTTCAAAAACTTTAAGTTTTTCTTTTTACCCGATACGAGCACGACCGAAGGAACGACCAATGCCGCTTTCGGGTAGAAATTTTTCAAAGAAAAATAAATTTTCCAAACCAACCGAGATGAGCAGGGCACGAGCACGACCAGTGCCGCTTCCGGGTAGATTTTTCAAATAAAATAAAAGTTCCTTTTAACCCGAGCTGAGCACGGCCTCGACCACGACCAGTGCTGGTTTCGGGTTGTTTTTCAAAGTTGATTTCAAAAGATTTTCAAAAACCTCCCGATGCAACCACGATCACGAGCATGTCACGTGGCATGGTCGGGTTGAATTTTCAAAATACTAAAAATCCTTTTTATTTTTGACCGCAAAAACCATGACTAGTGGCCCGTCCCATTCTCGTGTTTTTCACGACACATGCTCATGGTCGACCCCTCGTCTGTGCAACCAGATGGTCAAAAATCCCAAACAAAGTTTCAAACCAAACCAAACACACCCCATGCTCGTGAACATGGCCTCGTCAATGTGACCGGCTGGTCGAAACAAGTGGAACCAAACCAAGCACGGCCCGTGCCCATGGGGCGTGGCCCCGTCGATTCGACCAACTGGTCGTAGTGGGTCAAACCTGAGCCGAACATGACCCGGAGCACGCCCCATGCCCGTGGTCGTGCCAGGCTCGGTTTCCTCTCCTTTTCCGGCCGAAAATGTCCTTTTTGACTCCTTTTTGTCCTTTTTCTATCAAAAACCTTTTCTAACTCAACCTACTACCCTATTTAACCATAGCCTTCTTCTCCAAGCAGCACCCATCCATTATTTTAGCCAAACTTTTTCTCAAAACCTCTCCACACTTAGCCACACAATTCCAAATCCAACCGTTCAAACTCCAATCTAACTGTGGATTCCAGCTCCTCGCTCCTCGACACCCCCGGATCTGAAGTTTTCTACGGCAATGACGACTCCCCGACGCAATATCAAGAAGGTAACGAAGCGCAAACACGGTATGTCTCCTCAAACTTTCTCGGATCTAGATTTTCCACATATTTACTTCTCAAAGCCTGATAATCTTGCTAGATTTGTGCATTTAAAGAAGAGACCTTTGTGGCCTACTAGATTTTTAGATGTTCATGCCACTAGATCTCTAGGAACTTAAGATGATGTTAAATGCCTTCTTAGTAATGTGGGTTGGACACACTTATAGGAGTTCCAGTTCTGACTTTTTGTGAAGTCGTATGGGAGATTCTAGCCTCCTTCGAACAAAACACTATACGTGTTCCTCCCGATGAAATTGAAGGTGTTAAATTTAGATTTGCAAATGTGGGTTATAATTTTTCAATAGATGAATTTTAAAATCTGTTAGGGTTTAAACCCGGGGGAACTTTTCATGCTTCTATTATTTGCACCCCCAGTAAAATTTGGAGTGATATAGCAGAGGAAGGGCAACATCTTTTTTCGACCTGGTAAATCAAAGGCCAAAATTAATTTGTAATCCAGCCTTTCGATATTTACGACGTCTCATGGCCGGAACAATTTTGGGCCATGACAGTAATCAAGATAAAGTTTTAGAAACCGAGGTTGAATTTTTGTGGGCTATGTTAGGAAAAATTCATATATCATCTGCAGCCTACTTTGCCCATCGCCTTGAAAGTATTGGGAAGGATTTACACAAAACCTCACCCATAGTCTTAGATGGCTTAATCATTCATATAACAAAAGCCTTAGAGTTTGATGCTAAAGATTATCAAGAATCTGTGCCCGCAGCTACCTTAGATTTGAATACATTGTTTTCAATGGGGTTTTGTCGGAAGGAAGAGAATTCTTTTCATTGGATTATTAATGGAATTTCCTCTATCCTTTTGTCCAATATTTCTCGGACTTGCTTATCTAATGAGCAGAATTGGAGAATGCTCCTATCTTGCTCACCTAATTCTAACTCATCATATGCTGTTGAGTTTAACCAACAAGCAGTGACTAATCACTATTATAGAATATATCATCACAGTCAGTTCAAAACAGTCATCACAGATGGTTCTGAACCGTCTGTGATATTCGAGTCAGTGATAGTCCGAGCACTATCACTGATGGTTCTAAACCATCTGTGATATTGCCTTACACGGTTTTGACCTCAAAACCGTCTGAGATATTTCCTATCATAGACAGACGATTTTGATCTCCAAACCATCTGTGATAATCTATTATCACACTGTGATAAGGAGACTATAGCAGACGGTTTTGTGCTAAAAACCGTCTGGGATAAGAAGACTATCACAGATGATTTTTAGCTTATAACCGTCTATGATAGTATGAGTATGACAGACGATTTTGAGCTGAAAACCGTCTGCGATAGTCTCCTTATCACAGACGGTTTTTCAGCTCAAAACCATCTGTGCGTATTAACTTTTTATAAAGATTGTTCTGTTTTTGTGGCTAGCCTCAGGAATCATGCTAGCCATGCCCTCTGTACAATAGCATTTCATATATACAACTCAACATTTCATTTCATATATACATAGAACTCAGCTTTTAAGACATACACGGAAACAATGAATTGATCAAATTGTAAGTTTCATGCAACATTTCAGAAATATGTACAATTGAGATTGAACAAATAAAAGTAATCGACATTTAAAGTCAGCATGTTAGATATGTATTACTGTAATAGTCTCAGTTAGTAAGGACCGCACTAATACGAACCGAGTGGGTCCCTAAACAGCCCCTTAGGTGATATCACATCCTGCATGAAAAACGAAGCGAGCATCCCTCGGACTAAACCAATCTACGCAAGGTCAAAGCTTTCCGAAGGGAAGTCGACGCCCTGCAGCAAGAGTTGCTACCGAAAAAATTAGCTCAATGCAGTTATAAATTTTGCCAAATTGATACAAAGGGCGGCAGTTGTATACCTCGGGGAAATTTGGCCGGTAAGGGGTGATTAGGTCATACATGTGGTGCATCATGTGGAACCCACATGTATTGTCATCCGGCTGCTAATGGCACTGCCAACGTACAAATTGAGAGTTAGCTGGGGGACATTATAAAGTAAAACAGATGCTGGTTGAAATTTGTATTGGAAATTGTATCCACTCAAACTTATCGGCTCGCTGCTTGTGCTATTGCCCTCCATCGGCAAAGTAGTTCGTGAAAGCCCTGCAAATAATCGAAATTGATAATTTCAGGATTGTAAATCTAGATGCAACATAGGTCCACATGAATATCACAAAACATGTTTAACCTTTCGATTACATCTCGCGCACCGTCATACTCATACCCTTTCCTGTGCAATGAATCAAGGTAGAACACCTTGTTCTATTCCGGAATAAGCACCAGCAGAATCCAGTGGTACCTACATGTTACGTGTAAAGAATTTATAATTTAATCTAAGTCTGGGGTGTGCATATGGAGACACTAATCTATGGGTAAAGTACTGATGAAAGCACTCACCTCTGGATGTAGGCTACAAGTATGTACTCCTTGTCGACCTGAGCAAGCAACCCTCTTTTGATGTAGTCGACAACGAAGTCCGCGTCGCTCTTAAACATTACCTCGGTGACAGGTTCCTGTTTAGTTTTGGCATATTTGATCATGCAGCTACACGGAACTAACCAATTAATAAATGACATATATCCATATATGCACAAACAGGCATAGGATAGTAGATACTTACAGCACCCAAGACAGTAGGATTGACACATCGAGCGCTTCTTTGTGGAATAAATTGTGCAGGTCTTTGAAGGTCACCGGATAGGTCTCGACGTTGTTATGGAACTCTTCCATGGTGTACTTGACCATGAAGTGCGTCGGATGCTACGTCCTAGTCTCGTTTGTCTTATGCATGTACCATGCATGCAGGCTCTGGCATGCGAGATCCATGCTCCGAATTGTCGCATCGGGGGCCATGGCATCCCCAAAACTAACGGCATGGGAGACAACGTGCTCTTCTCACTCTACTTCATCGTGCTCTTCTTTGGTTTTCCCCTGGAAGCCAGCTTCTTGTTGTCTTGCCTCCTAGTCGGCGTCAACTTCGTCGTCTAACTTGTCGGCTGGCTTCTCGGAGGAGGGATCGGCTGGCTAGTAGGCTGAGTGTCAGTGTGCGTAGGTGTAAGAACCTACGTATAGTAATGGTCACTAACTTCGAGGGCTATTATTACAGTACGAAATTATGAAACTGGTGGGGTTATTACCTCTTCCAGGACAATGTCCTTCTTGGGCCATTGCACGAACGTGTGCACCGCAGCCTCGAGAGTGGTAATCTCGTCGTTCGGCGGCTTGTCCAATGGAAATCTCTTGCAATGTTCGAAGACAATGTCCACCTGGACCCATGCGAAACCCTCAGATAGAGGGACACCATGGATCGTCGTCCCCACCGTGCATGGTTGTGCCATCCCACGGCCAGCCTCGACCGGGAAGAGACCAGCCCGCACCATAAGCTTGCAGGAGGCTGGTTCCTACAAACAGTGCTCATTAAGATGACATCAGGGTACGCATTGAATTTCACTTTTGAATGAATTAACAAATAAAAGCGGTCATTACCTACAGAAAGTCCACCGGATACTGTCGAGGGGACTCAGGATACGAATCCCCCGGCGCGGACGCGTAGCTGCTATGGCGGGCAAGACCGAGGCTCTGTAAGTCCGCTGTTGCAGGTGGGATGCCCTGGGATTGTCTTATCTCCGCATACATTGCCTGCATCTCCACAAACTCCTGCCTGAACTCCAATCGGATCTCCTCCTTGATCCATTTGTCGCAGGCTTTGTAGGATCTCTTTCTCCTCTTAATCGCCTCCTCATCATCACCGAAACCTGCCCTCCAAGGCACAATGGCACCTAGGCCGCGCACGCGGCCCGGGTGCTCCTTATTTCCCAGCGCCGTCGTTAGGATATCCCTCTCCCTGCTAGGCATGAAAGATCTGGATGACTCCTGTGCATTCAGCGCCGCCTGTAATAGGAGAACTTAGCAATACAACCCATTGCATGCGTGTTACGAGGATAGTAACTTAGAAATCTTACCACCCGATCAATCACTTCCCTATCCGCAGGGTTATTCAGCAAGACGCTTATGGAGGAGGTCATCTTTGATCTGCTCGGCACCAATTGCGGGTGCACATGTCCGTTATCCCGCATAAGGAGCAGAGGCCGAAGACTGCGAAGCCTCCTCATCCTGCTTCCTTCACAACGCCTTCTTCCCCACATACCCACCGGTGCCTAGACTGTGTGGGTGGGTATTCTTCGCCTGGTTAGCCTTGGCCTTCTCACTAAGCTCCTGGAACTCGGGCGTGCCCTTCATCTCCACGAACTGCTGCCATGCCTCGGGAGTCACGAAAGAGTAGTCATTGAAGGGGGTCTTCGACTACTAGTGCTGGACAAGATGGCTCTTGAAGCTCTTCCAAGCCATATTTATTACCATCAGTGCCGCCCAGCGGATGGTGAACCGGCAATCCTCGGGAATGTCAAACGCCGCATGCACTTCTTCCCACATCTCTTCCTTGCACTCTTGGGGCACTTCATGCCAGTCAAAGGAGGTGATGGGCACCCGCTCCCTTGCCACTTTGCCGCATAGTGAGCGGTACTGACCGACTAGTTTCTGCGGAGCTTCCGGCAGCTCGTTGTTGTCGAAGTCTATGTGCTGCTTTTCTCGCCTGTCAAGATGCGCACATGTCATTTGGCCTCGCCCCTTTCTCTTCTATGGCTGGGCCACGACGGACGGGGCGACATCCGGCCCAGGTGTCTCATCGTCAGAGAGGTCGCTCTGACTCCTCGACAGACTCATTTCATCACCGGACATATGGTTACTAAATTCCAACCTGAAGAAGAAGAGGAGGACGATGATGATGTTGCTACCGATAATATAGCTCAGGGAGAGGGAGCAGGGGCACCTGAGACTAGTTGGAGGAGGAGGCCCCAGAGGTGGTTGCGCCGGATGGTGGGAAGTCGAAGACAGGCAATGCGCGCAGTCGCCAGGGAGCTAGGGCAAGTGAAGTGAAAAGTCGCAAAATGTGGAAATGAGCGGGATGAAGCCCGCCTTAAACTTAATAGAGAGATTATCACAGACGGTTCTGAGGACAGAACCGTCTCAAATGAGCGTGGTTCAGATTGTAGAGTTCTATCACAGATAGTTCTGAACTCAGAACCGTCTGTAATAGAACTATCACAGACAGTTCTGAGTTCAGAATCATTTGTGATAGAACTCTACAATCTGAAACTCTGAGTACTATCACAGGCTGTTCTGTACTCAGAACCGTCTATAATAGTTCTATCACACACGGTTCTGATCTCAGAACCATCTGTGATTGTGATTTATAATCTAAAACACTGAAACTGTGAATACTAAAATTGCAATACTGAAACTCTGAAACTGAGGTCAGAACCGATTGTGATTGTGCTTTACAATCAGAAACTCTGAATACTGAAATTTCAATATCCGAAAAGCCTCAAATCTTTGCAAATGATTTCCAAATGCTCCAAAACTTGGTGGAAACCTCAACAGACATATTTGGAGCGTAGCGAAATCAAGTTTGAAAGATTTTGGTGAAGAAATTTGAAGTTGGAAGCAATTTTGTGTTGTAGTTTTCGTATTATCGAAAGAGAGGAACTCGAACACTCAGATATTGCAAATTAAGTCCAAATGCTCTGAAAATAGGTTACAACCTTAAGAGTCCCATGTGGAGCATGCTCAAATAAATTTTGAATAAATTTGACCAAAGATTTTGAAGGTTCACTCAAATTTGCCTAAGGAGTGGTTTTTTGTCGACCTTGACAAGGTAAAACTCTGTTGCATAGACTTTTCATACATACAGCCATCTCGAACCCCTAATTTTTTAAACTTCTTGCCAGCTTCTTTACATACAAATGGGGACTTTGACTGACAATTTGCACCTACGTACGTACACACCCATATTATCCTGAACTTTCCACTTGCAGCAGCCCTGCAAAGGCGAGAATTAGAGGATAAGCTATACCGATGGAAATAGAGAGATAAGGATGGTTCATTACCTTTAAGGTATAACCCTTCCTGGTGATCATTACGCATGTAACTGGTTTCATCGATGTCTTTGGTATCGAGCTGTACGCCATCTCCAAATGGAGGCATCTCATCGAATTGATTGTATTCTTCCTCGTCTATGACATTTTCAACTCCAACAATCCTTCTCTTGCCATGAAGGACGACTTGCCACTTCTTATTGGCCGGGTCAATGACATAAATGACCTAAATGGCTTGCTTTGCAAGTATGAATGGCTCATCTTTATAAGCAACTCGATCGAGATCCACAGAAGTGAAACTGTAACTGTCAACCTTCACACCCTGTGGGATTTGGACCCATCGACATCGAAACAGGGGAATCTTGAACAATACATAGTCGAGCTCCCAAATTTCTTCTATGAACCTGTAGTACAAGTTCAATCCATGTACTACCCTTGTTGGGCTTGTCTCGCTGAATTCCTCATGAAAAGCTTCTACGCCTACTCCACTATTTTGCATAGTGCTCTTTTGATCTTGAGTTTTCGTCTAAAATGTGTACCTATTGATGTCGTATCCCTGCTATGTCTGTATAGTAAATGTTAGCCCTTTTGCCAACTATTTAAGATTCTCATGAGTGGACTCCCCGGTGAATCGCACTTTCATCCACGCATTGAATTGACTGTTATGTTCTCTCGTGATCCAGACCTCGGATCAACTAGGATTGTCTTGTCATAGCATCTCCTTGTGCTCATCGATGTATGGAGACACCTCCATAATGTGTTGCAAGACCCAAAAATGTGCTTTCGAGTACATTTCGAAATCAGGAGTGATTGCTCTGAATCTAATAGTTCCAATGCCATCAAGCCTCCCCTCATGACGAGACACAGGAGCTCCTATTGCTTCTACCTCGGCCATGTAATTGACACAGAACTCAACAACTTCTTCCGCTACATAACCTTTGACAATGCTGCCCTCAGGCCGAGAGCGATTCCTCACGTAGGCCTTAAGTACACCCATGCACCTCTCGAACAGATACATATAAAATGTACGAACATGGGTCCACATATCTTGATTTCTCTGACAAGGTGGACAGTGAGATGAACCATGATATCAAAAAACGACTGAGGAAAATACATCTCAAGCTGACAGAGAGTTCGAACCATCTCGCTCTGCAGAGAATCTAGCCCCTCAGGATCAATGACCTTGCAAGAAATTGCATTGAAGAAATAACATAGCCTTGTGATCGTCTCTCTGACCTTATGCGGCAGAATACTCCGGATGGCAACAAGAAGCATTTGTGTCATCAACACGTGACAATAGTGAGACTTCATACCAAGAAATTTCAAATCGCCCATGGACACAAGCTCTTTCATATTTGCGGAGTAACGCAATGGAACTTTAACACCATAGAGACACTTACAAAGTTTCGTCCTCTCAACCTTGCACAAAGTATAGTAGGCAGGGGGGAGGTATATACGACCTCTCTCGTCCTCTCTCGGTGCTAGCTCGGGCCTGATTTTCATTTAGATCATGTCACGCTGCACATTGACGCCATCATTTGTCCTCCTTGGAATGTTCAGCAATAGGCTGATTAAACTGTCGCAAACATTCTTCTCTATGTGCATGACATCAATGCAATGCCGAACCTCTAAATGCTCCCAATACGGTAAGTCCCAAAATATCGATCTCTTCTTCCAAATGTTCTTCGTGCGGGGTTTCAATTTATGACCCTTTCCAAACACAATGTCTATGTCCTTCACCCGTGAGTAAACTTCTTTCCCGCTCATAGGCTTCAGGGCAGAACCATCTTCCTTGTGGCCGTCGAATTCCCTCTTCCTCTTACGGTACGCGTCATTTGATGAGGACATCTCCAGCGTGGATACGACCGGTGCTATCTCCCCTGCTTCATCTTCGTCGCAAGGAGGACTTAATCCTCAATCCCGGCCTTTCAAGCCTTCTCCAAAGATGCAACGCCACAAGTCCAAGTCCCGAGGAGCCTCGACGAACCAAGGACGATCCACATGGAGGCCCAAGACACCAACAACTCCACCCTGGCCATCCAGCAGCAGGCCAACTTCAAACGGGCATAACTTGGGCTCCCGAACTCCGTTTTCGATGTGTAACCACTCGTTGGAAAGCTTAGGAGATATGCCTTCCAATGGACCCAATCCCACTGCCAGATTGGGCCAGGAGCGACAGGAAACTGCAGAAGAAGTGCACGGGCCAGAAACCTCGGGTACTGCATCACCTTATTTTTGGGCCTATGGCCCATGTATTTTTAGGGTTTGGTGGTGGCTAACCCTAGCTTGGGTGCCCCTCCCCTGGCCGCCACTATACTTATGGCCGCCGTCCTCGTACTTTGTCTCTTAGGTTTTGTTGCGTGTGGTAGACCCCTTGTGCGTCCCTCCTCGTGTTGCGTGTGTCGACTAGACCATCCAATACGAGAAAAAGAACCTCACCCCTGGTTTGAGTGATTGCTTTGTTTCTATTTGCTATCTATCTTGTTCTTGCTTGTTCTCGATTGCTTGCAAGGATAAGGATCGACCGTGTCTCGGCTTGGTTGATCGGATTTGGTGTGGTGGCTTTGCGATTGCCGGTTCCTCTCCTCGCTGGTTGGTAGCCGAAATTCACGGAATCATCATCCCACAAATCGACGCATCGTTCTCATCAGAAGATCGAGCACCCCCATGTGCGCATTAAGTGGTATCAGAGCAACGGTTGCCTGGTGAGAACACATCTACCTTAGTTTAGTTTAATTTTGTTCATCCTAGAGTCCACAAAATAAAAAGAAGCCAAAAAAAAAATTTTTGTGACCATAGTCTTCCTCTATCCAAACCCCTTTGAGTCTTTTGCAATTTTCGTTTTGAGTTTTGCATTGTTGAATTTGTGTCCGTGGTCATCGTCGTATTGCTGGTCAATTTGTGTTCTTGGTCTAGGTCGAGTATCAAATCCCAATACTAAACCAAAACCAAATTCGAGTCGCAATCGGTTCGGATTTCTCTTTTGCGTTGCTGTTTTTATAATGATAATATCTTTGTCGTCTGAACACCAATTTGGGCGATTAAATAGTCTAAATTGTATCTCTCGAAGAGATCTACAACTTTGTTCATTGCACCAAATTCCAGAAACGCCATATTCGTGGCGAAAATCGCGTTGGAAGTTAATCTATTTCATCTCAGAGTAATCTGTACAGCCTGTATTTCGGGGGCCATATCTCCTAGCTCCAAACTCCAAATTGGGTGTTCCATATATTCAAATTGACGACAAAGAAAAGGGCTAACCTTCCTATTTATAAGTTTTTGCGTTTGAGGTCTCTAAGAGCCCCAAATTATTATTGGAAGTTTCTGCAGAGCATCTTTGCTAAACTGCCGAGAGTATTGTGATAGGTTTTGTGTGTAATCCTTAAATCTTGAGTTGTAATCCATCCTTTGCAGCACTCTTGTGAAAAAAAAAGGCAAGTGCATAAAAAAAAGAGCCGCACAAAAAAAAGAAGAAGGAATAGCCAAAAAAAAAAAAAAAAATATAGAAGTGCTTGCATCCTTTCATGTCCATCGCCTATACCGATCACTTTGCATGCTTGAACTAGTTTTAGGAAAGCGTTTAGGCCAGCAACTGTGACAAGTACTTTGGACATTTATTCAGCTTTGTCATCTGATTTCGGTTATTGCTAATCCTTTGCTTATATAAAATTGTCTGTCCAAGCTCTACCTCTCTACTAACCATACAGGAAAAGGGACTTGCAGTTGCTTTGCCACCTTCAGAGTGCATCACCTTGCCACCAGTTGTATTCCTCTCTTGCAGGTCGAGAATTTGTAAGATCGTGGTGGAAGCTTGGGAGTGTGTGAATTGCCACTTTTACCCATTCTCGTAGTCAATAGGGATTACATAATCTTGTGAGTTTTTCCCTTGTTGCTACTAACCATGGCAGGTGAACCAAGCAATCATGGGAGCAATGGCGGTAGTGGGAGTGAGCATGAAGATCCTCTTACTCCAAAACAGTGGAGATGGGTAGACCATTTCCAAGGAATGTACAATCGGCATGAGCTCAACACTCGCGCGGCTTTGGATGACATTCGTGCGCAGTTAGCGCAAGTGACAGAGTTTCTTCGTGCTGCCCCAAACAACGGAGCCCTGGAGCAAAATGTCAACCCACGTCGAGCTCCACCAGCTGTGCCCATTCCACCTGCTCCACTTGTTGACCAAGAAAATAACAATTACGTGGCTGATTCGGAGTCCGAAGAAGGAAATAATGTTCATAACGATCGCCAGCACCGCCGACTCCGCCACAATAGGCAAGGAATGGTAAGAAATCCACATGCCACCCGAGAGGTACGTGATGATTCCATTGCCAAAATGAAATTTACTATGCCTTCTTTCGCTGGTAAATACGATCCTGATGCTTACCTTGATTGGGAGTTGGTGGTAGAACAAAAATTTGCGTGCTATGACTTCTCTGAGGATAGGAGAGTACGTGCTGCCACTAGTGAATTCACTGATTTTGCTTCTGTTTGGTGGCAAGAGATTCGTAGAGCCCGACGTAATGTGCTTACAACATGGGATGGGTCAAAACGGTTAATGCGTGCTAGATTTGTTCCTACATACTATGAACGTGAATTGCTCAACAAGTTGCAATGCTTTAATCAGGGTGATAAATCTGTTGAAGATTATTATCAAGAATTGCAAATTGGCATGTTGCGTTGTCAGTTAGATGAGGATGAAAATGCGAAAATGGCTAGATTTTTGGGTGGTCTTAATCGTGAAATCCAGGATATACTTGACTATAAAGAATACAATTCTATCACCCGTTTGTTTCATCTTGCTTTGAAAGCAGAAAGGGAAGTACAGGGACGCCGATCCACGACGCGAGGAAATTTTGGAGGATCCACCACATTCCGGCCTATCCAGATCCAAACCAAGACGTCGTCTTCCACTCCGGGACATGCTCCTTCACCTGCTGCCCCTGCTTCCTCTACACCGCTACACACCCCGGAGTCAAGCAAATCAGTTGCAAAACAAACTCCGGCAAAGACTGCTTCCTCTGTCGCCTCCACAGGTCGTACGAGAGAAGTACAATGCTTTCGATGCAAGGGACATGGCCACGTGATGCGAGACTGCCCAAATCAACATGCTCTAATAATCTGAGAAGATGGTGGGTACTCTAGTGCTAGTGACATTGATGAAAATGAATATGCTCTTGTCGCCACTAACACTGCAGAACAAGAAGGAGAGATTTGCACTGTTTCAACATCAGAGAAATATCCAGCTCTTGTTGTCACACGTGTGCTTCATACACAACCAACACGTGATGAACCAAATCAGTGCCATACCATCTTTCAAACGAAGTTTGTTGTCAACGAGCGAGCGGTGCACGTCATCGTCGATGGAGGAAGCTGCAACACCCTCGCGAGTGTGGACATGGTCGAGAAGCTTGACTTGACCACGACCCCACTTCAGCAACCTTACGAGATTGAATGGTTAAATCCATGCGGTAAGGTACAGGTAACAAAAACCGATCGAGTCCCTATATCTATTGGTTCTTATCACGATCATGTCGACTGTGATGTTGTACCTATGGATACTTGCTCACTGCTATTAGGTAGACCATGGTTGTATGACATAGAAGCTATGCATAATGGTAGAACCAATCAGTATACCTTCATGTTTAAGGGCAAGAAAATGGTTTTAGAACCAATGACTTCCACTCAGCTAGCTAAAGTTAATGCAAACAAGGCTAAAGATAAGGAACAGGAGGATGATAAAATTGATAGCACCTCAAAAAAATCTGACAAAAAACTAAAGGGAGTAGTGCATTTAGCTAAGGCTGTGTCCTCACATGATAGTGTCTTGCAAACATCTGCTTCTTTGCCCCCTGTTGTCACTAACCTTTTGCAGGGGCATGACAAGGAGTCGAGGACGACTCCAATTCAAGAAAGGGGGGATGATGAGGACATCTCCAGCGTGGATACGACCGGTGCTATCTCCCCTGCTTCATCTTTGTCGCAAGGAGGACTTAATCCTCAAGCCCGGCCTTTCAAGCCTTCTCCAAAGATGCAACGCCACAAGTCCAAGTCCCGAGGAGCCTCGACGAACCAAGGACGATCCACATGGAGGCCCAAGACACCAACAACTCCACTCCGGCCATCCAGCAGCAGGCCAACTTCAAACGGGCATAACTTGGGCTCCCGAACTCCATTTTTGATGTGTAACCACTCGTTGGAAAGCTTAGGAGATAATCCAGTCCCACTGCCAGATTGGGCCAGGAGCGACGGGAAACTGCAGAAGAAGTGCACGGGCCAGAAACCTCGGGTGCTGCGTCACCTTATTTTTGGGCCTATGGCCCATGTATTTTTAGGGTTTGGTGGTGGCTGACCCTAGCTTGGGTGCCCCTCCCCTGGCCGCCACTATACTTATGGCCGTCGTCCTCGTACTTTGTCTCTTAGGTTTTGTTGCGTGTGGTAGACCCCTTGTGCGTCCCTCCTCGTGTTGCGTGTGTCAACTAGACCATCCAATACGAGAAACAGAACCTCACCCCTGGTTTGAGTGATTGCTTTGTTTCAATTTGCTATCTATCTTGTTCTTGCTTGTTCTCGATTGCTTGCAAGGATAAGGATCGACCATGTCTCGGCTTGGTTGATCGGATTTGGTGTGGTGGCTTTGCAATTGCCGGTTCCTCTCCTCGCTGGTTGGTAACCGAAATTCACGGAATCATCATCCCACAAATCGACGCATCGTTCTCATCAGAAGATCGGGCACCCCCGTGTGCGCATCATCATTCTTCGGAAGAAACCTACTGTGACGCATGTGCACTGTTTTCCTGTAATTCTTCAGCCACACGCTCTCAGTCTCATCTTCGCAGTGGGGACAAGATTTGGCTCCTTTCGTACTAAGGCCCGACAAATTTCCAAGGACAGGGAAATCGTTGATGGTACAGAATATCATAGCACGTAGGATGAAGTTCTCTTGTTTGTATGTGTCCATACCTGCACCCCTTCATTCCACATTGTTAGCAAATCCTCTATCAATGGTGGTAGGTACACATCAATATCATTTCTAGGTTGTTTTGGTCCTAAGATAAGTAGAGACATCATGATGTACTTGCACTTCATACACAACCAAGGAGGAAGATTGTAGATACACAAAAGAACCGGCCAAGTGATATGCCGACTGCTCATGTTACCAAAATAATTCATTCCATCGGTACTCAACTCAAATCTTATATTTCTCAATTCCGCTCTGAAGTTAACAAATTCCCTGTCGATGATTCTCCACTACACAGAATCAGCGCGGTGTCTCAGCTTTCCATCCTTCTTCTGGTATTCTGAATGCCAACACAATAATTTTGCCTCTTTATGGTTTACAAACAAATGCTTCAAGTGGGGAATGACGGGCAAATACCACAACACCTTAGCAGGAGGTCCTTGCTTTATCTCATCAGTGCAGTCACCGTCGTCGATTCGGTCCTTACGCTTATAGCGGGATGCGCCGCACACCGGACAAACATGCATATCATTGTAGTCGTTACGGTAAAAGATGCAATCATTAGGGCATGTGTGTATCCTTTCTACTTCCATTCCCAACTTTTTCACTTGGTAGGTGTTTTTTGGCAACTCGTTCCTTCTGGAAGCATGTCCGCTAAAAGATCTAATAGTGCCGTGAAACTCTTGTCGGTCCAACTGTTACTTGCCTTCAATTTTAACAGTTCAAGCACGGAGGCCAACTTTGTGTACTTCGGCTTGCAACCAAGGAACAACGGCTTTGTCGAGTCGTCAATCAAGCTCTTGAATTTACCAAACTCTCTTTCATTGTAATTTCCTTCCACATCACGCAACATGTCATCTAAATTGTCATCCTCTGGCATATCCTCATCGAAATCATTGTTGGGATCCGACATGTCCTGTTCCTCAACCTGAGTGGCACTTGTTTCTGCAGTTTGCTCTTCGCCATGGTGGATCCAACACAAGTACCCCTTTTTGAAACCACGTTGAATCAAGTGGGCGACAATTTGAGATGAGTTGGTGAACATCTTAAGATTCTGGTAGTCTACGCAAGGACAGTACATATATAGTAAACCCTTCTTCACCATGTCTCAACTCGTGAGTGTGGTTTAACGATTGCCAGGGCATCCAGTCTTGTTTGGTTGGTAGCTAGATCGCCAAGGTCACTCTCCATCAAATCGAAGTTATCCTTCTCACCAGAAGATCGGGCATACGTGTCTTCATCAATCCATGTGCTTGTGCATGTTCACGCATGCTTGGGCATATCATCAACTATGTCGACCACCCAATACGCATGTCAGTAGACATGCTGACACATTCCCTAACAACCCTAAACACCACTCTTGCAAGCTCCAACTTATAGCTCAAACGTTCACCCTACTACCTCTTGGTCTACATAAACACTCATCTTCCTAGTTGTGCTCCCCAAACCCAATCAAGTCAGACCTAACCCTAACCTAGACCTAACCGCTATCTGCTAACCCCATGTTAAGTCCATTCAATATCATTTGTGCCATCATGTCATCTGATCTCTCTCATACCCCAGCATCCAACCTCATCTACATAATTAAGCATACATGCGTGTGTGTATATATATATATATATATACTAATTATTTTCTACTTGCTGGACCTATGTCCATATTGATTGACGTCGGAATAGATTTCAAGTGAGGCAAGCCCGAGAACGTCACCACCCAAACAACTCCAACTAAGTATCACTAAAAGAGAGGCAAGTCATTTTCCTTGAACATCTTGAACCCATATGTTATAACTGTTAATTATCTTGTTTTACCAAGTAGTATGCAGAGTGTCTTGGTATATCACTTATGTTGCATGAATGGAAATAGTTAAGAATTCTATAGCCTTTTGAGCCAAGCATCAACTCCCTGTTACCATAGAAATATAAAGTAGGTTATAAAACATCTACAGTAGTTCAATTAAGTAAATTAGAACTATTTACCTATTTAATATCTCAACTGTTAATATTGATGGAACTTCTATTATCTTGGAAATGAGTATCGTGGTGAAAATAAGCTAAATTGTAGGGTTGTAGGATGTTGAAGACATCCAGGGTTGTGGTATGATGTTCACTATAATATCTAAAAACCAACAAGATGTGCTAAATAACTAGTGGCATAACAAATGTACCAACCACAAGCTCAGTGCCCCTGAGCTGGACTTAGTAACTTACTATGTATCAATTTATATTCCTGTATGGTGGTCAGTCATCAGGCAGATTTTGTTTGGGTGAGCATGAGTTGTTAGAGTTATGTCGTTCCATGTTCGAAGCAAAGATACTTGCAAGTATAATTTGCAGGTAATTACTTGGGTACCTAGGGTGTCTAAAACTTGCAAGTATAACCTGATGGTTGCTTGGGTATCACAATGGTATATCTGATTGCTCAATTTGGTTACTGGGCAGGGATAACGTTTGTAAATAGTCTCATTTCCATCAACTCAGTCACATGCAAAGTGTGTATGAAGATGCGCCGACTATGGTAGTTGAAGGAATCTTGTGGGTAAAGCGGTACCCCTCTGTAGAGTTAAATCATCATTCGGATACTCTGTGCCCCCAAATTCTTGGGGTATGTCATGGTCAACGGATCAAATCCATGTTGCATGGCATAAATAATTTTATGAGGATTTAACTGAACTAATGGATTTGTTGAGAAACTAAGCTTGCTAATTCACTTTTCCTTAATAAGATGATATCTAGAAGTAATTTATTGGATTTTACTCTTAATTATGCTTATTGAATTTCCAACTAGTATTCTTATTTGTTTTGTGTTATCAAAAGATTAAACACACTACATGAACTCTCCATTGTATTTCACCGGTAACATCCGTACTATAATTGTGTTTGTCTTAAGCGACTTACTGAGTACTTCGTACTCATCCTTGCTCACATAACAAATCCAATGGTAGAGAAGTTTGGACCTTTTGATAGATAACCACCTGGAATCTTGAAGGGTTATGTACTGCACCCGAGTTACAACTATGGAGTGGCCTTGTGACTGTTGCTTCTTTTGTTTATAAACTAACTTCTAAGAACTCATAATATTTGGCCACCCATGCCCTACGTAAATCCTAAAGGCCCTATACAGTACACTCTAGATGTTTTGTGGTTTAAAATGCAACTGGAGCTTGTCTGTGATACTCAATTCTATAAACGCATGTGGCTGTATCCTAAGTAGCCGAGATAAACCCTGCCGCAATGAGCAGGTGGTTCCCAGTAGTGAGGAACTCGATTGCATGCTCAGAGAGCATAAGGGAGAGGAGAGATGTCGATTGGGCATGGTGGTTGGGTTGGATATGGCTAGAGAAAGGCCGGCGACAGTGACCCATGTTGCGGTAGAGAGGAGGAAGAAGAAGAGTGAACTGGGAGCACTGGGGCTCAAACTAGAGCATTGCATTGCTGGTGCCCTGGGGCAATGCTATGCAATGCCAGGGAAAAAGAGGTAGATCACTTGATGGCCGGTGAAGCTAGAGGAGGTTGCTACAGCTCGATTGTTGTTGCCTCCTGCTGCTGCTGTTGCTAGTCGATGGGGTTGAGGAAGAAGGAGAAGAGGGAGAAGAAGAGAAGTGGCTGGAGGAGGAAGAAGTTTCTGCTATCTGCTGCTACTACTACTACTGTTGCTATTGCATTGGGAAGGGAAGGTAGACAAGGAGGGATAGGAGAGCTGTTGTAGTGTTGCTGCCTACTAACAAGCATGGGGAAGGAGCTACTGGATGCCGTGGACAAGGAGGAGGACAGGAAGATGAAGACAAATGGTGAGAGCAAAGGTGATGGTTGTATGTGCAGGACAATGAAAGGGAATGCTGTGAGGGAGTGTGTGTTTGCAGTATGGGTGTGTGCGAGGTGAGAGGTGAGGGGAGATAAAGGAGGGAGTGAGAGTGTATGAGGTTGTGTATATGTAGGTGTGTGTATATAAACATATGTTTGTGTGTGAGTGTGGTTTTGTGTTTTTGTGTGTGTGTATGTGAATGTTTTGCATATATGTGTATATGTTTGTGTATATATATGTGTATGTTCATATGCTTGCTGTGCGAGAGGGAAGAGAGGGGCTAATTTGTAAAGAGAGAAAATGGGAGAGGTCAATCCATAAAGGAGAGGGTTAAAATGAAAAATGCAAGGGGCTGAAATACAAGAGAAATGTTGGAGGGATCAAAATGAAAAAGGGAAGAGTTGGGGACAGTTCAAACAAATTAGGGTTTTAGAAGGAGCGGAATGCAAAAGCAACTTTTGAGAGTGACGAGGATTATAAGTCGAGTTAGTCACCTTCACTGTTCTATAATTGCAAGAGCTACAGGACAAAACTTAAAATATTTACATACCCCTCTGTGGTTTCAAGGACCTAAGAGGGAGACAATAGGACAGTCCAAGATATCCTGGGCATCGTCTATTCTATGGTCTTGGCCTGTATTGTCACGAAGTTTGTAGTCTCAAGACATCCCCAATACCAAGGTCATAGAATCCATGGTCTTACATACTCACCAATACCTTGGTCATGGAGATATCTTCCCATAGTCGCCCAAGTCGTGGAGAATTAAAGATACGTGGTCGTGGATAGTATGCGACCATGGCTACCGAAGAGTCAAAACATCCAACGGCTATATGGTTAGACCCCTTCAACCATACCTAGTAGTTAAGCCTGTTCGACCACTACCGCCGTCTTGGATACCTTCAGCCTTTTGATTAGCTTCTAATAACCGTTAAGAAGATAAAAGCGCAATCATAAATGGGCATAATTGCACATTATGGCCGGGGCACGTCTGCCTCTCACCGACGCTTCAATTCTGTAATCGACGATCGATGATGAGCTATAAAAGAGGGATCGCCAAGAGAGAAAGCCTGACTCATCTGGCGAAGGATCCAATACACAAGACCTGAGAGATAGAGATAGTAGAGTGTTATACATTGTGTAATAGCGAATAGGAAATTGTTCTTAGTTCATCTGCGAACATCTCTTATTCCCCTCTGTAAACCTTGATATTCTTAGTGAAATCCCAACGGAAGTAGGGCTATTACTCATCATCCGAGAGCTCGAACCTGTATAAATTCCTTTCGTCCTTAGACATAGATACCGTGATTTACTCAAGCTTCGTCTAGATACTTGGCCTTCACATTACATAACTATATTTGCATAAGTTCTACTAAGGACCATACTCCCAATAGTCGACAGCTGGCGCCCACCGTGGGGCCATTTCAAGACGTAGTTCTTCATCGAGAATCTCGATAAGCCATGTCAGGAGTTTACGATTCCGAAAAAGATTTTGATCTTGCAGATTATGTTGATCTCAACATGGAAGAAAATGAAGTTCCCTCAGAGCATGATGCTGAGGAGTATTCTTAGGACTTGGTCCATGGCCAGGAACTAGAACTAGCAATTCGTTCACCTCCAGTGAGTCCTACCACATCGAGAGGTGAATATGTAACTTTGTTGCTCTAATAATGCAGCAGAGTATGAAGGTCTTCTTGTCGGGCTTCAAGCAGCCAAATCCCTTGGAGTACATCAATTAGTGGTGAGGGGGGACTCACAGCTAGTTGTAAACCAAGTAAACAAGGAGTATAGCATTTCTGATGAGACAATGGGTCATTACCTCGCGGGGTGAGGAAATTATAAAAACACTTCAGTCATTTCGAAGTCCAATTCATTCTGCGAAGAGACAACATTCTGGTAGACCAATTGTCAAAAATTGGGTCCTCACGTACATCCGCTCCGGTAGGAGTGTTCATTGAACACTTAAAATCCCCTTCTATCATAGAAGGGTCCGAGGCGATGACTAACGTCGCTACTTTAGAGCAAGAAGCGGATTGGATCCATCCATTGAGGATCTATCTTGCGGATGGGACCTTACTTGAGGATGAAACCGACAGTGATCGGTTAGTTAGAAAAGCACGCATGTACAGACTTGTTGAGGGAACCTTATACAGAAAAGGATCCCAAGGAGTACTTATGCGTTCTATTTCTCAAGAAAATGGTAAAACTCTTCTAAGAGATATACATGGGGGCATATGTGGAACATATGCTTCTTATCGGACGTTGGTTGGAGAAGCTTTTTGCAGGGTTATTATTGGCCTACGGCACTCAATGATGTCATGAAATTGGTCAAAGCATGCCCACAGTGTCAATTCCATGCTCGGCAAGTTCATCAGCCAGCATATGCCTTACAAGTTATTCCCTTAACTTGGCCGTTTGCTGTTTGGGGAATCGATATTGTAGGACCAATGTCTCAAGCAGTCAATAGATACAAGTTTTTATTCGTGTCCATTGATACGTTTACTAAATGGATTGAGGCTGAACCGGTCCAAAAGATTACTGCCGTTGTGGCGAAGAAGTTCTTCCATAAGAACATAATGACACAATTTGGTGTTCCCAGTCATCTCATTACCGACAATGATTACCAATTCATAAGTGGTCTTTTCTTAGACTATTGCGACGACATTGGGACCAAGGTCTATTTTGCATCTATTGCTCATCCACAGAGCAATGGTGCAGTTGAACGTGCCAACGGGTAGATAATACAAGGCGTTAAGAAACGTGTTTTTGATCGCCTTAAGTTACGCTTGGGGGCTTGGGTAGATGAACTCTACTCCGTGTTATGGGCGTTACGTGCCACATCCAGTCGAGCTACAGGAGAAAGTCTTTCCAACTAGTTTTTGGTGCAGAAGCTGTCTTATCAGTTGAAATACAACTTGGTTCGGCTCGCCTAAGTCACTTAGATATTACAAGTCAAAGTGATACTCGAGATGATGAACTTTCCCTTCTTGAAGAAAAATGTGATAGAGCATTTATTTGCTCAGCGGTATATTTACAAGCTTTGCGTAAATATCACAGTAGAAAGTACGACCACGTAGTTTTCACGTGGGCGACCTGGTTTTAAGAAAAATTCAAAATCAGTCTAATCGCAACAAGTTCTCTCCTCAGTGGGAAGGTCCTTACACTGTGGTCTCCATTCCGCGACTAGGATCAGCTCGATTAGTTATGGAGGATGGAATGATCTTATCCAATACTTGGAATATAGATCAATTGCACAAGTTTTACGTGTAAGCTTTTTCATTCTATTTTCCCTTTCCATTAGAATATTTCAGTTCATAATAAAGTACATCTTTCACTATAAGTTGTAGTTACATTCCCATTTTTGGTCCTCTCTTTTTCTCGAACCAAGCTCAGGGGCTGATCGCAAATAACCATCTTACTATGATGTTTAAAGTGGATTCACTGGCCGATCTCATGGTCGCATCTAGATAAGACATCTCTTTATAAACCGTTTCTTAATGCATAAGAGACTTATTAGCATGTTTTTGATCATTCAGATGGTTGTCAGTTCGCAATAAGCTTTGACATTTATATTAAGTTGTTCATCCTTGCGACCTCATGATCGAATTTAGTTGAGACATCTCTTTTTAGGCTGTTTCTCAACGCATAAGAGGCTCACTGGTATTGTCTGATCATTTTACCTATGGTCTTTTTAGCCCGTACTATTTATCCTGAGATTACTACATTGTGTCTTTAATATCAGTGATCTCAGGATGATCCGTTTGAGACCTAGCCTTGGTTTTTGCACTAGGTTCGCCCAGATTCTAATATGCAAAATAACAGGATCTTACTCGGAAATACCAAAACCCAAAGGTTGATCGAAAACACAGTTCAAAGTAATTGCACAACTCTTTATTTCAAAGACGGCTTTACACGTCGAACGTTAGGCTTACTTGCCTACGTCGAAGGAACTATAAGTGTCTAAAACTCAAATAAGTTCTATGACTTTTCGATTGCATTCGATGATCTAAACTAGCCCTATTACAAGGTATTTATAGTCCAATCGTATGAGTACATATCAGACTCAATAACCTAAACGTATTAGACTCATATAACTAACTAATCCTAAACAGATAGGCTTAGTTATATATTCAAATCGGATTACAATTCCGAATAGGGAACGAATTCCTTTTCATGGTCTTGAACCAATCCATGGTCACGGACCCATCCATGGTCGCGAAACCTTTCCGAACACAGTTAAGGTCTTGAAGCCGCATGCGATCAGGACTTGAAGATCCTCCCGGATCATGACTCCCTTGTTGAGAAGGAGGCAAACCCTGTTGCGACCTCTCGATCAAACTGGAGATGTGGAAATTGAGCTTGTCCATGTTCTCTGGTGTACCACTTTGCCGCACGTGCCCATTGATCTTTTTGACCGATTCAAAAAGTTTCCTTTGTGCCACTGCGGGTGGTAGTCACCTTCTTCTCCAGAATCACATCTTCACGTAAAGGTTCGTCTCATTGATAGACCAAGTCTTCAACAGATGGTACTATAGTATCTGGCTCATCATCCAGCATTGAAGGCTCAAAGAGTTTGAGGTGCTCAACATTGACAACCGAGTAAATATCCATGTATGGAGGTAACTCGAGTTGACAAGCATTATTACCCACTTTCCGCAAAATCCGAAAAGGACCATAACGAATGGATTTGAGTTTCTTACCTTCCCCTTTAAGTCTCTCCTTACTCAAATGTAACCATACCATATCACCTTCTTGAAATTGTGCATCAACTCGGTGCCGATCATGTCGCGCCTTGTACTTGAGTTGAGCTTTTAGCAAGTTCTGTTCAACCTCACGATGGAGTCGTTGAATACCTTCCAGGAACTTTTGTGCTCGATTCTGATCAGATGCTTCCTTGCTATTCTGTGCTGAGGTAGGAATCACAAACTCCATGTCGAATGGACTATGTGGTATAAACCCTAAACAGACCTCAAACGGCGACTTTCCAATCGAACCATGCACTGCTTGATTAAAGCAAACTGCAGGTATGGTATGCTTTCATCCCAGGTCTTCATGTGCTTCGAGTTATATCCTCTCAAAAGATGAACGACTGTGCGATTTACCACCTCGGTTTGACCATCAGTTTGCGGATGAAAGGCAGTACTCCTCTTTAGCTTGGTGTCCATCATCGTCCAGAGCGATCGCCAAAAGTGACTAAGGAACCGAGTATCGCGATCAGACACAATAGAAGTCGGCAGTCCGAAGTGTGTCCAAACGTGTTGACATGAGGGCTCGATATGCATGAACGCTGATAAACAAAGGGTCGTAACTGGTGGTCACAACAACATGTCCACCAATTTCTTGTGTACGCCCTTCTTGTACTTAATCACCAGATTAAACTGCTGCAGATACGACATCCACTTCATGTGCCGAGCTTGCTATAGCTTGGACTGAGTTTGCAAATATTGCAATGGTTGATGGTCGGTGTGGACAACAGTCTCTTTACCCAAGAGATAACACCGCCAATGTTTCATGGCCTGATGCAGTGCACACAACTCTTTGTCATAAGTCGGGTAGTTCTTCTGAGCTCCCTAGAATAACTCGGAGTGATATGCCACTGGTCGACCTTCTTGCATGAGCACTGCACCCATCGCATAACCTGAGGCATCGGTTTCTAGCTCAAATGGTTTCTGGAGATTTGGCAAAGCTAACACAGGCACCTCGCTGATCTTCCTTTTCAATAAGAGAAACGTGTCCTCATGTTTCCCTGTCCACTCGAACTTCTGATCGATCCTGGTTAATGCATGCAATGGAGAAGCCATAATCGAAAAGTGTCGGATGAACTTCCGAAGATATTGGCATGCTCCCACAAAACTATGCACGTCCGTAACTGTTCGCGGTCGTGGCCACTTGCGAATCACTTGTACCTTATTTGGGTCAATTTGCAATGTACCGTTGCCGACCAGGAATCCTAGGTAAAGTAGAGTTTGCTGGCTGAACTCGCACTTCTTACGATTGAGGCGAAGTCGATGTTGTCGAAGCTGTTCGAACACCTTTTCGACATGAATGAGGTACTCATCCCACGAACGACTATAAACTAGTATGTCGTCGAGGTAAACGATCACAAAGTCATCGATAAACTGTCTCAATACGTCATTCATAAGACGCATGAAAGTTGCCGAGGCGTTGCAGAGACCAAACTGTATGACCAGCCATTCAAACAGACCTTGTCGTGTTTTGAACGCGGTCTTCCACGTATGTATCCTCCTCTCGGATGCTGACTTGATGATATCCTGACTTAAGATCCAATTTGGAGAAGACAACGACATGCTTCAATTGGTCTAGCAAGTCGTCAATACGAGGAAGGGGGTACCGGTTCTTGATGGTGATCTTGTTCAGTGCTCGGTAGTCGATGCACATACGCCAAGTCCCATCTTTTTTTGGCACTAACACCACAGGAGATCCACAAGGTGAACTACTCGGTTGAATGACACCATCGTTCAACAACTCACCAAGTTGTCTCTTGATCTCTTCATTCTCCAATACTGAGTTGCGATACATACTCAGATTGGGCAATGTCGCATCGGAAACAAGCTGAATTTTGTGCTCGACTGGACGTTTCGACGGACGACCCTGGGCAGTCTCGAATAGATCACTGTATTCCTCTAGTAGTCCCAACAAACGACCAAAATTCTCTCGGCATGCCAATGACAATGCTGGTCGAGTACCCTCACTTTGACCAATGGGTCGAATCATGACAAGCACATATTTGTGACATGCATTAACAATTTCGTTTGGCCTTATTTGCGGTAATCAAGTTCGAAGTGTTGACATGGATGTCTCTCCTGATCACGAACTTAACTCCGTCTTTGGTGAGGTCATACTCTTGTGCTCGCCGATGGAAGTGAGCCTCTCGATTATACAGATACGGACTCCCAAAGATCACCTGACAGATATCGATAGGGACAACATCGCATTGCACCTCATCGATATATCGTGCAGAGATTGCAAACTTCAACACACACTGACTCGTAATCTGTTGGTTCACGTCAGATGTAAACCAACCCAGCGAATTATGGTCTCGGGTGTGTGGTTGTCTTCAAACCAAGTCGCCGAACCAGTCCAGCAGAGACCAGATTCTTCTGACTTCCCGGATCGAATATCACTACAACTACTTCGTGTTTCACCTGGATGTTGATGGTGAACAAATCCTCCGTTGGGTGATGGTTGTTCGGTGGATCCGAACCCTTCTCCTTCGGCATTGCCATCAGAGACAAGTCGTATCCGCCTCATTAACCGAATTCACTCGGACAACTTCTTCGTCGGATGAAGTCGTAGTAGCCGTGGCTGTTCTTTTCCCTGGTCCGTTTTTCTTTGGTCGAAGTTCTGGATGAAGCTTGTAGCATTTATCCTTGGTATGTCCTGTGACTTGACAATGTTCACGAAAGGCACTCGTGCCCGATTTTGAAGCGTTCTTCTTCGGACTCGGCTTTTTCGTTGTCGAGGTCGCACTTTCCTTTGTGCTTTTGTCGCTGCGGGATTTGTTCTTCTTCTTGATCGCCACAGCAGTTGTGCTTGCGATCGCGATGTCTTGGACGCCGAACAGACTTAGCTCAGTACTGATCAATTTCTGAAGTCCAGATGTGTATTTCCGAAATACCTGAGGATCGGACAGTGAGATGCCGATGACCATTGCATGTCACTGGAATTCTGTAGTATAGTCTTGGACAGTCCGGTCGCGCCGTTGGTACAATCTATGCCAATGCTCCCATCTCTCCTCAAGGTAACCCATCGGATAGAATTCTTGTCGTAGAAGTCGTTTGAATTGACCCCACGCAAGGTCGTCAGTTTCACCACTAGCAACAAGGGCCTTTGATGCGCACACGGGGGTGCCCGATCTTCTGATGAGAACGATGCGTCGATTTGTGGGATGATGATTCCGTGAATTTCGGCTACCAACCAGCGAGGAGAGGAACCGGCAATCGCAAAGCCACCACACCAAATCCGATCAACCAAGCCGAGACACGGTCGATCCTTATCCTTGCAAGCAATCGAGAACAAGCAAGAACAAGATAGATAGCAAATTGAAACAAAGCAATCACTCAAACCAGGGGTGAGGTTCTGTTTCTCGTATTGGATGGTCTAGTCGACACACGCAACACGAGGAGGGACGCACAAGGGGTCTACCACATGCAACAAAACCTAAGAGACAAAGTACGAGGACGGCGGCCATAAGTATAGTGGCGGCCAGGGGAGGAACACCCAAGCTAGGGTCAGCCACCACCAAACCCTAAAAATACATGGGCCATAGGCCCAAAAATAAGGTGACGCAGCACCCGAGGTTTCCGGCCCGTGCACTTCTTCTGCAGTTTTCCGTCTCTCCTGGCCCAATCTGGCAGTGGGACTGGGTCCATTGGAAAGCATATCTCCTAAGCTTTCCAACGAGTGGTTACACATTGAAAACGGAGTTCGGGAGCCCAAGTTATGCCCGTTTGAAGTTGACCTACTGCTGGATGGCCGGGGTGGAGTTGTTGGTGTCTTGGGCCTCCATGTGGATCGTCCTTGGTTCGTCGAGGCTCCTCGGGACTTGGACTTGTGGTGTTGCATCTTTGGAAAAGGCTTGAAAGGCCGGGCTTGAGGATTAAGTCCTCCTTGCGACGAAGATGAAGCAGGGGAGATAGCTCCGGTCGTATCCACGCTGGAGATGTCCTCATCAGCCTTCCACCAAGTCTTGGCACTCCTTCATCTTTAAAGGTGCGAACTTCACCTTTTGAGTGCTACTGAACCCTTTCAGGTCAAAGTAGGTCTCAAGCTGGTCAATCCAAGAATCCATTTTCTCGGCATCGATCACCCCATCATATATGGGTATATCAATCTTAGCCTCGACCTTAAAAGATCCAACAGCTAAGGAGGTGTTGGCGAGGTCTTAGGTCTTGTGGTCGCCTTCGTCTTCATTTTCGTCTGTCCTGCACAAGTCTTCACCAGTCTTCACACCCATATCCTTCCCTACTTCAGGAGGTACAATCATGGCCTGTTGTTTAATCCAAGCAAGCATGGTTTCCATGTCGGTGGAGAGCTTAGCCACTTGTTCGGCTAGGTTAGCTTGAACGGAGGTATCGTTAGACATTGTCGGAGACGCGGCTATAGGAACCGTCGATTGATCGCCTGGATTTTCACCGGAGTTTTTGTAACCCTGGCAAGTCTTCACCATCCACAGGATAGGAAAGTTGCTCTGATACCAACTTGATCCGTTTGAGATCTAGCCTTGGTTTTCGCACTAGGCTCGCCCAGATTCTAATATGCAGAATAACGGGATCTTACTCAGAAATACCGAAACCCAAAGGTTGATTGAAAACACAGTTCAAAGTTATTGCACAACTCTTTTTTTTTAAAGGGGCTTTACACATCAAACGTTAGGCACACTTGCCTACGTCGAAGGAACTATAAGTGTCTAAAACTCAAATAAGTTCTATGACTTTTCGATTGTATTCGATGATCTAAACTAGTCCTACTACAAGGTATTTATAGTCCGATTGTATGAGTACGTATCAGACTCAATAACCTAAACGTATTAGACTCATATAACTAACTAATCTTAAACAGATAGGCTTAGTTATATATATTCGGATCGGATTATAATTCCGAACCGGGAACGAATTCCTTTTCATGGTCGCGAACCAATCCATGGTCACGGACCCATCCATGGTCGCGAAACCTTTCCGAACATGGTTAAGGTCGTGAAGCCGTATGCAATCAGGACTTGAAGATTGTAACATCCTGAGTTAGGGGTGAAAACTTCCTTTTTCATCAATAGCATGCATGCTTGTATCTGTAGTAATAGCCAGATCAGTATCTATCCTAAACCCTAAAATCTCCAAAATCTATCCTGTGACCTCAAATCAAGATCAGATTGTTCAGATGTGATCTATCAGTTATCCTAAACCTAAAAGCCTTCAGAACCCAGATTCAATTCTATCCCTAACTTCCAGAATTATCAACTCTTTTCTGTTTTCGAAAACAGAATATCTGCTATTACCTTTTACCCTAAGTTTCAGAAATCCAGATTTAATCAAAATCTTAGCCAAGTTCATACCAGATTATTCCTGGAACATGATCATGGGTATGCCAATACCTTAAACCAGAAAGTTGGCAGCCAGATTTTACCATCTAAACCTTTTTCGCAAATCAGTCCAAGAGTTATTACAAATTAGTCCTTTATCTGATATCTAGAAACCCAAAAAGGCTAAAATCTCCAGATTAACTCCAAATTCAGAATTTCTTCGGCAAATCTTTTCTAGATGCTATTTGAAACAAGTTCTTCTGTGCAGATTTCAAGATCTCATCCTAATTACCATAATTCGAAATCAATTAAAGCTCAGATTCAATTACCCTAAAAATACCCTATTTTCAGTCTGTATCAAAGACTATTCAAATGTGCCAAATTTTATTAAATGTTCTTGCCAAATATTCTGTTGAATATAATCTGCTATATCAGTGAAATCAAATTCAGTTTAAACCTTCCAAAACTCCAGATTCGCAGATCAGTCCTTCTTCCAGATTTTTCTAAAAGCCAGAAAGGCAAAATGTTGCAAATCATCTTCAAATTCAAATCTAATTCAGGGAACACCTTCCAAATGCTTTTCAACACAAATTCTTCTTTTATGAGTATCTCAAAATCAAACCCTAAATCCCAGAATTCGAGATCAATAAGTTTCAGACTTATTTTACCCTAATCTACTCTGTTTTCAGTTCATATCAAAAATCACCCAAATGTCTCAAATTTTATCTTCTATTTGTGCCAAGTCATCTGTTGAATCAAGCCTACCAGATTAATGCAATCAATTTCAGATTTAACCTTCCAAATCATCAGATTTACAATTCAGCCCGAAATCAAAAGTCAAATATTGCAAATCAGCCCCTATTTCGACCAGAGCAGCAGCTACTGTACGCACGACCAGAGCTCGCCGTGATCTTTGCGCCGTGCACGCTCGCCGCCAGCCAAGCCCCGCTTGCATTTGTGCTCGTGCATGCTTGCTGTTGCTGATGCGCACGCGTCCATGTCTTAGCCTTCGCCGTGGCAGCAACGTTGAACAGCAATTGCTTCCGCGCGCGACCAACAGCAGCTTTTGTCAGCAACACGGCACCACGTTGCTTTGCCTTGCCAGCTTGTGTTGCCACCGCCTTGCACCACCCGACATTGTTGAGTCCCGATGAAGCCGACAGCTTAATCAGCTTTGCACCGCCTGTGCGCCATCACGTTACCGCTCGCCGTTGTTGCATCTGCGTCCGGCAAGTCACTGACGCCAATTCATTGCTGTTTAATCCTTGCAAGCTTCGCCCTCTAGTCTATTTAAACAATCAACACCTTGTGCAATCTTCACTTCACCAGAGCTTAACCAAATTCTCAAATTCCCTTGCTGTCGTCGTCTTCTCCGGCGAGCCATCGAGGAGCTTCACGGTGACAGCCTTCACCGCAGCCTCAATCCTCAAATTGACAGCATCAGTGAGTTTCTCCTACCTATCTCATCGTGCTGTAGTATTTAATTGAACTCTTATGCACTTCATCGCCGGTGATCGCCGGAAATTGCTGAAATCAATGAAATGCCCTGTTCCAGTGGCACAAGTCAAATTAGCCCGAATTAGCCTTCGATTCAATAGACAAAATGATCAGTGAGCTATTTTAAGCAAGCCTGTGAAGTTGAATGGTGAAATTGACCAAGAACTGGAGTTTTTCGCTAGCCCGAGCTTCCCCAGCCGCCGGCGAACGTCGCCACCCTTCTCCGGTGATTCTCCGGCCAATTCAATCGTGCCAGAAGCTTTCTTATACCTTCTAGATGCTCTCCAAGCAAGGAATCGAGTTCAAACATCGTGTAGCCAAAACCCCCAATATCAGTGTCTTCTTCTCCGGCGCCGGCCACCGGAAAACCATTCCCGGCCGATCCAGCTCCAGAAACCTTGTCCCCCAGATGCGCCTTGATCTCCTAAGCAACTTTTCTTACTTGCTCGACTTCCAATTCGGCCTAAATCAGAAGATATAGCTATGCCCTAATTCCTGTCCAGTGCTGTGAATTGAAATTTCAGCCACCAAGTTCATCGCCGGTTTTCATCACTTTCCGGCCACCTCCTGCCCTAGGTCCAGTTGAATGAATTGTTCCTGTTACTGAGGCCTACATCCCAGACAAAGTGGTGCATCAATTGGAGCCCTAGATCAAAAGTTGTGGCAAACCCTAGTTTCTAGCTATGTCAGTGCAATGCCAGGCTATGCCAGTCAGTGGCATTGGCCCATTTCACTTCCTTCCAGATGTGTATTTTGAGCATGACTTTGTCCCTTAGACTCCTGAGGTTGTGATCTACAATTTCTTCTTCTATCACAACTTGATTTGAGTCCTTGAATTGTATTTTATGCTTAGCCCTAGATTATGACATTGTCAGCCCTATGTCAGAGCATGTCAGTCAGTGGCATTAGCTCATTTCACCTCCTTCCAGTTATGTAAATTGAAAATAACTTTGTCCATTAGACTTGTGGAGTTGTAATCTACATTTCATTCTACTGCCACAAGTTGAGATAATCCTTCTACCATTCATTAACCCTATGTCAAAGCCTTGAACCGAATGTCGACCTAAAGACATTCATCGATTTTGGGCAAACCAGCTGCGGACTTAATGTCAATTCCTATATCCTGGAACCCTAGAAGTTCCTAGCACTCATTTTCAGCCCTAATTCTATGATTTAGCCCTAATCAGCTTCTATGGTACCTAAATCCAATTATTTCAGAATCATCAAGACATTCATCTTTGCATTATTCCATGTAGTATAATAATGTATTGAAAAGGTTGTGATTCTTGGTTGCTTGTTTGATCTTTGCTCAGAGTCGGAGCTAGAGTTCGAGGACTTCACTGCTGACCCGACATCAACTGCTGTCTCTCACGACGCGGAAGGCAAGTCATATCCTTGGTCATCTTGAACCTATATTTTAAATGTTGCTAAAACATAACCTTGAATATAGGCAATATTGCATGTGAAAGATTGAGAATGGTTGATTTATCAATTGGCAGTACTAGATTGGTTATCTATGAAATGTGAAATAAACAAGTTTTGAGCCATGAACTATTATATGTATCTATATACTTATATTCATGAAATAAAACCCCTTAGCCGTGACCAGAAAAATGGTGTGGATGGCTGTAGCACTGGAGGTGCTAGACTGCAAAGGAATGCAGGCACTGAAGGTGCAGGGTTGTGGATGGTCTGGTCATTGGCATATAAGGACTAGAACCTTGTGTTGTGCGTCTAGTGGCATGAACAACGTGCTAACCGCAAGCCTGGTATGGGACAGGCCTGAACAAGTACTTATGTGGATCGTACATGAAACCCCTGCATGAGATGTGTTGTGATGATTGACTTGGAGGCTGACTCCTACTATCACTGAAGGTGATCTGATATTTGACCCAATAATGGGAAAATGAGGTGGGGTGGAGGTTATGATACAGCCTACCACAACTGTGTTTCGCTGAGAGCCACAGGGTCAGGGGTGAATTGTAAGTGATGCATAACAAAAGTTCTTGTTATCTCCACCTTGCCACTCACACATGGTTGTGAGGAGGGGTCTAATCATTTTGTTATGATAGGATGGGCTTGAAAGTGGAATATCTTGCGGGTAAATTGGTACTTCTCTGCAGAGTTAAAAAAATGTATTCGAATACTCCGAGCTCCCGGGTTTTATAGGAGTCTGCTGCGGTGGATTAAATCCACGGGGTGTGACACAAGTACTATTTTCTAAATAAAATATGTTTAAATCAAGATTACCCAAATGACATGTGTTGTCATGATAAGGAGTGCTGCCGTGGGCTGTCGTGTGTCGACGTGTTGCGGTAGTGCTATAATCTAGTGAACATGAATGATGATGTTATATTATGAAAAGTGCTGCATAAGATGAGATAAGAAAGGAAAAGATCATTTTACAAATATCCATAATTCTTGACTAGTCTAGGTTCATGTCATCACTACTATATGTATCTACTCTTACCTATGACTTGCTGAGTACGTAAGTGCTCACTCTTGCAACCTACAAATCAATAGACGGAGCAATCGACAATCCCGATGAAGGCGTGAAGTACTTCGTGGATCCAGAAGGAGGAGCGTCAGTCCCGTCATTTCCCTGATGTGTGTTGTTCTGCCGTCCACTTCTCTTTGTGGGTGGGTCACCTACCTTCTGCTGTGTAGATGTTATTTTGCTAAACCATGTATGCCGTGAAGGCATTGTAATCTCCTTATGTAATATCAAGGCCAGCAGGCCACACTGCTTAATTATTTTGTAAGTTACTCGGTTGCAATGCGATATACTCATGTGCTTGACTTATCCTGGGAAGTCAAGGGTATGTGTATGCTATGCATATAAGGGACTAGCTGCAGCGAGCTAGGTCTCTACAGGAGTAGTCGTAGTCCCAGTCTCGGGGCGCGACAAGAAAAGTTGGTATCAGAGCAACATGAGAACTTGACTGTAGGACGACACCTTTAGGGATTGGCCGTGCCAGGAAGACGTAATTTATTTAGAAAACTATTTGATGAAAATTGTATTTTGATAAAAACAATGAGCTTTGTAGCTCTTGAAAATTTTATTTCAAAATTTTATTTGGATTTTCTAAAATTCGGTAAGATTGTGAGAGTGCGTTCTGTTGTTTCAGAGTGTTTAGAGGTTGGTGTAGATAGAGCTAGTGGATGCTCTTGATAGTTTGTGATTCGTTGTTGCTTTTGCAATGGTTAACTTGTGTATTATGGCTAGTAGCCTAAGTATTTCATGCACTAAAGTAGTTTGCATTATTTTCTGCATTGTTGTCTTAGTTGGCCCTAGATAGTTAGATCAGACCAAACTTCTTTTTCAGAGCTACCATGGTTGATACAAGAGGAAGATCTCGAAGCAGTGGAGAGGACAGGGAACAGACTCCTCAGGAAGAAGATATTATGACAAGAAACCCTTTGTTTCAGCAAGGACCTCAGAGTTCCAACCCTCCACAGAAGGAAAATATAGAGGGAGAAGATCGGAAGAGAAGAATGCCACAACAAGTGCAATCACAACTAAACTCAACTAGAAGGAGAATCCCTACCGCCTCTAGTTTTCAATCATCATACCAGACTTCCAGACCAATAACAATGATGTGTCCCAATTGCAAAGGAAACCATCTTCAGAAACACTGTCCTTGTGCAAGTGTCCAATGTTTTCATTGCAAACAGCATGGGCATCGCAAAGAATTCTGTCCCTGGATCCAATTCCCTAGACCCATAGCCATATCTCAAGCAAAGATACGGTCAGTAGCACCTAGAACATCACCACTGCAGAACCCCAAGAGAAAAAGAGCCATATTTACCAGAAGCAAGGGAAACCCTTATATGAACACTCAATGTTATCACTGTTGGCAGCGTGGACATCATAGAGAATTTTGTCCTTGGACCCGGCTTCCACCATCTATTGCCAGATTACAGACAAGAACACAACCAGAAGCACCCAGAGTACCAGTGCCACCAGCACCGAAGCCTAAAGGAACTCCACCAGGAAGAGGAGGGAACATGGCTAATCGAGGAAGAGGAAGAGGTAGAGCACCAACCGCAACCCAAGGAGGAAGATTAAACTATACTTCAACCCAGGAAGCAGGAAACACCACCGACATTCTTCTAGGTAGATTTCTGATTCAATCTGCATCTGCCTTAATATTGTTTGATCCTGGTGCTACAAATTTATTCATGTCAAAAGCATTTGCATCTGAAGTTGAAATGCATATAGACCAAGTACCACTAGAGTACTCTATGGTTATACAAACTCCAGGGGCTAGATTATCTGTCTACTCGATCTGCTCAAATGTAACTTTCAATATAGAAGGGGTAGAATTTGAGGCAAATCTACTAGTTCTGGAACTGCAAGGACTAGACATTATTTTGGGAATGGATTGGTTGTCCCAACATAAAGGCCTAATAGATTGTGAAGAGAAAACCCTTAGTCTTGTCAGTAGCCAAGGGGAGAGAGTTCTATTCTATGCAGAAAGATCATCAGTCAAGAAATCGCTAAGATCTGTTCAAGCATTACAAAAATTATGCCTGGAACAAGCGCCTGTAGTGCAACCATATTCTGATGTATTTTTCAGAAGAACTTTCAGAAATGTCAGTTACAGATATAGAGAAGCTCAAGGATCAACTCAAAGATTATGATCTTAGTATTCAGTACCATCCAAGGAAAGCTAATGTAGTGGCCGATGTCTTAAGCAGAAAAGTTTACAACCTACAAGGAATGGTTATGTTAAAGAACCCTTACCTACAACAAGAGTTGCAGAATCATCAAGTGGAAATAGTACCGCAGGGAACAGTAGCTACTTTAATAATAAAATCTCAACTTGAAGAACAGATAGGAAATGCCCAGAAGAAAGATGAAGAAATTTGTAAGATCAAGAGTCGAATCAAGTTAGGAAAGGCTCAAGGCCTTACTGAAGATAACCAAGGGATTATATGGTATCGAGGAAGAATCTGTGTACCTCAAAACGCAGATCTTAAGGAAATAATTCTCCATGAAGCACATAAAACTCCATACTCAATACACCCTGGTAACACAAAGATGTATCAAGATTTGAAGACCAGATTCTGGTGGGATAATATGAAGAGAGATATTGCAGAGTATATTGCAAACTGTGATACATGTCGACGAGTTAAAGCAGAACACCAGAAAATAGCAGGAAAGCTACAACCTCTACCAATACATTATGGAAATGGGAAGAAATTGGTATGGATTTCATTACAGGATTACCTAAAACTCCGGGAGGATATGATTCCATATGAGTTATTGTGGAATAGACTACATGAAACCCTAGGAACCCAGCTAGATTTCAGTATTGCATATCATCCGCAAACAGGAGGACAGACAGAAAGAGTCAACCAAATCCTAGAAGATCTTCTAAGAGCTTGTATACTAGATTATGGAGCATCATGGGACAAATGTTTACCATTTGCAGAGTTACATATAATAACAGTTATCAAGCTAATTTACAGATGGCACCATTGGAAGCTTTATATGGACATAAATGCAGAACCCCATTGCATTGAAATGAGCTAGGAGAACAAAAGGTCTTAGGACCAGAGATAGTAGAAGAGGCAGAAGCTCATGTCAGACTCATCAGAGAAAGGTTGAAAATGGCAAAATCACGACAAAAGAGTTATATAGATAATCGATGGAGAGAATAATTATTTGAACTAGGAAATTTTATGTATCTCAAGGTCACATTTTCAGGGGATTACCAAGATTCTAAGGGAATGAAAAGTTATCTTTAAGGATACATTGGACCATTTAAGATAATCAAGAGAGAATGAGAAACATCCTATGAACTGGAATTACCAGTGAGATTAACAGGAGTACACGATGTGTTTCATGTCTCTCAGCTCCGGAAATGTTGGAGAAACCTACTGACCAGATAGATGTACAAGATGTGCCTTTACAGAAGAATCTCACTTATCTTGAGCACCCAATCAGAATCCTAGCCACTGATGAACGTCAGCTCCGAAGGAAGAAAATCGGATTGTGTAAAGTTCAATGGAAGAATCATTTAGAACAAAGAACTACTTGGAAGAAGGAAGAGAATTTTCAGCAAACCTATCTCTATTCTTATCTTTTCTTGCTTTGGATAAATCTCGGGGCGAGATTTCTTTAAGGAGGGTAGATCTGTAACATCCTGAGTTAGGGGTGAAAACTTCCTTTTTCATCAATAGCATGCATGCTTGTATCTGTAGTAATAGCCAGATCAGTATCTATCCTAAACCCTAAAATCTCCAAAATCTATCCTGTGACCTCAAATCAAGATCAGATTGTTCAGATGTGATCTATCAGTTATCCTAAACCTAAAAGCCTTCAGAACCCAGATTCAATTCTATCCCTAACTTCCAGAATTATCAACTCTTTTCTGTTTTCGAAAACAGAATATCTGCTATTACCTTTTACCCTAAGTTTCAGAAATCCAGATTTAATCAAAATCTTAGCCAAGTTCATACCAGATTATTCCTGGAACATGATCATGGGTATGCCAATACCTTAAACCAGAAAGTTGGCAGCCAGATTTTACCATCTAAACCGTTTTCGCAAATCAGTCCAAGAGTTATTACAAATTAGTCCTTTATCTGATATCTAGAAACCCAAAAAGGCTAAAATCTCCAGATTAACTCCAAATGCAGAATTTCTTCGGCAAATCTTTTCTAGATGCTATTTGAAACAAGTTCTTCTTCTGTGCAGATTTCAAGATCTCATCCTAATTACCATAATTCGAAATCAATTAAAGCTCAGATTCAATTACCCTAAAAATACCCTATTTTCAGTCTGTATCAAAGACTATTCAAATGTGCCAAATTTTATTAAATGTTCTTGCCAAATATTCTGTTGAATATAATCTGCTATATCAGTGAAATCAAATTCAGTTTAAACCTTCCAAAACTCCAGATTCGCAGATCAGTCCTTCTTCCAGATTTTTCTAAAAGCCAGAAAGGCAAAATGTTGCAAATCATCTTCAAATTCAAATCTAATTCAGGGAACACCTTCCAAATGCTTTTCAACACAAATTCTTCTTTTATGAGTATCTCAAAATCAAACCCTAAATCCCAGAATTCGAGATCAATAAGTTTCAGACTTATTTTACCCTAATCTACTCTGTTTTCAGTTCATATCAAAAATCACCCAAATGTCTCAAATTCTATCTTCTATTTGTGCCAAGTCATCTGTTGAATCAAGCCTACCAGATTAATGCAATCAATTTCAGATTTAACCTTCCAAATCATCAGATTTACAATTCAGCCCGAAATCAAAAGTCAAATATTGCAAATCAGCCCCTATTTCGACCAGAGCAGCAGCTACTGTACGCACGACCAGAGCTCGCCGTGATCTTTGCGCCGTGCACGCTCGCCGCCGGCCAAGCCCCGCTTGCATTTGTGCTCGTGCATGCTTGCTGTTGCTGATGCGCACGCGTCCGTGTCTTAGCCTTCGCCATGGCAGCAACGTTGAACAGCAATTGCTTCCGCGCGCGACCAACAGCAGCTTTTGTCAGCAACACGGCACCACGTTGCTTTGCCTTGCCAGCTTGTGTTGCCACCGCCTTGAACCACCCGACATTGTTGAGTCCCGATGAAGCCGACAGCTTAATCAGCTTTGCACCGCCTGTGCGCCATCACGTTACCGCTCGCCGTTGTTGCATCTGCGTCCGGCAAGTCACTGACGCCAATTCATTGCTGTTTAATCCTTGCAAGCTTCGCCCTCTAGTCTATTTAAACAATCAACACCTTGTGCAATCTTCACTTCACCAGAGCTTAACCAAATTCTCAAATTCCCTTGCTGTCGTCGTCTTCTCCGGCGAGCCATCGAGGAGCTTCACGGTGATAGCCTTAACCGCAGCCTCAATCCTCAAATTGACAGCATCAGTGAGTTTCTCCTACCTATCTCATCGTGCTGTAGTATTTAATTGAACTCTTATGCACTTCATCGCCGGTGATCGCCGAAAATTGCTGAAATCAATGAAATGCCCTGTTCCAGTTGCACAAGTCAAATTAGCCCGAATTAGCCTTCGATTCAATAGACAAAAATGATCAGTGAGCTATTTTAAGCAAGCCTGTGAAGTTGAATGGTGAAATTGACCAAGAACTGGAGTTTTTCGCTAGCCCGAGCTTCCCCAGCCGCCGGCGAACGTCGCCATCCTTCTCCGGTGATTCTCCGGCCAATTCAATCGTGCCAGAAGCTTTCTTATACCTTCTAGATGCTCTCCAAGCAAGGAATCGAGTTCAAACATCGTGTAGCCAAAACCCCCAATATCAGTGTCTTCTTCTCCGGCGCCGGCCACCGGAAAACCATTCCCGGCCGATCCAGCTCCAGAAACCTTGTCCCCCAGATGCGCCTTGATCTCCTAAGAAACTTTTCTTACTAGCTCGACTTCCAATTCGGCCTAAATCAGAAGATATAGCTATGCCCTAATTCCTGTCCAGTGCTGTGAATTGAAATTTCAGCCACCAAGTTCATCGCCGGTTTTCATCACTTTCCGGCCACCTCCTGCCCTAGGTCCAGTTGAATGAATTGTTCCTGTTACTGAGGCCTACATCCCAGACAAAGTGGTGCATCAATTGGAGCCCTAGATCAAAAGTTGTGGCAAACCCTAGTTTCTAGCTATGTCAGTGCAATGCCAGGCTATGCCAGTCAGTGGCATTAGCCCATTTCACTTCCTTCCAGATGTGTATTTTGAGCATGACTTTGTCCCTTAGACTCCTGAGGTTGTGATCTACAATTTCTTCTTCTATCACAACTTGATTTGAGTCCTTGAATTGTATTTTATGCTTAGCCCTAGATTATGACATTGTCAGCCCTATGTCAGAGCATGTCAGTCAGTGGCATTAGCTCATTTCACCTCCTTCCAGTTATGTAAATTGAAAATAACTTTGTCCATTAGACTTGTGGAGTTGTAATCTACATTTCATTCTACTGCCACAAGTTGAGATAATCCTTCTACCATTCATTAACCCTATGTCAAAGCCTTGAACCGAATGTCGACCTAAAGACATTCATCGATTTTGGGCAAACCAGCTGCGGACTTAATGTCAATTCCTATATCCTGGAACCCTAGAAGTTCCTAGCACTCATTTTCAGCCCTAATTCTATGATTTAGCCCTAATCAGCTTCTATGGTACCTAAATCCAATTATTTCAGAATCATCAAGACATTCATCTTTGCATTATTGCATGTAGTATAATAATGTATTGAAAAGGTTGTGATTCTTGGTTGCTTGTTTGATCTTTGCTCAGAGTCGGAGCTAGAGTTCGAGGACTTCACTGCTGACCCGACATCAACTGCTGTCTCTCACGACGCGGAAGGCAAGTCATATCCTTGGTCATCTTGAACCTATATTTTAAATGTTGCTAAAACATAACCTTGAATATAGGCAATATTGCATGTGAAAGATTGAGAATGGTTGATTTATCAATTGGCAGTACTAGATTGGTTATCTATGAAATGTGAAATAAACAAGTTTTGAGCCATGAACTATTATATGTATTTATATACTTATATTCATGAAATAAAACCCCTTAGCCGTGACCAGAAAAATGGTGTGGATGGCTGTAGCACTGGAGGTGCTAGACTGCAAAGGAATGCAGGCACTGAAGGTGCAGGGTTGTGGATGGTCTGGTCATTGGCATATAAGGACTAGAACCTTGTGTTGTGCGTCTAGTGGCATGAACAACGTGCTAACCGCAAGCCTGGTATGGGACAGGCCTGAACAAGTACTTATGTGGATCGTACATGAAACCCCTGCATGAGATGTGTTGTGATGATTGACTTGGAGGCTGACTCCTACTATCACTGAAGGTGATCTGATATTTGACCCAGTAATGGGAAAATGAGGTGGGGTGGAGGTTATGATACAGCCTACCACAACTGTGTTTCGCTGAGAGCCACAGGGTCAGGGGTGAATTGTAAGTGATGCATAACAAAAGTTCTTGTTATCTCCACCTTGCCACTCACACATGGTTGTGAGGAGGGGTCTAATCATTTTGTTATGATAGGATGGGCTTGAAAGTGGAATATCTTGCGGGTAAATTGGTACTTCTCTGCAGAGTTAAAAAAATGTATTCGAATACTCCGAGCTCCCGGGTTTTATAGGAGTCTGCTGCGGTGGATTAAATCCACGGGGTGTGACACAAGTACTATTTTCTAAATAAAATATGTTTAAATCAAGATTACCCAAATGACATGTGTTGTCATGATAAGGAGTGCTGCCGTGGGCTGTCGTGTGTCGACGTGTCGCGGTAGTGCTATAATCTAGTGAACCTGAATGATGATGTTATATTATGAAAAGTGCTGCCATAAGATGAGATAAGAAAGGAAAAGATCATTTTACAAATATCCATAATTCTTGACTAGTCTAGGTTCATGTCATCACTACTATATGTATCTACTCTTACCTATGACTTGCTGAGTACGTAAGTGCTCACTCTTGCAACCTACAAATCAATAGACGGAGCAATCGACAATCCCGATGAAGGCGTGAAGTACTTCGTGGATCCAGAAGGAGGAGCGTCAGTCCCGTCATTTCCCTGATGTGTGTTGTTCTGCTGTCCACTTCTCTTTGTGGGTGGGTCACCTACCTTCTGCTGTGTAGATGTTATTTTGCTAAACCATGTATGCCGTGAAGGCATTGTAATCTCCTTATGTAATATCAAGGCCAGCAGGCCACACTGCTTAATTATTTTGTAAGTTACTCGGTTGCAATGTGATATACTCCTGTGCTTGACTTATCCTGGGAAGTCAAGGGTATGTGTATGCTATGCATATAAGGGACTAGCTGCAGCGAGCTAGGTCTCTACAGGAGTAGTCGTAGTCCCAGTCTCGGGGCGCGACAAAGATCCTCCCGGATCACAGGAGGGGGCTAGGGGAATATAACTATAGCATTTTGTTAGAAGTTGAGTATGCTTTTTTGTCAATTTTTGTTAATTAATCATTTGCATTTTCTATCAGTTATATGTGTATGCAGGTTATAAAAATTTTGATACACCAAAATATTTCTGTTTCCCATTGCTAATTTCACAAAAAATTGCTATGAGAGTAAAGTCTTATACAAGGTTGAGGTTTTCTAATAGTTTATCTAATATGGGCTTAACCTCAGCCATGGTCACAGTCATCTGATCTTCATTGTCAAAAATTACATTTTCCGCCGCTGGATTCAAATCCAAGTTAGGTCCATGGCAATGTCTAAATTTGCAAAGGATAGAAGAGGCAACAGTACCAACATCGGTCCTCACTATCTCCTTGAACCTCTTTGCAAACTCTACGATGTTGGCGATCAGAGCGTCAGCTTGATCCGTGACTAGATTGCAAGACTCCTCAAGAGATAAGTTATCCTTCTTAAAATTGATAACTGTTGCCTCAAGAGATTCTACGACTTCTCTCAGTTTGCAAGAGTGGCCTCTTCAACAATACTGCAGCTATGGATGATTTTTTTCCAAATCATTCCTTTTATCATGAGAAAGCTTTGCAGTCTTTTCGGCCTTTTCCATGGCCATCTTGAGGATGTTGATGGTATCATGAAGCTTGTCGAGGTCGTGTCCTCGCCTGATAAACTTATCCTCAAAATTGTTCCTTTCTTTGACCAGCTTAGAATTTATTTCTCTTTGACCTGGTCAGAAGTGAAAACAATCTGATTAGTTCATCAAAGATCATAAACGCAATGACAAATTCTGCGAAAATGAACTTACGATCTATATTGGTTTGTAGTTTGTAAACCCCATATGATTATCTAATCTTAAGTGATGTATGTTTTGAAAATGTTTCGAATTATTTGTGTTCGTTTATGTTGTCATTATATATGAACAGTGCTATGTGATGGGTTTGTTTGGTTTTGGTGCATGTTGCAGGTATACTGGAGTTATAATACGCTTGCGGCAAGGATGGGCCATCGGAGTAGTGCTCAGAGAGAAGCCGGAGACTCAACTGGTCCGAGAGATGCCGGAGGTACTAGAGACTTGCGAGAATGCTCTACATGACTAATCCAACACCCGGATATGGCACTGCACCAAGATTGTCGAAGTAGCTCGAGCCGGTCGAAGTGTGGAGGTTGCCGGTCGGGGTCCGGAATGGGAGAGACTTCCCGGCATGTGGCGAGCTATTCAACATCGAGGTGGACATGTGATGGCATTATGGCGAGCACAAGTGCTGCTCATGATGCCCGAGGAATCAGGTCTATGGACTCCGCATGGAAGCTTATGCAAAAGGTTCTATTTATGAGCTAATTCTGCACTAATCTAGATGTGTTCTCAGAAATATGTTAACAGAAAAGTTTTAGAGTTAGAAGTTAGCTTTCCAACGGATCCAAGAACATCAAAATCGGAGTTTGGATGATGAAGTTTTGACTATTTTAGTGTCTGCTATTCAGAAAATACTGTAATTCTGAAATTGTAAATCCGAAAATTGTAAAAATGATTGTTGAGAGTTGGGCCGAATTGGGTTTCAGGCCCAACCTGCACTAGCTGCTAGTTTAGTCTCACATTGGTTATGAAAACTAGTCTAAGTGGAGGTTAGCTCTATATAAGAAGGGGGAGTGCTAGGGAGAGCACTCATCCCTTTGAGATAGAGTTTTTAATTTGCTATTGTGGTTAGCCTTTGAAACTTTTGTATTCTTGATTCTTTTCTTGGTTCTTAAATATTTTATAAGTTGTTAAATCCTCTCTCTTTCTTGATTGTTTAAATTTTTGTATATGCTTGTTTAAATACTCGCAATTGATTGTTTAAATACTCGCAATTGGTTGTTTAAATACTCACAATTGATTGTTTAAATTCTTGCAATTGGTTGTTTAAATATTTGCAATTGATTGTTGATTGTTTCTTTTTATTTCTCCTTTTTCCCTTTTTTTATGGAGATTTTTGGATATCAAGAGAGGTGGTGCTATGATTGGGGATAGCTATATTTGATATCCGAGCACCCCTAGCATATTTATACCTTCTCTTGTTTCTTTTGCTTGCTTCTTACGAATTTATTTTGCAAAACCAATTCACCCCCCTCTCAGTTCGCCATCCTGGTCTTTTAATTGGTATCAGAGCCCGGTGTTGCTCTTGTTTGTACAATTCACTATCCCTTGAGCCATGGCGACTGAAAAGTACACAAGCAAGCCACCCATCTTCGACGGAGATGACTTTCCATATTGGAAGAAGCGCATGGAGACATACATCATTTCTCAAGGCTTCGACCTATGGAAGATCATTGAAGATGCATATGTGGAGCCTGCTAAAATTAATGAGTCTAACAAAGTACAGGCCTTACTCAACCAGAGGGCGATGAACTATCTCTATGGAGCCCTAGGACGGATTGAGTACAACCGCATATCGCGGCTTTCCACCGCTCATGATATTTGGGTGGCCCTCGGAGCTTTCCATGAGGGTACCACTGAAGTTAAGAGCGTGAAGCATGAGCTTTTGACATCTAAGTATGAGTAGTTCACGATGCAGTCAGGTGAGTCTATTGATGGATTTTTCACTCGTTTTGATACTCTTGTCAACAAGCTGAGTTCTGTAGGCAAAGATCTTTCTGAGTCTGAGAGATGTCGCAAGATCTTATGTTCCTTGACTCCAGCGGTTTGGCATGTCAAAACCACTACCATTATGGAGGCTAAGGACCTAGATGTCTTGACGACCAAGTATTTATATTCTTCTCTCAAGACCTATGAGATGACTAGGGAGGTGATGTCTCCTCCTGAATCTAAGCCATTGGCATTACACGCCACACATCCTAGCTCATCTGGGTCTTCAGGGTCCTCATTTGGTTTTTCACTTTCTGCTCTTACTTCTCTTGAGGATGAGGCTCTAGATGTGCTTTCTGATGATGAGCTTGCTTTGATTACTAAGAAATTTGTGAGGGTTTGGAAAGCAAGAAGAGAGAAGAGAGGAAAGAGAGGAGAGATCATATGCTTTGAGTGTGGCAAGCCTGGCCACATCCATGCTCTTTGCCCTACCCTAAAGGGCGCCACTAAAGAGCCGGAGAAAAAGAAGACCTTCAATTCTGAGATGAAGAAGAAGAATTTTGGAACTGTGAAGAAGGCCATCCACAAAGCCTTCATGTCTACTCTTGATGAGCTGAGTGATGATGATCTTGATAAAGACAACAAGGCTGCTACCTCTTCTCATGATAGTGATGACGACTTCACCGGCTTATGCTTCATGGCTCTTGAAGATGATGACACCAATGAGGATGATCTTGACTTCGACATGAGCAAGATGAGTAAAGACCAGTTCTTAGAAGCTCTTCTCGCACAAGATTCTCAGATTGATGCTTTGAGGAGTAAGGTTCAGTCTTTGAAAAAGGAGCGCGATGATCTTTTGAGCAAGAGCCCGAGTAGCTCTGATTCTGATTCTTGTGAGTTTTGTCTTTCTTTGCATTCTGAGATTAATTCTTTGAGGCTTTCACTTGGGTCTTTGCAATCTGAGCTTGATTCTGCAAGTTTGGAGCTTGAGTCTTCCAAGTCGAGTTCTTGTGCTTCTTGTATTTCTATGTGGCATGACTTTGATGTCTTACGGGCCACTCCATGCACCAAGTGTGCTGAACTTGAAAAGGAGTTGGAATCCTTGACGGAGTCATTTGCCAATCGTCTTGAGAAGGAACTCCAAAACATGTCCGACATGTGAGAACCTTAAACTCAAAGAAAAGTTTTAGAGGATTCGCTTGTTTCTTGCTCCGACTGTCTTCTTTTGATAAATGAAATTGAATATCTTAAATCTGTTTTGAAGAAGTTTTCTGATGGGGAAAAGAACCTTGATCTCATTTTGGACACATCGAAGTGTTCCTTTAACAAGGAAGGGATCGGGTACATGCCTAGTATGGTCAAAAAACCCCAAGTGCTTAAAGTTGATACTTCTTCTCGGGTTTCTTTCAAAGGCAAGTCGGGTCTCAAAAATTCTTCTAAACTTGATTCTTCTGAGGGCAAGTCTGCTCCTAAGTCACATGTTGCATCTTCCTCCCATACCGATGTCTCTGCCAGACCGGTCTATCATTATTCATATTGTGGGAGAGATGGACATCTTGTAGGCTTTTGTTTTAGGAAGACAAGAGACTTGTGTCAAGAGTTTGCTCATGATTCTTCCCACATGCGTCGTCAACCCCGTGACACGTATGTGCGAGAAATACCCATGAGGCCAAGATTTGTTGATAATTTCTTTGATTCCTTCTCGAGTGGTGCTGGTCATGATCATGGACATAGAGGTCTTGGTTTCACATATGGTCCACAACATGGTGATTTTGGCTCTCATCATTCTCATGTTGGCCTTCCTCATTTTGATCGAGGTACTCGCTCACAACAATTCATAAGGGCTAGCAATGGTTCTAGACATATTCGTGATTCTACTTTGCATCTTAAATCTTCATATTGTGCTTCTTCACGAGTGTCCAAGCTTTGGATCCCTAAGTATGTTATTGCCATCTTACTGGGCTCCAAGACTTGGATGCCCAACTTATCTTCTCATGTGTAGGTGCGAGGGATAGGGATGGAGAACAAATGGATCATGGACTCTGGTTGTTCGTGCCATATGACCGAAGATGCAAAATGGTTCCACTACTACAGAAATACAGTCCACTAACCCCTATCTTCTAACAGTTTATATGCAATCTGGGAGAAAACCGTTAGTGTACGAGGACCGCAGTGGAGAAGAGGTTTTATACTAACGGTTATGGTCTAGGAAACAGTTAGTGAATAGCACGTAACTTTTACTATCAGTTATTAGTGTACGAACCGATAGAAGAGATAAAATTTTACTATCGGTTTGTTTATTTAACTAATAGTAAAATTACGTAACTTTTACTAGCGATTATTAGTGTACGAACCGATAGAAGAGATAACATTTTACTATCGGTTTGTTTATTCAACCGATAGTAAAAGGACGTCATATATACTAATGGTTATTGTTGGATCAAGGATGCCGACTAGAGGGGGGGTGAATAGGAGGCTTTTAAAAACTTTAGAACTTAAAGAAAATAAAGAACAAATCAAGAACAAATAGTATAAACAAGGGAAAGAGAACGAACACAACGATTTTTACCGAGGTATCGGAGACTCGCCCAGTCTCCACTAATCCTCGTTGAAGCACTCAAATCACTTGAGTCTTGCCTCAATATCCACAAAGAATATTATCACTAGTGGTTGCTCCTTGTCCACTCCGGAAAGGCGAGCACCGATGCCTTGTACAAACTTGCCGAGCCTCTCCGACAATCTCCGAACGGAGAGGTCAACAGCCACGCCTCCGAACCGTCTAGGTGAGGGCGCTCACCAAGAGTAACAGCCAGCGAGGTCTTCTCTAGACCTCCAAACACGCACCGAGAAGCTAAGTGAATGCAAATGCAAAAGAACTGAAACTCTCGGTGGATCGGAAAGCACTCGACTTGATCAAAAGACCAAGATTTTAAGTGGAAAACTAAAGCTCAAGAGTGTATAAGAAATGCTACTGCTTGTTGTCTAAAACTTATGCCCAAAGCCCCTTTTTATAGCCTTAAGAATCAAATGAATCGTTGGAGCTAGGGCTGAAAATCAGCAACCCAAACTGACAGTCAGTTCAATGCACAACGGCCGACAAAATTTACGGATAAAAAATAGCTAGCCGTTTATGGTCGTTTAAGGAAACTTGAAACCCCCAACTGACAGTCAGTTATGCAAACTGACAGTCAGTTCGACCAAAACATCGACTAGATCAAATAGAAACTCAAATAAAAACAGTTGTGGTCGAAACCCAAACTGACAGTCAGCATGGGAATACTGACAGTCAGTTTAGTACAAAAATTTTTGGCCCGAAAAACACACTCTCTGAACAATTGTCAGTTAACAAAACTGACAATCCAAACTGACAGTTAGTTTAGCAAACTGACAGTCAGCATGGATAAAAATAGCTGTAACTTTTAATCCAGAGATCCGAATGAAGTATTTGATAGCTCATTTGAAAGATATTTTAAAGGACTATCTTTTTATCAACAGAATAAAAAACCAGATCTCTCTGGATCTTTCTATAAAATGCAAAACTCTTCTGCTGTCAAAAACTAAACTGAAAAACCAAATAACTGACAGTCCATTAAAAACATCCATAACTTTTGATCCAGAAATCCAAATTGAGATTTTAATAGCTCGTTTGAAAGATAATTTAAAGGGCTATATTTGTGTAAACAAAAGAAAAAGCCAGATCTTCCTAGATCTTTCTAGAAAAAGTAAAAACTCTTCTGCTGTCAAAACACAACTGAAAAAACCAAATCTTTCAAACCAAATTCAAATCAAATCCAACCAAAAAGATGCAATGCAATGACCTAGTAATTTCTCGGTTCATATTGGAGATATAGAGAGGACTTGCAACCCCTCTTTATAGTACGGTTAAAACTAAGAAATAATTTCCTAAACCGATCAAACTCCAAACACCGAGATCGGTCAAAATAAAACAAATATTACCTTAGGTCCTTTGCATCTTTAATCCTTGCAACTTTCGTTTTGGTGATCTTGCACTTGCAACCTTGACTTCCAACCTTTAACTACGACCACAGCCAACATTGCGATCTTGCGCTTGCGACTTTGGACCTGTGACCTGCAGATCTTCCCGGATCACTTGCAGACTTTACAGAAATCGCTCTGCATAGAAATAGCTCAAAGACAATGTTAGTCCAAAACACTTAATGTCATCAATAATCAAAATCAACCTAAAAGGGCCTAGATGCAACAATCTCCCCATTTTTGATGATTGATAACAACAAGTGTTTAAATGAATAAAGTCAAATGACTCCCCCTAAGTACATGCATAATTAACAGATATTCAGGAACTCCCCCTAAATGCATGTATATATAAATACCCATATGAGTCATTTGAAATTTGAGAGTGAATCTATAATGATGAATTTATAATAATAGATCGTGAGATATCTCAAAAATCTTTCTCCCCAATCTCTCCCCTAAGCATAAACAATGTCTTTAATGAAACAAGAAACTCAAGAATCTCTCCCCCTTTGTCATTAAGCACAAAAAGGCGGGAGGACAGGAAAATCAGACAGTTATTTTAGATCAACTAGCATTTGATATATCAATAATGTTCAGTTCACCTCTTAAAAAGCAAAATCTTGATTCATCTAAGGGTTTAGTGAAGATATCAGCTAGTTGCAAATCAGTTCTAACAAAATTCACATCAATATCTCCTTTTGCCACATGATCTCTAATAAAGTGGTGCCTTATTTCAATATGCTTAGTTCTGGAATGTTGAACAGGATTATTAGCAATTTTAATGGCACTTTCATTATCACACAATAGTGGCACTTTATCAAATATAATCCCATAATCCAAAAACGTCTGCTTCATCCATAATAATTGAGCACAACAACTGCCTGCAGACACATATTCAGTTTCAGCTGTGGAGAGAGCTACTGAATTTTGCTTCCTAGATGACCATGATACTAATGATCTCCCCAACAGCTAACAGCTACCAGATGTGCTCTTACGATCAATCTTGCACCCAGCATAATCAGAATCCGAATACCCAATTAATTCAAAATTTGCATCTTTCGGATACCAAAAGCCTAAACTGGATAACATTTTAAATACCTAAGGATTCTTTTAAGAGCAGTTAAATGACATTCCTTAGGATCAGATTGGAATCTAGCACACAAGCACACACTAAACATGATATCAGGCCTAGATGCAGTAAGATATAGAAGACTACCAATCATAGACCTATACAGTTTAGAATCAACCGATTTGCCGCTTTTGTCCATGTCCAGATGTCCATTGGTTGCCATGGGAGTTTTGATTGCCTTAGCGTCTTCCATCCCAAAGCACTTGAGCAGGTCCTTCACGTACTTTGTTTGACTCACGAACGTACCGTTCTTGAGTTGCTTGATTTGTAGTCTAAGGAAGAAGCTCAACTCACCAATCATGGACATCTCAAACTCCCTAGACATCATCTCTCCAAACTCATGACAGAAATGTTCATTAGTAGATCCAAAGATAATATCATCAACATATATCTGACAAATGAACAATTCCTTTTCAATTTTCTTTGTAAAGAGAGTTGTATCAACCTTCCCAATTTTAAAACCTTTTGATAAAAGAAAGTCTCTAAGTCGCTCATACCAAGCATAAGGAGCTTGTTTGAGACCATAGAGAGCTTTTGACAATTTAAATACATGGTTTGGAAATTTTGAATCTTCAAAACCGGGAGGTTGTTCAACAAACACAAGTTCAGAAATTTCACCATTTAAGAAAGCACTTTTTACATCCATTTGAAAAAGTTTGATATTAAAACATGATGCATAAGCAAGAAGTATACGAATTGCTTCAAGTCTTGCTACCGGTGCAAAAGTTTCACCAAAGTCTAGACCTTCGACTTGAGTGAAGCCTTGAGCAACAAGACGAGCTTTGTTCCTAATTACAACTCCATTTTCATCTTGCTTATTTCTAAAAACCCATTTTGTTCCAATTACATTATGATCCTTGGGTCTTTCTACTAAAGTCCAAACTTCATTTCTAGCAAAGTTATTAAGTTCTTCATGCATGGCATTAACCCAATCAGGATCATTTAAAGCTTCATTAACATGTTTGGGTTCTAAAGAAGATACAAATGAATGATGTTCACAAAATGCAGAAATACGAGATCGAGTTTGAACACCCTTACTGACGTCACCCAATATTTGGTCTAGAGGGTGATCCTTGGTGATCGTTTGATGTTGCCTTGGTGCTTCATCTTGTACAGCTTCATCTTGATCTTGTTCTGGAGGATCAACATGAGATGATGATGCATTTTGATCAACATTCTCAATGTTGACATCTTCTTCTTAATCTTCTTCTGTTGGCTTGATGTCTCCAATGGTTATGTTCTTCATGGCTTCTTGAAGATCTTCAGCTGAAACTTCATGAGAGACTTGCTCCTTTTGCGAGCCGTTAGTTTCATCAAATTCGACATCACCAGATTCTTCAATGCAACTTGTATTTTTATTGAAAACACGATAAGCTTTACTAGTGGTGGAGTATCCAACTAGAAAGCCTTCATCTACTCTTCTTTGAAATTTACCACCAAAATTCCTTTTCTTAAGAATATAACATTTGCATCCAAAAACTCGGAAATAAGAAATATTTGGCTTACGCCCAATAAGAAGCTCATAAGGAGTCAAATTTAGAAGGGGATGCAAATAAAGCCGGTTTATAGAATAGCAAGCGGTATGCACGGCTTCAGCCCAGAAGCGAGTAGGAGTATCATACTCACTTAGTATAGTCCTTGCCATTTCTATAAGTGTTCAATTTTTCCTTTCAACGACTCCATTTTGCTGTGGAGTGTAGGATATGGAAAATTCGTGTTTGATTCCAAGAGAGTCACAAAAATCAAAAAGAGTTGAATTAACGAACTCTCCACCATGATCACTACGGATTTTCTTGATGGATAATTCGAATTCAGTGGAAACACGTTTTGCAAAACTTTTGAAAACATCGGGGGTTTCAGATTTTTGGGAAATAAAGAAAACCCAAGTATAGCGAGTAAAATCATCAACAATCACAAAACCATAATTGCTACCCCCGATACTCTGGAACTCAGAAGGTCCAAATAAATCCATATGAAGGAGTTCCAAAGGTTTGCAAGTCGAAAGAATGCGCTTAGTCGGATGTGAAGTAGCTACTTGCTTGCCCGCTTGACAAGCGCTACAAGGTTTGTCCTTTTCAAAATTCACATCCTTTAAGCCAACAACCAAATCATGTTTTAAGAGTTTTCTCAATTGATGCATTCCAACATGTGCAAGTCATCTATACCATAGCCAACCTTTTGAGGTTTGAGAGACAAAACATGTTGACAAAGATGCATCTTTCGAGTGAAAATCAACCAAATAAAGATTTCCAAAGTGAAAGCCTTTAAAGATCAAAGATTTATCTTTTACACTTTCAACCAAAACTTCTTTTGGGAAGAATGTGCAACTAAAACCAAAATCGCAAATTTGAGCAACGGAAAGCAAATTGAAATTTAGAGATTCGACCAATAAAACATTAGAAATAGAAAGATCATTTCAGATTGCGATTTTACCCAAGCCTACCACATTTCCTTGACGATTGTCGCCAAAGGTAATCTTTTGGTTCTCGCTTGAGTTGTCTTCTATTGAGGTGAACAACTTCTTGTTACCGGTCATGTGTTCGGAGCATCCGCTATCTAGCACCCAATGCCTCCCACCGGTCTTGTAGTTCACCTGCATACAAAGAATTAAGTTCTTTTAGGTACCCAAACCTTTTTGGGTCCTTCAATGTTAGCAATCAAAGCTTTGGGCACCCAAATAGATTTCTTCTTTTTATTTAACATGGGTGCACCAACATACTTTGCTATGGCATAACCTTTTCTCGACTTTTGAAGCATGTAGCAAGTATCAAAATAATTAGGAGTCATTAAGGGACATGCTTCATGCGAATGACCAGTTTCATGGCATTTATGACAAAATGTGTTGCATGCTTTAACAAATATAGTTTTAGAGTTTTGTTTCTTCCCTTTCTTTTGTAAATATCCTAATCCTTCTTTTCTAAAAGAACACTTTTGTTTACTAAGGATTAGATCAAGAGATATTTTACCTTTATAACAGTTCTCTAACCCTTTTCCAAGCTTTTCTACTTGTGCCTTAAGTTCATTATTTTCATTTAAGATGTTATCATTAGAAACACATGGAATGTGATGACTACTAGAGGGAGAATCATCCAAATTACATGAAGTTGAAGCATCTACCTTAGATGAGATATTTGTAACATCTTTTATGAGCATGCTTTCATAAGAATCTTTAAGCTCGGAGTATTGAGCGCGTAGGGAAGAATGTTCTTCCTTAAGCGCCTTATACTTCTTTTTAGTTTTTCCAAAAACTTCATTTAATTCGGTTATCATTTCAACTAAATCATCATATGAAGGATCGTTGACGTGTACCTTTTCATCGCCTTTAGCCATAAGGCAAATGGATGAGCTAGTTGAAGTGTTGATGTTGCCGAGAGCTAGTCCGGCCATCTTCTTGGAGCAACTTCTTTCGTTGTCGGAGTCGGAGTCGGAGCTCTCTCCGCCGGACATACACTCTCACTACTACAGAAATGCTTTTCACTATCGGTTAAAAATCCACTCTACTATCGGTTCTCTTACCGATAATGGTCGGCACGATAGTAGAGGAGCAGAACACTTCTATCGGTTAAAAAACCGTTAGTAAAACACCAACATTCCCAACGTTCACTAATCGCTATCGACTATTTCTTCTATCGGCTCAAATTTAAACCGATAGTATTATATACATTTTTCCTATCGGCTCGTATATAAACCGATAGTATTGTTTAGGATTTTTCTATCGGCTAGGATCTAAACCGATAGTAATGTTAATGTTTTTTTCTATCGGGTATTATCTAAACCGATAGTATTATCTGGACACAGTTAGTACGGGAAACTTTATTCTATCGGTTATATTATATAACCGATAGTATTCTATAGACACGTTTAGTACTAAAACCTTTATTCTATCGGTTGTTGTATATGAACCGATAGCACTGATATATTTATTCGATCGGTTGTAGTATATAACCGATAGTAATTTGTAGACACGTTTAGTACTGAAAACTTTATTCTATCGGTTGTTGCATCTGAACCGATAGTAATGTAATATTTATTCTATCGGTTGTGGTATATAACCGATAGTAATATTTGTTTTTCCTATCGGTTATGTACTGGCACGGTTAGTACTGGAATCATGCACATATACATACAGCTATACAGAGATACATTGGATCATTCACAAATACATCAATATTTACAAATATTCAGCAATATTCACATATCGATCAATTTGTTCACAAATACACTAATTCAGCAATATTCACATATTCACATATTGTTCACAAATTGGACAGATTGAATTTATGCACATATTGATCGAGTTTATTCACAAATACATCAATGAATCTATTCACATATTGAGTTTATTCACAAATACAGCAATCAACACATTCAATATATATTCACAAATACAGCAATGAACACAAGTCAGTTACTATCGATCGTTGATAGCCACTTCTTCCATGACATATTGAGCCCAAATTGTTCGCAGCTCCTTCAATTGAGGCAACTCATATTGCTCTTTCAACATGGCGCTCTGCATATATGCGTGTATGAAGTTAGGATCGTACGTCACATCCAATTAAAGTTCGACTTTGAGTCAGGAAAAATGGTTACCTTAGAGAATTGGGCAAAGTTTCTCCTGATCAGGTCATACATGAATCTCATGACATAGAAGCCACATTCCCACGATTGTGGCTGCTGATGGCACTGGAAAAATTGCATATGCAAAGACATAAACCCACATTAACTCGAAAGAACTAATTAAGCTTAAATTAAAAGACTCATCATGAGTACTTCCATCCGTATTAATTACCTCATATTCTTTCCAAGAAATTGTTGTGCCCTTCGACGCGTATGCCTCCCTCCAGCACTAGCATAATTTTTGAAAGCCCTGTATTTAATTTAGCATTGCCGATTAATATGTTATCATTAATTAGCTAGTCAGAGAAAAATTTAAGACAACTATGTTACTTATGCGTCTATGTGCCATGTGAGGGTGAAAACATGCGCCACCTTGTCGCTCATCGAATCGAGGTAATAGACCTCATTCATCCATGGGCAAATGACGGCGAGGACCCAGTGGTCCCTACATTGCATATATAAGCGAACCGTTTCATACATATGTTAGGCGTAACATACAAGAATGAGTTAAATTAGTAGGAAATACACTAACCTTTGGTGGTACGGCGCAAGGATGAACTCTCGGTCCTGCTGCGCTAGTAGTGCCCTTGATATGTATTCCTCCGCATGTGCTTGGTCGTGCTCTAGCATCGTGAGGCTTATTTTCTCTGGGTCGAGGAAACCCACCTTGTCACATGCCCTCATCGACGCCATCCTATACATGCACCTGGATGCAAAGTAGACATTAGTAAGTAGTGCATACAAAAAGTGATTAGATTTATGAAACGAACTGTGATAACTTCAGACAACAGCAAACTCACAGGACTCCAGTCCGTATGATGGACATATCAAGCTCCCGCCAGTTGAGGAGGTCGAACAAATCCTCGTGGGTCACCGATATGCTCCCGGGCTCACGGTGAAAATGGGCTGGCCTGAAGTGAACCAAGAAGTTGATGTGGCGCCTAGACCGGGTCAGGTACCACTCGTGGAGACTTCTGGTTATTTGATCCATATTGCGCAAAAGGTACTCCGACACGAGTGGGGACCCGTTCTTGAACGTACCCGACTGGCTTTGTTTGGCCTTGCCTTTGGCCTTGCCCTTGCCTTTGGGCGGGGAGCGAGTGTATACCTTCGAAGGTTGGGGTGTGGTGCCGTCGGCCTCATTTGATGGCGAAGGATTTGAGGCCGTCGGAGGAGGCATGGGGGCCGCAGGAGTTCGCTCATGCGTTGTGGCGGGGGTGGTGTCCTCAGGAAGTGTGCTGGTATCCATCGTCCACTTTAAGTACAAACGCTTAAATTAGATTTTGCAAATTGAGTATATTAACTGAGTTGTAAGCTAGAATGGCTAGGGTTTACCTCCTGTAGTCTAACACCCTTCTTGGGCCATTGTATGTACGAGCCCAATGCCTCGCCAATTGTCCGCATTTCGTCCGTTGGGACGGGCAACAGAAAAGAGCTGTAGCCCGGGAGGGCCATGTCCACCTGTACCTTTGCGAATCCAGGCTCCAGAGGTACGCAGTGGATCCGGACATCCTCCCAAGACTGGTATACGACCCCATTTGCAACCGCAACAGGTTTGTCGCCTATGTTGATCAATAGGCTATAGCTCTCCGGCTTCTGCAATTTGCAACAATTATAACAGGTTAGCGAAACAATTCTAACGTAACGGGAGTGGCATCAGCCGAACTGCATATATAGCTCAAGAGTTGCAATACCTCGATCAGGTCCACCGGATCCACGTGAACCTTCGAGCCAACACCACTCGGCCTGGCAGCGTCGACCTCGGCAGCTGGATCTAAACCCTTGGACTGCACAACTCGGCTGAGGCGTTCATACTTCTCGTTCATTTGAGCGAACATGTCTGCGAATTGTGCAGTCACATCTGCCCGTATCTTCTGAGATAGCTCCACTTCCCTTTCCTTCCAGCTGCCAGCCTTCTTCGCCTTTTGCCCGGGCTCCGAGAAGCCTTCCTTCCATGGCACCACAGCCCCCACGGTTCGCGTCCGCCCTGGATGCTCCTTGTTCCCTAGAGCCCGGGTAAGGATGTCGTTCTCCCTATGGGGACTGAACAATCCCTCGGTCGCCTCCTTCGAGCAAGAGATCTGTTACATTGAAAGCTCTCCATTGTGAGGAAGAAATATATACAAACTTGTGCGCACACTAGTGATCATAGTTAGCCAACTTACGAGTCGCTGCACGACCTCGATGTCCCTGGGGTTTGGGAATGCCACAGTCCCCGTGGCCGACACGGTCCCTCTGGCCAGCCACCAGCGCTTGCATCGCTGATCGCGGATCTCGGAGAGTGGTAGGTCAAGGGAGTCGACGAAATGCGACGCCTCGTCTTCAGCCTTCTTCCACTGCTCCTCCTTCCCCGCATAGCCGCGAGAGCCGAGCCGGTGTGGGTGGTCGTTCCTCCTCTGGATTGCCCTGTTCTTCTCGCTGAGGGCCTTCGTACCAGAAACAAGAAAATTAATGCACCACTGCTTACTGCATACAATGCTGTAACCAAGCAAAGGAACCATTCATACCTTGAACTCAGGAGTCCCCTTCTGTTGGGCGAATTGCTCCCATACCTCCTCCGTTATGAAGGGGTCTTCTCGCATGGAGATTCGCCTTTAGCGAGGAAGGTACTGACGAGGACGCTCTTGAAGGTTTTCCACGTGTTGTTCATGTCCTTCAAGCAAGCTATCTTGGGACCATCGTCCGGGATGTTCCACTTGGCCTGTTTCAAATGGTGCATATAAGTAGGACTTACCTAATCTCTAAGATAAACCAAGGGAATGTGATTACTCAAGAGTTCAGTGATTTTGATTAATTTTACCTTCACTTCCGCCCACAGCCTATCCCTCTCGTCGGCCTTGACGTCCTTCCAGCTCTGGACGGTGATCTTCACCCTTTCCTTCGCCAACAAGCCAACATATGCAGCATAGTTGACGAGGATTGACACCCGGGTCACTTCTAATAAACTTCTGGTTCAAGACAGGTTCGAACCAGACATGTGTCTGGAGATGCGAACTCAAGCTATTCTGAGAGGCATCACCACGAGGTCGCAAGCTTTACGCGATCAAGTCGCAGCTTTACGCGGTCAGACCGAAAGCCTTGCGCGGTCAGAAGTTCGTGGGCTATACGCAAACTACACATTCGGGATATTACGCGGTCAGCTGAATCCCGCGGTCAGAACATCTGCCGATCAGGATACCTGGGATCTATCTATTCGGTTGTCCATACGACAGGATATTCTAGGTATCCCGAAGATTCCTACACGTGGAAAATCAACCGTCAGGAGGTTAACACGTACAGTTATTCATGAATAACACGTGTTTAACCTGCGTGGAGGTTAAGAGCAGTTTCAAAAACCGTATCCAACCGTCCGTGCAACCGATTGATGCAGTTTCCTTCACATGGCACCCTTTCAAGCAGTATAAAAGGATCGCATGAAGTATCAATCAAGGGAGGATCGAAGTTAGCCAAGTCTACGGCACACCTCATATAGCATTTTTAAGTCTTCTTTAGCTTATCTTTGTACACTTTTATAGGAAAAATCCATGCCTGTGAGGACTTTTCCTTCCATTTGTAAACATTTTACCACACTTAGTGAAATCTCAACAGGACGTAGGGCTTTTACTCCCACCATCGAGGGCCCGAACCGGTCTAAATTCTCTGTGCTCCTGTTCACCATTGTTCAGCATACCTTCCCGAAGGGTCATCTTGAAAGGTCTCACTATTACAAATTCTGCATAAGTTCGGCTGAGGACTCCGAGTCCGAATCGTCGACAGCTGGCGCCCACCGTGGGGCCTTTCTCAAGGCGTCTTAATTGAAATTCGAAGGTTTGCCGAAACATGGCTGGAGCATATGATTCCGAGAATGATTTCGATCTCGAGGATTATGCTCATATCCCAATGCCTTCTCCAAGTGATCCCGTTCCGATGGAAGAGGTCGAAGGCCAGAATCTTCCACCGGATGAATCATCTCCCCAAGTCATGATAATCGACCAGGAGGTAACTGGCACAAGGTCAGAACCCGCAGAGGTCCTTAATGTGTTAGGTGATGAATCCGGCCCGTCATGCGATCCCACTGAGGGAAAGTATGATGGTGACCCCGAGGTTAGCCCAGGGAGGTTCGACCCTGATAACCTCCACCGTCTCTTTGATTTCGAGTCTGACTCGGAACAGACCGAGATGTTCTCCCCATCGACAACTTCTCTCCCTAGGCAGTTTGCTGCGTTGTCGGAGGAAACTCCCGATCAACAGGCTGTCAGGGAAGAACAAGATCGCAAGCAGAAGAAGGAGCAAGATCTCGAGCAACAAAACAACGAACTACGCAGAACTGCCCTAGAGGCTCTTCAAGATGCGCACGCTCGTTACGATGCTGCCCCGAGTTCTTCTCGACGGTCGCGTGGTCATAGACGTGACCAAACTCCTTCCTTACCACCGGAGCACTTCCCAGTGGACGAGGAAACAATAACACCTGGTGCCCCTAGGAGAAGTACCCATGGTCGACTGTGATCTATCGCGGAAGTCATGCGCAATTTTCCTCCTACGGTCACGGATGCGCAGAGACCGGCCTTTTACAGGATCCTGGCGGAAAGATTGGACGAGGTCGCATCCGAGGCGACCCCAACAGCCTCTTCCCGTTCAGTGACACATTCCCGTGATCGAGATGGTCCTCATTTTGGCTCTGGCCGACGGAGTTACCCGCCGCCTATACCGTCCCGACAGGACAAATATCGGCGAATGCAGGACCCTCGCAGTAGGGATCGAGTTCCCGTTCATTCTCGTTTGGGACCCCGAGTAACCCCGCCATTAAGTGAGTTTGCTCAAAACCCGACCGAAAGTCGCAGGACGGTTCACGGTCCTTACGTTGGTTGCAAAGCTTTCTCGCCTGGCCTACGAGCAGTCGGTTGGCCCGATAAGTTTCGACCAGGGGCCATTGAGAGGTTTGATGGAACTCAGAACCCATCCGAGTTTCTTCAGATCTATATTACTGCCATCCAAGCAGCAGGAGGCGATGACAAGGTCATGGCCAACTACCTGCCAACAGTCCTCGTAGGACTGGCTAGAACCTGGTTGTTCAATCAGCCTGAGGGTTCTATCTATAATTGGGAAATGCTATGCGATGCCATCCTCAGCAATTTCCAAAACTGTTACCAAAAGCCGGGTAAGGAGGACGACTTGCATAGATTGCGGCAAACTTCGACCGAAACGCTTCGGCAGTTTGTCAAGAGGTTTGTCGGGGTAAGAAATACCATCCCGAACATATCTGATGGCTCCGTAATCAGAGCATTTAAGCATGCCGTTCGATACCGGAGATTCACTGAAGACTTGCTCATCCACCCTCCTCGATCGGTGGCCGATCTGTTCGATATGGCTGATCGATACTCCGATGCAGCCGAGGCAGTCGAATGGAACCAAATGGTTGACAAGGGGGACCTACCGCCCCAACCAGGCTTCAAGGACGCCAAGAAAGAAGATTCGAGCAAAAAGCCGGAGTCTTCACCGGGTGGGAAGTCAAAAAAGTCGAAGAGGAACCGTTCTGGACAGTACCGTGAGGTCGCGGTCGCGGAGAAACCACCTTCGACCAAAGGTAATAAGTCTTCTTTTAAAAGTAAAACTGCTTCTGGTGGCCGGGATTCCGACCAGCCAGAAAAATCAACTAATCCGCAGGAGAGCAAAAGGTGGTGTCCCCTCCACAATTCCGCAGCCCACGATCTCAAAAACTGCAGGAGTTGGTTGAAACAGCTGGATGATTTCTACCAAGGAGCTGGGCCAATGCCAACCTTACCGCCCAAAGAGCAGGCGTGCGGGGTTAGAGACGTCGATGGAGACGAAGAAATGGCTTACCAGGTACCTCAAAATCATGTTAATGTCATTTTCGGAGGTTCCTCGTCTTTCGTTTCCAAAAGGCAGTTTAAAACTTTTTGCCGAGAGGTTAACCAAACGGAGACATCCCTTGGTGAACCTCAATATCCCCGTTGGTCGGATATGCCTTTGACGTTCGACCGCGCTGACTGTCCTGCGGGGCTAACTCGACCATTGAGGTTACCTCTGGTTATTACCCCAATCATCAGTAACGCGAGAGTCGAAAGGGTCCTGATCGACGGGGGAAGTTCCCTTGATCTTTTATTGGTCAAGACACTCGACGAGATGCAAATTCCTCGTTCGAAGATCAAGCCCATAATCCATCCGTTTTATGGGATAATCCCAGGCCCCTCCATGATGCCATTGGGACAAGTGGTCCTCCCGGTCACTCTGGGAGAACCAGATAACTTCCGAACAGAATTGGTTACTTTCGATGTAATCGATTGTGATTCAGCTTATAATGCAATCTTTGGCAGGCCTACTCTCGCTAAGTTCATGATGGCAACGCACTATGCTTATCAGTGCGGGAAATTGCCTGGCCCCAAAGATGTCATTTCGGTCCGAGGTAGTCGCAACGTGGCACTCACGTGCGACCGGCTATCTTTGGAGATGGTCGATCAACTTCCCCTCCGGGACGCTTAGGTCGCCACTGTCGCCATCGATGCGATCAGGGCTGCTCCTCGACCAGATGAGAAACTCAAACAAGTTCCTTTGTACCCAGATGACCCATCCAGGACAATTCGGGTTGGGTCAGCCCTGGATGACAAATAGGAACTCGACCTCGTTGCTTTCCTCCAAGCTAACGCAGACGTGTTTGCGTGGAAACCGTCCGACATGCCCGGTGTCCCAAGGGAAGTAATTGAGCACAGGTTAGCAATTCGACCTGGACAACGACCAATAAAGCAAAAGCTCAGGCGTTTTGCCACCGACAGACAGGAAGCCATCCGAGAAGAGTTAGACAAACTCTTACAAGCCGGGTTTATCCGCGAGGTGAATCACCCGGACTGGCTCGCCAATCCGGTCATGGTCCGCAAGTCAAATGGCAAGTGGCGCATGTGCGTCGACTATACTAGCCTCAACAGTGCCTGTCCGAAGGACGACTTTCCCCTTCCCCGCATCGACCAGCTGGTTGACTCCACTGCGGGTTGCGAACTGATGAGTTTTCTGGATGCCTACTCGGGATATCATCAAATTAGCATGGCAGAAGACGATGAAGAGAAAACTGCCTTCATCACCCCGTTCGGCACATACTGCTACGTCAGAATGCCGTTCGGTCTCAAGAATGCTGGTTCCACGTACCAGCACTTGATGCAAAAGACCTTTCTTTCCCAGATAGGGCGTAATCTCGAAGCATATGTAGACGACTTGGTTGTAAAGAGCACCAAAAGATTGTCTCATTTGGACGATCTTGCTGAAACCTTCTGTAACTTGAATCGCTTTGGAATAAAATTGAACTCGGAGAAATGTTCTTTCGGGGTTTCTTCAGGAAAGCTTCTTGGTTTCCTTGTGTGTTCCAGGGGCATTGAGGTTAATCCTGAGAAAATCAGAGCTATTGAACAAATGAGGTCGCCCTCGACCATGAAGGATGTTCAACGCCTGGCTGGTCGCATGGCGGCTTTAAGTCGCTTCATATCGCGATTAGGCGAAAGGGGACTACCTTTCTTTAAAGCCTTGCGTAAACATCATAACTTCACGTGGTCCGACGAAGCCGAAAGAGCGTTTCAGGAGGTAAAAACATACCTTTCCAGTCCGCCGGTATTGGTGTCTCCTGAAAAGGAAGAACCATTACTTCTGTATTTGGCGGCCACCCCGCACGCGGTCAGCGCAGTTCTGATCGCGGAAAGGGAAGGAGTACACAGACCCGTCTACTATGTGAGCGAAGTACTTCATGGTCCTAAGGAGCGCTACCCTGAGGTCCAGAAGATACTTTACGCACTACTGATGGCTTCCCGTAAGCTACGACATTACTTTCAAGCACACAAGATCACAGTACCCTCCTCTTTTCCTTTAGGGGATATTGTCCGAAATCCAAAAAAATCTGGTCGAATCGCCAAATGGGCGGTCGAATTCGGTGCCTTTGAGATCCATTTCACCCCTCGCACGGCGTTTAAGTCTCAGGTTTTGGCCGACTTTGTGGTCGAATGGACCAACCCTGAGCCACCCATGCAGTTGGCAAAGGAACTGGAGTGCCCCGATTATTGGACAATGTACTTTGACGGCTCCCATAGTTTTCAACACTCGGGGGCTGGAGTGGTCTTAGTTACGCCTCAGGGCGAACAGCTTAAGTATGTCATTCAACTACACTTTGTTGCAACCAACAATGCAGCAGAGTATGAAGGTCTTCTTGCAGGGCTCCGGGCAGCAAAATTCCTCGGAGTCCGTCGATTAGTGGTGAGGGGGGACTCACAGCTGGTCGTAAACCAGGTAAACAAGGAGTACAGCACCTCCGATGAGACAATGGCTCATTACCTGGGGGAAGTGAGGAAATTGGAAAAACACTTCAGTCACTTCGAAGTCCAATACATCCCGCGAAAGGACAACATTCTCGCAGACCAATTATCCAAAATTGGATCCTCACGCTCATCCGCTCCGGCAGGAGTGTTCATTGAACACTTGGACCATCCTTCGATCATGACTTCGGTCGAGGATGATCCGGCAATAGCCTTCGTTGCCAACCTCGGTCAGGAACAAGATTGGACTCATCCATTGAGGGTCTATCTGGAACATGGGACCCTACCCGAGGACGAAACCAAAAGCGATCGGTTAATTCGAAAGGCGCGTTTGTACAAACTCATAGATGGGGTTATGTACAGAAAGGGTACTCAAGGAGTATTCATGCGCTGCATATCTCAGGAGGAAGGAAAATCCCTCTTGAAAGAAATACATGACGGTGTATGCGGTGCACACGCGTCATACCGAACACTGGTCGGAAAAGTTTTTCGACAGGGATTCTACTGGCCTTCGGCACTCGATGATGCCAAGCTTATGGTCAAGATGTGTCCACAGTGTCAGTTTCACGCAAGACAGGTTCATCAACCTGCTTATGCATTGCAAACTATTCCTCTCGCATGGCCTTTCGCGATCTGGGGAATGGACATCGTCGGTCCTATGCCACAAGCGGTCAATGGATACAAGTTTTTGTTCGTAGCCATTGACACATTCACAAAGTGGATTGAGGCCGAACCAGTACGAAATATTACTGCATCAGCCGCACAAAAGTTCTTTCACAAGAACATTGTGGCACGATTTGGTGTTCCAAACCGTCTCATCACAGACAACGGTTCTCAGTTCGCTAGCGGTCTTTTCCTAGACTACTGCGATCAGATTGGGACCAAGGTGTGCTTTGCTTCCGTGGCACATCCACAAAGCAATGGTGCCATAGAACGGGCCAATGGGCAAGTATTGCAAGGTATCAAAAAACGTGTTTTTGATCGCCTCAAGACCCGCTCGGGGGCTTGGGCAGACGAGCTCTATACTGTTCTATGGGCACTACGGACTACCTCTAGTCGAGCCACCGGTGAGACACCCTTCCATTTGGTCTATGGAGCCGAGGCTGTGTTGCCTATGGAAGTAAGTGTTGGATCTGTTCGCACGAATCAATTCGAACAGGTCAACCACTCCGAACAGCGATCGCGAGATCTCATCCTCCTTGAAGAACGGCGTGATCGCGCCCTGATTAAGTCCGCGGTATACTTGCAGGCTCTACGCAAGTATCACAGTAAAAAGGTGCAACCACGTGATCTCAACGTGGGCGACTTGGTTTTACGAAAAATTCAAGACCAGTCTAACCGCAATAAATTCTCCCCAAAGTGGGAGGGACCATACACTGTCGTCTCAGCGCCGCGGCCAGGATCTGCGCGGTTAGCCATGGAGGATGGTCGGATTTTGTCCAATACTTGGAACATCGATCAACTTCGCAAGTTTTACGTGTAAGTATTCCAATCACTTTTTTCCTGTTCAATTAGCATCTTTTCATAAAAAGCATGTCTTGTTTTCATACAATGAGTGTTTTTCTTTAAGCCCAAATTATACAAATTCGACCTGGGGGCTGATCGCTGGCGGTTAGGTTATTACAGTATTTTTCAACCGGATTCGCTGGTCAATCTCATGATCACTTCCAGATAAGTTACTCCTAAATAAGCCGTTTCTCAACGCACATGGGACTATCTGGCTAGTCTTCGGTCATCCGGGTGGCTATCAGTTTGCAATAAGGTTAAAATGTTATTTTAATCTTGATCATTGGCTTGAAGCGCATATCCCTGGTCATCATACTTATGTTTTCCCCTCTGCTTAAAATACTAAGGCTTCAGTATTCACAAAACAGAGGCGGGGGCTAGAGGAATATACTTATAGTATGAAACTTATGATGTGAATATGCACTTCCTTTTGAAAAAATAGTTTTACATACATAGCATTGTAATTACAATTGTTTGGTTACAAAATATAAGGATCATTCGATCCTTAGCTCAGCCAAGAGCTTGTCAACGAAGGGCTTAACTTCTTCAATAACGGCGTCAAGCAGTTCTTCACTCTCGACCTCAACCGGTCCCACCAGTGCGCTCAGATTCGCATCTGGGCCATGGTGAAGTCGAACCCGGCTGAGTACGGCAGAAGCGGCTGATCGGACTCTCGTCCTGATTGTCTCTTCATGTCGCCGTAAATCTCCAGGGAGATATTCGAGCAGTGATTCTGCTTGAGTTGTGAGCAGTGATGCCCAATCGCTGACATTTGGGTCGTCCTTCCTCAACTCTACCACGTTGGTATTCAAAAGGCTGGCTATGGCCTTCAGTTTTTCGAAGACCAGTAGGCTCAACTCTTTGACCACTTGATCAGTATGGTTGAGCGAGGACTCGAGAAGCATCTTGTCCTGGCCGAGCTGTTTAATGCGACCTGCTTGCGCTGTACAAAGAAAAGAGGTTATTAACAAGAAACGTCTTTAAGTCTTCTCAAGTTGGGAATCGACTTACCAGCATTCTCAGACTGAAGTCTATTGATTTCAGTCCGTAGTTTCTGGAACTCTGTAACTGAGTTCAGCTTTATCTTGGTTAACTCTTTCTTCAAGAACGTAACCTCTCTGCAGCAAAATCAGGTTAGTCACAATTAAAGCCTACTTATATTAAGAGAAGGATGACGATACTCACTTGCGCAAGCCGTCACGATCTTTTTGAACAGCCGCCATGCTAGCCATTGCAGCATGCGACTGGCTCGTCACCCATGACAAGCCCTGTGACACGAAGCAAGAGAGTTAAATATACTCTAAAGGCGTTTCAAACGCCGAAACAGGGGTCATCATACCTTCATAAACTTATTTAAAGCGGCATCATCCATGCTAGCAGGAATCCTTGCTAGCGCGCCTGAAGTGCCTGCGACGGGGACAGTTGATGGGAGTGCCGGCCGGACGCCACCCCCAGAGGTCACTGGTGGTGACCTAGTCCCTGTACTTGTTTCACCTCCCGCGGTCCGGACGACTTCCTGAACCACGGGAGTAGAGCGCTCTTCATTAGAGGCTCCCTCATCAGCCCTAGCTTCAACCTCCCCAGTGGCGGTTGAAGGTATAGGCGCTGTCTTCTTTTGCCTAACAGGAAGAGTGGGTCAGACAGCTTTTATATAAGATTACTGTCAAGTAAGAGTTCTTACTTTATTCGAAATCCCATTCGTTCCTGGGACTTCTGGGAAAATTCCCCTTGCGAAGGAGAACCGTCTCCGGTTCTTGCCTTCCTTATGGTAAATAAGACAGCACCCCCCTGGAAATATCATGTTACAGGCATATTCTTAGGGAACGGGTAAAAACACATAGAAAGATCTTTACCTGGACCACCGGACTAACTGGTGGGGCTGCATCCGAAGGCCTTGGCGATTCCTGAGTTGCTGGAACCGTCACAGCCGGCCTTTGTTCGTCTACCTCCTCCTCTGTCCGCGGAGGAGGAGGATTTTCCTCCCTGGAATCCCCAGTGGACCCAGGGGGAAGCTCTCCTTCCTGTATGTACATTAACTTGTCAAATGCGCAGAAAGAGCCATGGAGGGAATGATCGAAAAGATCCTTTACCTTAGTCGTCCCTTCGACCAGGGAAGCAGAGATGACTGACCCTGAAACCCCGGGGGCTTCAGGAATTGGAAGGTCACCCGCGACCACCAGATCTTCGGTGGTCGCAAGGTCAGCCACGGCCACCTCTTCGGCAGCTGTGGTCTCTGCGGAGCAGCCTGGGGCATCGCTGGATGGAAGATCCGCGATCTTCCTCCTTCGAAGGATCAGAGGAACGTCATCCTCTTCCTCCTCGCTCCCCTCTCCCTGTACGACGAAGAAGTGATTCCATGTCGCGCCTGAAAAAGTAGCAGGAATGCGATATCTTACCGCAGTCTTTCTTGCGGGACGAGGAACGCTTCGTGAAGACCCCTCTCCAGGGTTCAGCTTGGTCTTCTTAGAGGCAGGACTCTTTGTCCTGGGTCTCTGAGAGACTTTCTTCACGTTCCTCGCCGTCGGCTTCTTCAGAGAGCCGACATTTTCACTTGGGAATGTTGCATCCGCAAACCTCCCTAGGAGCTATTCTCATTCCAATGGGATTGATTAGTGCTGGACATACATGAAACCTGCAAAACAGAGGCCAAGTGGAAAGTTTACCTTTCGGCGCTCCTGTTTAAGGTCGTCGCCAGCATGAATCAAGCTTTGGGGGCGAGGCGATCCCTTGGGGCCCTCTACCTCGGCGTTGTACGCCCTGAGGAGGTAGTTAGTCCGCCTCTCAATCTCAGCTGAGGGCAGGACTGTTCCCAGATACGAGTTAAATTGGTACATTTCGAAAATGACAAAAGGATTTCAATGTCAGAAATGAGTACCTTCGTTATAGTCCAGGGTAGTGTCCGCCATGGACTTGATCTCCCAAGCCGGATGAGCCCTTTCACGTAGGGGGCTCACCCGATTCTTCACAAAGTTTCGGATGACGTCACGTGCCGTCAGCCCTTGTTCGACTAAGTGGAGGATCACCTCGGCATGCTTCATGAACTCCGCGTTCATCGCCGGGAGAGTATCCAACTCGCTCGTTTTCTCCGGCCGCGAGTTCTCAAACCACAACCCGCTCTCGGTCGGCGGGGTGCAGTAAAACCATTTCTGGTGCCACCCGTGCACTGAGTCTCGCAGGGGTGGGGAGGGATACTCCTTTTTATCCCTCAGCCGGAAGTAGATGCATCCGGCGGCGTTGGTGCTCTTCGACCACGCCGAAAAGTAAAATCGTCGGAAAAGATCCACGCTGGGATATACTCCGACGAAGGCTTCACAGAGATGCTGGAATACTGCAAGAATCAGCATCGCGTTGGGGTGGAGGTTGATCAGTTCCCACCCGTAATGTTCAAAGATATCCTTAAGGAACCGACTCTCAAGGAATCGGAACCCGCAACGAAAATACTCCTCAAAAACCACCAACTCGCCTTCTTGGACAGTTGGGGTTTCTTGGTCCTTCTCCGCAGGTCGCCAGTTAATGAGCAGCCGCGGAGAAAGGATCTCCTCCTTCTCAAGCGCCATCAGGCTCTCCTCAGAATGATGAATGGATCTGCTCCAGGACGCCATCTATGGTGTAGAATCAAAGGGGAAGCTGGCGATTTGGGGAAGATGAAGGCTGAAGAAAGTGAGGGTTTTGAGCGGCGGGAATTCTAAGGGTTTTTTCGCGGCTGAATGGCTTCCTCAAGAAGCTACCTACTGCTTTTTATAGACCCAAGGCGACGCATTAATGAGTAAACGGCTCGTTTCAAACGTTCCATTAAATGCTTTATTCATTTCCCATAATGGATACTGTCTCTGATGGACCCGATAAAGCATTCAGGCGTCGGATCTGAAACAAAAAGACTTCTTTGTTTTGGAAACTGAAAGTGTAAAAGGACTGAAAAATTTCCAGTACTTTTCAGAGGAAGTTTTTCCTTTTTATACTTTAAACATTTTGTTCGAAAAAATCACGTAACCCAATTTTTAACGTACTGAAGTGTTTCTAATTGGGTTATGGTTTTATCGAAATCATGTTCTAGGCTAAAACTTCGTCTCTAATCGAAGTAATAGTCTAACCGGATGTTCAACTCTGGTCGCAATTCAGTTCTAACCGTGGCCTTTAGTCTGATCGCGGCATCAGGGCAGGTCATGGTGATCTTTTAAAGCGCGATTCTAATCGCAGAACTGAAAATTCCTGTGTATGAATGGTCGCGGACTAAGCTTTTAGCCTTAATTTCGCACAGAAGGTACGAAGAATGTTCATATGGATAAAAGAAACTTTATTTATTACATTCTTTACATACAAAAGGGATACGGTCGATAAAAGCATCGACTTGTTCCGAAAGAAGTTTACAAAGTTTCCCAAGGGACATATTGTTGTCAGTAGGATCTACACTGACAACCCCCAAGGAACTAGCGACTACTCTAAGTCTATCTATATCGTCCCTAACAACGGACGCACTATTGTCCCTAATCAAGTCAGAGAGTTCTCGCTGTTGCTGAGCGAAGTCTCTCTCTCGACGGAAATGGTGCGCCTCCTCTCGGGATCGATCAAGACATTCTGCTAAACGCAGAATCTTCGAGGCCATCTCCTCGGTCTTCTTCTCCAGGGCATTCTTCTCTTCCAGAAGAGTCTGTCCGGAAGGAAGAGATGGAGCAGCAGAAGGCTGATCGCTGGGGCCTCCTACCTCCTGCATTTTGCAAAAGTTAGTCATATTAACTAAAATTATCAGCAAAAAAGGAGAAGAATTGTTACCTGTCCCGGTGATACACCCATCTTGGGAGGAAGATCATCATATGGTGGAAGTGCAACCTTCCCAGAAGAAGGTTGCTTCGCCAACCCAATATGGCAATCATCTAATCGAGGGATAGTCACCGCTTGCCGACCAGGATGTTGATCACCCAAAAGGATGGGGGAATTGGACGTGAAGGGATCTTTCTCTAAAGATAAAGGCCTAACGGCATGAACGGGGAGGGTCAAAGGAACTGAAGGAAGAAAGAAACTCGCTACATTCTTCACCTTTGTTCCACTGGAAGATCCTTCATCAACCTTGGGTTTCTTCCTTAAGGGAGACAGGACTTCATTCGTTTGAGACCCTTGTTCGACAATTTCCCCTTCATCGCTCTCAATCTCGATGATTTCGTGATCTGCCATTGGGAAGAGTAAGTGAAAAGGAAGGAGGCCAGGTAACAAGAAAAAGACTTAGGCGTGACAGGGAAATTGTTAATCTTTACATGTCCAGGGGTCTGGTATTTATAGCCGCCAGGTCGACGGTTCGCCTCCCAGACACCTCGAGTTTCGTTAAAGACATTTACAATTTTACCTCGAGATAAAAATCTCTACGGCGCCATCATTGCCCGTCACGTAATGTCAGAACCCGTCTTGAAAAACCAACCGTTTTCACTTAGTGCGCCACTAAGTGGAGAAGTTAAAGGGCCGGGTTAAAAATCCAATGCACGGTTTTTAAATTCGAAATAAACACGTCTCTCCGTTTTTTTTTCGAATTTGGGGGCTAGCTGACGAGGATTGACACCCGGGTCACTTCTAATAAACTTCTGGTTCAAGACAGGTTCGAACCAGACATGTGTCTGGAGATGCGAACTCAAGCTATTCTGAGAGGCATCACCACGAGGTCGCAAGCTTTACGCGATCAAGTCGCAGCTTTACGCGGTCAGACCGAAAGCCTTGCGCGGTCAGAAGTTCGTGGGCTATACGCGAACTACACATTCGGGATATTACGCGGTCAGCCGAATCCCGCGGTCAGAACATCTACCGATCAGGATACCTGGGATCTATCTATTCGGTTGTCCATACGACAGGATATTCTAGGTATCCCGAAGATTCCTACACGTGGAAAATCAACCGTCAGGAGGTTAACACGTACAGTTATTCATGAATAACACGTGTTTAACCTGCGTGGAGGTTAAGAGCAGTTTCAAAAACCGTATCCAACCGTCCGTGCAACCGATTGATGCAGTTTCCTTCACATGGCACCCTTTCAAGCAGTATAAAAGGATGGCATGAAGTATCAATCAAGGGAGGATCGAAGTTAGCCAAGTCTACGGCACACCTCATATAGCATTTTTAAGTCTTCTTTAGCTTATCTTTGTACACTTTTATAGGAAAAATCCTTGCCTGTGAGGACTTTTCCTTCCATTTGTAAACATTTTACCACACTTAGTGAAATCTCAACAGGACGTAGGGCTTTTACTCCCACCATCGAGGGCCCGAACCTGTCTAAATTCTCTGTGCTCCTGTTCACCATTGTTCAGCATACCTTCCCGAAGGGTCATCTTGAAAGGTCTCACTATTACAAATTCTGCATAAGTTCGGCTGAGGACTCCGAGTCCGAATCGTCGACAATAGTGCCCGGCGTTCTTCCCGATCGGTCTCCCAAACTGGTTGAACTCACAGGAAAGATCCGCGCGTTTGGCCAACGACCCAACATCGTCGCACCTCGCGCCTTCCTCTTGCGCTGGGACGAGGCAGCGCCATCTATGTTCGCCCTCGCCGAATCACTAGTATCAGCCGAGGAAGATGCCGACATGGCTTTACCTAAAATACCATGAACAAACCATCCAATTGATATGAAGAAAGGTACATGACAAAGTTCATAACTAAAATTGTTGTGCTAATCTCTCTGCATGAAAATAAAGTCTGTTAAAATTTAAATGAACCTAAATTTGAGATGAACATTAGAAAATGGGAAGTAATTCACAGAAAATTCAGATGAGCAGTGCAAACTAACACATACTCTATTTCCTATCGGTTTTGAAAGGAAAACCGATAGTACTAAGGTTTGTATTCAGGAAAATTTAAAAGATTAGCAGTGCAAACTATGCTAATCTCTCTGCAGGAAAATAAAGTCTGTTAAAATTTAAATGAACCTAAATTTGAGATGAACATTAGAAAATGGGAAGTAATTCACAAAATATTCAGATGAGCAGTGCAAACTAACACATACTCTATTTCCTATCGGTTTTGAAAGGAAAACCGATAGTACTAAGGTCTGTATTCAGGAAAATTTAAAAGATTAGCAGTGCAAACTATGCTAATCTCTCTGCTGGAAAATAAAGTCTGTTAAAATTTAAATGAACCTAAATTTGAGATGAACATTAGAAAATGGGAAGTAATTCACAGAAAATTCAAATTAGCAGTGCAAACTATGATGGCACTACTATTTCCTATCGGTTTTCCAAGTCAAACCGATAGTAATCAAGTCTGAATTAGGTAAAATTTTCAAAATTGCTCAGCAGGAACATAAAGTAATTGCTCAGCAGGAACATAAGGTATGTTAAAATGTAAATGAACCAAAATTTCAGATGAAAATTAGAAAATGGGAAATAATTAACAGAAAATTCAGTTTAAGGTATTTACTATCGGTTCTGAATAAGAAACCGATAGTGAACTACACTGTATGACAAATTGCTAGTGATTTTCATCAATTATGTCATTCTCATAGCTATCAAGTTTGTAGTTCATGAATTTTACTCTAGGTTTATATTTGTAATCCATTGAACGGGATATGAATCATTGCATACAAAATTAAGCAATACACGCGAGCGATTTGGTCAAGAACACTTACAGTCGATCGTGGAGTGGCCGGAGGCGGTGGCGCAATGCAATGCCAGAGGCGGTGGAGAACCAGTGGCGCAGAGGAGCGAAGAAGCGAACGTCGGTGAATCTAGGGTTTTCCGCGCGAGTATTTGGAAATTGGAATGTGATCAGTTGCACTGGAGGGAAAATCGTGCAAGGTTATAACCTAATAAATGAATATTTACTATCGGTTCATCACTACAAAACCGATAGTAAAAACATGTAAGTTAGGGTTTTCATAACACAGTGTAAATCACTATCGGTTGTGAACAGTAAACCGATAGTAAACTAAGAACAGGGGCTCATAACACAGTGTAAATCACTATCGGTTGTGAACTATAAACCGATAGTATAGTTTAATTTCATATCGGTTTCACAGTTATAACCGATAGTAAAATACAATGCTATTGACCCAAAAGCATTTCCCTTAGAAGAATTACAGAGGATCTCAGTACATCATTTTGTATTGTATTTTACTATCGGTTATGACAATAAACCGATAGTATATGTTAATTTCATATCGGTTTGGAGGTTGAAACTGATAGTATAATACTGTTAAATTGATCTAAAGGTATTTCCTGAGAACAATTACAGATGGGTCTCAGTACATCATTTTGCACTTGTAAAGACACCTGAAACCCCATGCAAATGGCTTGCAATAATTTTGAAATAAATTAACAGCAAAGACCAATCATGGAATGAAAATTTGTAGTTTTCATATATATTTGTGAAAAGAATCGATTATTGCTCAAATCAAGTATATACTCCAATTGAAATGAAAATTTGCAGAAATGATTCTCAATGCGTCACGTATGTTTTCCCAAAGAATTTTTGAAAAATGATTTGAAGAATTCTTCGATCCAAGTAATATACGTCACCTACATATTGCAAATTAGTCAAGAATGGTTGTCCACCCATAATCCTTCTTCGTGGTCGTCTCGCAGGTAACTTGTTTCGTCAATATCTTCGGTAGGGACAGATTGAAGGATTCCATCTAAAAATGGAGGTAGTTCGTCGAACTGATCGTACTCTTCTTCATCCACAACGTCTTCGACCCCAACAATACGTCTCTTACTGTGAAGGACAACGTGCAACTTTGGGTTGGCCGGGTCAACGATATAGAACACCTGTGTGGCTTGCTCAGCAAGTATAAATGGATCATCTTTGTGTGCGACTCTACTGAGATCGACGAGAGTAAACCCATAATTGTCGACTTTAACACCTCGAGAGATTTCGACCCATTGGCATCGAAACAGAGGAATCTTAAGTAATACATAATCGAGCTCCCATATTTCCTCAATAACACCGTAATATGAGTCGAGTGCCGTTACTGCCCTGGCATCCTCCGAAATAGCAAGTAGTGTCACTCCACTACATTGCATAGTACTCTTCTCGTCCTGAGTTCTTGTGTAAAATGAATAGCCGTTGATGTCATACCCCTGCCAAGTCCCTACAGTAAATCTAGGCCCTCTGGCCAACCATGTAACATCTTCATCTACGTCGCCCTCAGAAGCTTGCAGGACTCTATTTTCGATCCACCCAGCAAACTTCCTATTATGTTCTCTGGTGACCCAAATCTCTGACTTCGAGAGATTCTGTTTCCGTAACATTTCCTTGTGCTCGTGTATGTATGGCTCCACCCCCGTCATGTGCTGTAAGACCCAAAAATGGGCTTTTGCATACAGATCACTAGAGGGGACGACTGCTTTAAATCCAATCGTTCCAATGCCCTGAAGCCTGCCCTCATGCCGGGACGTAGGAACGCCAATTGGGTCAACCCCGGCCATATAGTTGGTCCAAAATTCGATCACCTCCTCGGCGGCATAACCTTCAATGATACTGCCCTCAGGCCGATGTCGATTCCTTACATATCCCTTCAAGATACCCATAAATCTCTCAAATGGATACATGTAGCTGTAACACCCTAGTTTTGGGGGCGAAAAGTTTTGCATAAAAACCCTGCATGCATGTATCTCTGTAGTAGTAGCCAGGTCAGCTGAACTCTAATCTCTCTCAAACCCTAAAAATCTCCAAATCTATTCTCTAGATCCAGATCAAGATCTGACCATCCAGATTTAACCTACCAGTTACCCTGAAGATAAAAGTCTTCAAGAGCCAGATCAAATTCTGACCCTAACTCTCAGTACCTAAGCCTCCCTCTGTTTTCGAAAACAGGAAAATTCAGATTTACCCTAAGTACCCCAGTTTCCAGATGATTGAGTTATCTTGATTTAACCTTATCCAGACTCAAGTAACCCCTGGAATATGTTCCTAGGTTCATCCTCAACTCACTTCAAAAAGTTGGGAGCCAGATTAATTCATCTAAACACTTTTCGCAGTTTAGTCCAAATTTTACTGCGAATAAGTCCTTTTCTGTTTACCTGGAAGCCTGAAAAAGCTAAAATCTGCAAATCAATTCCAACTCCAGAATTTCTTCAGGGAACACCTCCCAAATGCTATTTGATACAGATCTCCTGTTTGATCAGACATCAAAATCTCTCTCCAATCACCAGAATTCGAGATCGACAAAATCCAGATTTAGTTTACCCTAATTTTACCCTATTTTCGAAAATAGGTGAAATCCCTCAAATCTTATCAAACTTTCTCCAAAATTGAGCTAAATGGGTATTAATAGAAATATTATACTCAGCCATAAAATCAAATCTCAAATTAAACCTCTCAAAGACCAGATTTGCAATTTAGTCCAAAGCCAAACCAAAAATCATCGCAAATCAGTCCCTGGTTCGCCAGGCTACTGTGCACGACCAGGCCGTTCAAACGACCACGAGCGCCGGAGTTGGTCGTCGCCGTTGCCGCTGCTGTGGTTTCATCGCCGGCGATCTCCAGCGCCGCCACCTCCGCCACTGTTTCCCTGCCGCGTGTGCGCATCGTGTTCGCCACTGTGGAACCACCTCGCCCGCCAGCAGCGCCTTCGCTCTCCCGCGCGCGCGCCCGACAACGGCAGCACAGTTGCGCCACGTCGCAAGCATGCCTTGGGGAAGCATCACTTCGCGTTCACCTCACCAGAGCAGCAGGCTAAAGCCGGCACGGCCGCTGGAGCGCGTCACTTCGCCGGGATTCAGCCGTGTTGTCACCTCCAGCCCGCTTCACTTCCCCGTGCATTTTCAACCGTTGCAAGCTCCTTGCTGAGCCTATAAAAGCCACCCCAGCTCAGCTCAAACACACTCACACCCAGAACCACCCAAAATCCCTAACCACGCCGTCGTCTTCGTCTTCTTCGGCGAGCTCGAGAAGAGGCTCACGGTGCCAGGCCAATCCACTGCACCGAACTCCAAATTGAAGCTACCAGTAAGTTACTCTCAACCACTTACCTGTGTAGTAGCAGCCAATTGAGTTCTATCGCACCTCATCGCCGGGAATTGCTGTTTTTCCCCGACAACTCCGGCGAGCAATTAAACCCCAATTAAACCGATTTAGCTCTCGAGCCTGTGATCAATATTGATCAGTGGACTGTGTGGAACACATCTAAGCAACTAGAATCATCAATTTTGCTAAAATCTGAAAAACCCCCAAATTCAACCGTGCATGTTCACTGTGCTTGCTGATTTAGCTTATCTGTTGAATGTTTGGCGAATCCAACTTCACACATAGCTTTTGTATGCCCCAGAGACCCTCCTCAAGCAAGGGCTCGAGTTCGTTTGCCCTAGAACAGAAATGCCCAATTCTCGTGGCTTCTTCCCTAGCTCCGGTCGCCGGATTTTGTTCCCGGCTGTTTCAACCCCAACCACCTTGTCTAGTAGTTGTGCCTCGACCCCAGGAGTATTTTTGCCTTCTAGCTTGACACCTGGATCGGCCCAGATGAAGAGGTATCGCCATGCCAAAGTTTGGTCCAGAAACTGTTGAGAACAGCTCGGCCACCGTGTTCTTCTTCGCCGGTTTTCATCACTTTCCGGCCATCTCCTGCCCTAGGTCCTGTTGAGACATTTGTTCCTGTTACAAATGCCTAACCACCAGACAAAGTGGTGCATCATTTGGAGCCCTGAGTCAAAAGATAAGGCTAACCCTAGTTTCTGGCCATGTCAACCCTATGCCAGGCTGTGTCAGCCAGTGGCATTGAGCCTTTTCACCCACTTCCAGCCATGAAACTTGGAAATAACTTTGTCCCTTAGACTCCTGATGTTGTGATCTACACTTTTCTCTACTGTCACAACTTGAGTTGAGCCCTCTATCACCCATCGACCTTATGTCGATGCCTTGAACCGAATGCCAACCTAAAGACATTCGCTGTTTTTGGGCGAACCAGTCACCACCTTGATATTACCCTGATATTTTGGAACCTTGTAAACCTTAACAACTAATTTTAACCCTGATTCCCATAGTTTAACTCTAATCGCTTCTAAACCTTGTTCTCCCAGAGTATTTTCTCCTTGCATCTTTGCATGTAGTGAATTAGTAAGAATAGAATGAATTGTAATGCCTGTTTGCTTGTTTGATCTTGTTTAGAGCAAGAGTCCGGGGTTGAAGATCTTGTCGCTGAACCATCATCAACTGCTGATACTTACAACGCGGAAGGCAAGTCATACTTTGATCATATTGAAACCCATATTTTATGAATTGCTATGCTATTCCATGAGTAGATATCTCATTAATATTGCATGTGTTGAGATCAATGATATTATGGCAGTGATAGATTGAATACTTGAGGAATGTGAACTTGATAAGATAGTAAGCCACGAACTAATAAAAGTATAAACATGTACATTTATATTCATGAAATAGAACCCCTAGCCGTGACCAGTATTTTGGTATGGAATGGTGGTAGCACTGGAGGTGCTTGGCTGCACTGAATGTGTAGACACTGAAGGTGCATGGTTTGTGGTATGATCTGGTCACTGGCATGTAAGGACTAGAACCTTGTGTTGTGCATCTAGTGGCATGAAAAACGTACCAACCACTTACCTGGTATGGGACAGGCGCAATCTAGTAGCTTTCTTGGTATTAGCAGCTCCCTGCATGGCTTGTCGATCCGGTTTCTCGTGTGGAAACTGGTGGGACGCAGTTCGTCCATGAGTGGTGTGAGATCAGAAAAATTATGAGAGGATAAGGTGTAAAGAAGGAAGACACCCTACGCCAGATTAAGTCGTGCGCGACTGTAATCAAAAGAGGTTATGTGTCCTGCGGGAACATAGACCCAGGCTAGGAAGAAAGGCAGTGGGGAGGACCCACAACGGTACTTGGGGCGGTATTGTCCATTTACCGGGCAGGGATACTGTTAATACTAGACTGCAAAACGTTGTGTGATCTCGGCCTTGTCACATGCGTATAAGTCGCATGGAGTTGGCCCGACTTGGAAGTCGAGTGAAAAAGTGGATTTAAAAAGAGGTACATCTCTGCAGAGTTTAAAAATGTATTCGAATACTTCGTGCTCCCGAGTTTTAGGAGTATGCCGCGGTGGATTAAATCCACGGGGTGTGACACAAGTATTGTTTTATAAACTAAAATTTGTTAGCTCAAGATTACCCAAGTGGCATGTGTTGTCATGGTAAGGGGCGTTGCCGTGGGCTGTCATGTGTTGACGTGTCGCGGTAATACCATAATATAGAGATCATATGATAATTAAGAGGCATGTGGTTTATGCCCTAAGTTATGAAATACTGTTATGAGTATAAGATTGAAAGGCTTGAATAAAAATAATGTGATATGAGGATATATCGCCTTGGATATGGGATATATGTATCACCATCAATATGATTTATTTACTGCCATGGGTATGATCAGAAGTTGAGTAAGAATTGAGAAAGAAATGTATTTTGGGAAAAACCCTTTACTCTTTCCCCAATAGCATAGGCTCATGTCATTTATACTGTAACTATATCTCTACCTCCCCTATGACTTGCTGAGTACATAAGTACTCACCCTTGCAACAACTCCTCAATAGATGGAGCGTTCTACGACCTTGGAGAATGCCCTGAAGATGCTGCGGACCCAGGAGATGATGAGCAGTTTCCTCCGGAGCCCTGATGTGGTGCTGTCTGCTGTCAACCTCTGTTTCGTGTGGATTGCTTTTGGGCCTAGCTTCCGCCGACTAGATGTGTTATTTTGTTAGACCCTTGTGCCTTGTAAGGCACTGTACCTCGTTTTGTACTAAGGCCTGATGGCCATACAATTATGACTACTGTATTATTTTGCTGCTTCAATGTATCCCTGTGATTGACTCATCCTGGGAAGTCAAGTGGTTTAAGGGACCAGCTGCACCGAGCTGGGCTCCTCACAGGTGATGTCACAGTCGTGGCAGTCACGACAGTAGCGCAGGAACACGAGTCCACAAAACTTAATTTCTCTGACAAGGTGAACAATTAGATGGACCATAACATCAAAAAAGGATGGAGGGAAATACATCTCCAGCTGACAAAGAGTGGTAGTCACATCGCGTTGCAAATCGTCCAGTCCATCCATATCAATTACCTGCAAGGACACAGTTGCAGCAAATATTCAGATCCAAAAAATCTGACAAGTTCCACGAATGGAGCTAATTAACTTGCTAGGAGTACACGCTTACGTACCTTGCCAGATATTGTGTTGAAGAAATAACATAGCTTTGTAATTGTCTCTCTGACTTTGACTGGGAGAATGCTTCTGATAGCAATGGGAAGCATTTGTGACATCAGTACATGACAATCATGGGACTTCATACCAACCAGTTTCAAGTCTTTCATGGACACAAGTTTTTTCAAGTTCGCAGAATACCCGCATGGAACTTTGACACCATGTAGGCACTGACAGAGTTCTATTTTTTCTCTTTTTGACAAAGTATAGCAGGCCGGGGGGAAGTATGTCCGCTTTCCCTTCTCCAACGGTGCAAGCTCAGTCCTTATGCCCATGTCGAGCATGTCACGGCGAACGTTGATGCCATCTTTCGTCTTTCCTGGAATGTTCAACAACAAACCAATCAAACTGTCACAAACATTTTTCTCTACGTGCATGACATCAATGCAATGTCGAACTTGTAAGTGCTCCCAATATGGCAGATCCCAAAGAATCGATCTCTTCTTCCAAACATTTTTTCCTGGAGGTTTAAAACATTTTTTCCTGGAGGTTTAGAACATTTACCGAACTCAACTTTGATGTCCTTCACGCGCAAGTAAAGCTCCTTACCAGTCACAAACACTGGGGCTGATCCTTTCTCAGGCTTCCCATTCAATGACTTCCTCTTCTTACGGTAGGCGTGATGCATCGGAAGGAATCTGCGGTGACCCATGTACACTGTTTTTCTGCAGTTCGATAACCACATGCTTTCAGTTTCATCCAGGCAAATAGGACAAGCCTTGACTCCTTTCGTACTATACCCCGACAAATTTCCATAGGCCGGGAAATCATTTATGGTGCAAAATATCATGGCCCGCAACATGAAATTCTCTCGCTTATGTGCATCCCACACCCGCACCCCTTCGCTCCAAAATTTATGTAAGTCCTCGACTAACGGTGATAAAAACACGTCAATATCATTCCCGGGTTGTCTGGGTCCTGAAATTAGTAACGACATCATGATGTACTTGCGCTTCATACATAACCAAGGAGGAAGATTGTAGATGCATAAAAGAACCGGCCAAGTGCTATGTCGACTGCTCATATTTCCGTGTGGATTCATACCATCCGTACTCAGCCCAAACATTATATTCCTCACTTCACCGCCAAACTCACCGAATGTTCTGTTAATGTTTCTCCATTGAATGGAATCAGCTGGATGTCTTAGTTTTCCGTCTTGTTCCGACCTTCAACATGCCAACGCAAGTACTTCGCATCTTTCGGATTTGCAAACAGCCGTTTCAATCTGGGAATCACAGGCAAATACCACACAGTTTTGGCCGGAGGCCCTTTCTTTACCTCATCACATCCATTGTGATAAATGTTGTCCCCATGCTTATACCGCGATGCACCACATCTTGGACAAACACGCAAATCCCCGTACTCGTTACGGTACAGAACACAATCATTTGGACATGCATGTATTCTTTCGATTTCCATTCCCAACGGACACAATAGTTTTTTGGCCTGGTAAACCGATCTTGGCAACTCATTTCCCTCTGGAAGCATGTCCGCTAACAGATCCAATAGCGCCGTGAAACTCTTATCGCTCCAACCGTTGCTTGCCTTCAAGTTATATAATCTCAACACAGAAGACAACTTTGTAAATGTTTCACATCCGGGGAACAAAGGCTTCTCAGAATCAACAATTAATTTCTGAAATTTAGCTAAATCGTTTTCGCTGTAGTCCTCTTCTACATCACGTAACATTTCATCTAAATTGTCGTCATCTACATGGACTTCCGAATGAACATTATCAATGTTTTGATCATGATCATCATTACTGCAATCCACTTCCTGGTGCTGCTGAGTGGTAGCGGTAGTGCTCGTTTCCTCAAGATCTTCGCCATGCCATATCCAACGGGTATAGCGTGCGTTAAAACCACGACGAATCAAATGACTCCTAATCTGATCAGAGTTGCCGAACCTTTTTAAGTTCATACAATCTATACAAGGACAATGCATATCTTTCTCTCCCTTCTTCGCCTTTTCTTGCTCAGCAAATTTAATAAATCCATGCACACCCTCCAAATACTCAACAGTAGTACGTTTTATTCCATACATCCAATATTCTCGGTCCATCTACAATTATTTCACAAAATTGACAAATTCAAATAAATAATTAATGACTCAGGGCATGCATATATGAATGAAACATAATTAGCTAGGCCATATGTGTGTACATGAGCTGCTTAATTACATTAAATGGATTTGTATATATGAAACCCTAATTAACTTGATGCATGCATTAATTGGAAGAGCCAGCCAGCTAGCTGCTTAAATTCAGCAAGCTATAGCTAGCTAGCCAACCCAGCCTTCTAGCTAGTTTGGAGATACATGTATCTAGTTTAATGAATTGCAAGTATAGAGAGAGAGGGAGAGTGTGAAAGAGTGATCGAGAGAGAGAGAGAGAGGTGATGAGAAGATGACAATACCAAGGGGATGGAAATATGATCAACCTCTCAGCTAGCTTCTCCAGATCACTCTAGCTTGGAGTCGTGCGGGCTGAAATGATTCCAACATGCAGAGCGCAGAGCAGGGGTCGACCTAATTAAGTTGTCCAATTTTACTATCGGTTCAAAAACACAAACTGATAGTAAAATAAGGTCCCCACTGTCATAACCATTAGTGTATATGAAGTCATTTTACTATCGGTTTGTTTTATATAACCGATAGTACTATTTAATATATTGTATCGGTTAGTACAGTAATAACCGATAGTAAAAAGTCAGTTATTTCACTATCAGTTACCTAAGAAAAACCGATAGTACTGTTCAATATATTATATCAGTTAATACAGTACGAACCGATAGTATAAAGTGAGTAATTTTACTATCTGTTACAAACGAAAAACCGATAGTACTATTTTAATATATTATATCGATTGGTACAGTAATAACCGATAGTATAAAGTGCGCAATTTTACTATCAGTTAAAAATGGAAAACTGATAGTACTATTTAATATATTATATCGGTTTGTACAGTAATAACCGATAGTATAAAGTGCGCAATTTTACTATCAGTTACAAAAGGAAAACCGAGAGTACTATTTAATATATTATATCGGTTTGTACAGTAATGACCGATAGTAAAAAGTATTTGCATTTTACTAACGTTGGACTAGTGTGTAACCGATAGTAAAATGATGGTTTTCCGCCGCAGTCGTCCTATTCTATCGGATTTTTCCTAGATTGCTTATAACCGTTAGAAAATAAGGGTTAGTGGAATGCACTTCTGTAGTAGTGTCTCCAAAACAGGCTTCTTTGATTTCTTCATTCTTCTTCTTGAAGAACTTCTTCTTCTTGTTCCACGCCTTGTTCTTGTTTGGACATCTTGATGCTATGTGTCCCTTCTCATGACATCCGTAGCAAATGATGTCCTTGAAGTTGTTTTGCTTTTGCCCCTTTGGTCGTGTGTCAATGTTGACACCTTTCTTATGCAACCTGCGAAGGAGTTTTTGAGTGTTCTTTACCATGAGTGCGAGGTCTTCATCGGAGGAGCCATCGCTTGAATCGTTTCTTGCATTAGCTTTGAAGGCCAAAGCTTTCTTCTTCGTCTCCGCGGGTTCAGCTGCTTCCTTCTTCTCCTTCTTGTGCATCTCATGGGTGATGAGATTCCCATAAAGATCGGTTGGTGTTGTAGTCGATAGATCGGAGTTTGTGAGAACCGTGACCAAAGTGTCGAAACTTTCCGGCAAGGCCCTAAGCATCTTTCTCACAATCTCAAGGTCAGTAAAAACAACACCAAGACCCTTGAGTTCATTCACAATGTTCTTTAACCGAGTAAACATGGAATCCACAGACTCGGTTGATGACATAGTGAATGTCTCATATTTTTGCCTCACCATTAGCAATTTTGCCTCTTTAACCTTTGTTGTTCCCTCGTAAATTTCTTCGAGGGTAGTCCAAACCTTGTGAGCAGTCGTGAGATTGCTCACACGGTTGAACTCATTCAAGGATAAACCAGCAAAGAGTGCATTTTTTGCACGGGCATTTAAATGCAGTTTTCTCCTGTCGTCCTCAGACTGACTTGCCGGATCATCCGGAGGAGTAAAACCGAGTTTAACAATATCCCATACATCAAGCCCCATAGCTTCTAGGAATACCGACATGCGCACTTTCCAATAAGGATAGTTTGTCCCATCAAAGATAGGCGCACGACCGGTATGACCGAGAAGAAAATCTCCACTTGACGACATCCTCTCTCTAGGCGGTAAAGCCTAATGAATCGAGAGACCGTGCTCTGATACCACGTGTTGGATCAAGGATGCTGACTAGAGGGGGGGTGAATAGGAGGCTTTTAAAAACTTTAGAACTTAAAGCAAATAAAGAACAAATCAAGAACAAATAGTATAAACAAGGGAAAGAGAACGAACACAACGATTTTTACCGAGGTATCGGAGACTCGCCCAGTCTCCACTAATCCTCGTTGAAGCACTCAAATCACTTGAGTCTTGCCTCAATATCCACAAAGGATATTATCACTAGTGGTTGCTCCTTGTCCACTCCGGAAAGGCGAGCACCGATGCCTTGTACAAACTTGCCGAGCCTCTCCGACAATCTCCGAACGGAGAGGTCAACGGCCACGCCTCTGAACCGTCTAGGTGAGGGCGCTCACCAAGAGTAACAGCCAGCGAGGTCTTCTCTAGACCTCCAAACACGCACCGAGAAGCTAAGTGAATGCAAATGCAAAAGAACTGAAACTCTCGGTGGATCGGAAAGCACTCGACTTGATCAAAAGACCAAGATTTTAAGTGGAAAACTAAAGCTCAAGAGTGTATAAGAAATGCTACTGCTTGTTGTCTAAAACTTATGCCCAAAGCCCCTTTTTATAGCCTTAAGAATCAAATGAACCGTTGGAGTTAGGGCTGAAAATCAGCAACCCAAACTGACAGTCAGTTCAGTGCACAACGGCCGACAAAATTTACGGATAAAAAATAGCTAGCCGTTTGTGGTCGTTTAAGGAAACTTGAAACCCCCAACTGACAGTCAGTTATGCAAACTGACAGTCAGTTATGCAAACTGACAGTCAGTTCGACCAAAACATCGACCAGATCAAATAGAAACTCAGATAAAAACAGTTGTGGTCGAAACCCAAACTGACAGTCAGCATGAGCATACTGACAGTCAGTTTATTACAAAAATTTTTGGCCCGAAAAACACACTCTCTGGACAATTGTCAGTTAACAAAATTGACAATCCAAACTGACAGTCAGCATGGATAAAAATAGCTGTAAATTTTAATCCAGAGATCCGAATGAATTGTTTGATAGCTCATTTGAAAGATATTTTAAAGGACTATCTTTTTCTCAACAGAAGAAAAAACCAGATCTCTCTAGATCTTTCTATAAAATGCAAAAACTCTTCTGCTATCAAAAACTAAACTGAAAAACCAAATAATTGACAGTCCATTAAAAACATCCATAACTTTTGATCCGAAAAATCCAAATTGAGAGTTTAATAGCTCGTTTGAAATATAATTTAAAGGGATATATTTGTGTCAACAGAAGCAAAAGCCAGATCTTCCTAGATCTTTCTAGAAAAAGCAAAAACTCTTCTACTGTCAAAACACAACTAAAAAACCAAATCTTTCAAACCAAATTCAAATCAAATCCAACCAAAAAGATGCAATGCAATGACCTAGTAATTTCTCGGTTCATATTGGAGATATAGAGAGGACTTGCAACCCCTCTTTATAGTACGGTTAAAACTAAGAAATAATTTCCTAAACCGATCAAACTCCAAACACCGAGATCGGTCAAAATAAAACAAATATTACCTTAGGTCCTTTGCATCTTTAATCCTTGCAACTTTCGTTTTGGTGACCTTGCACTTGCAACCTTGACTTCCAACCTTTAACTGCGACCACAGCCAACATTGCGATCTTGCGCTTGCGACTTTGGACCTGTGACCTGCAGATCTTCCCGGATCACTTGCAGACTTTACAGAAATCGCTCTGCATAGAAATAGCTCAAAGACAAGGTTAGTCCAAAACATTTAATGTCATCAATAATCAAAATCAACCTAAAAGGGCCTAGATGCAACAGTTATGACAGTGGGACCTTTAGAAGAGAGGAAAGCATGTAACTTTTACTATCGGTTATTAGTGTACGAACCGATAGAAGAGATAACATTTTACTATTGGTTTGTTTATTCAACCGATAGTAAAAGGACGTCATTTTTACAATCGGTTATTAGTATACGAACCGATAGAAGAGAAAAATTTTACTATCGGTTTGTTTATTCAACCGATAGTAAAAGGACATCATATATACTAATGGTTATGACAGTGGGGACCTTTAGAAGAAAGAAAAGTTCACTAACGGCTGTGTTTTTGAACCGATAGTAAAATAGTACAAGACCTTGGGTTAAACCCGCGGGAGTTTTGCCTCCAATCCAACCAAACACATTTCCAAATAAGTCTCTACTTGCGCGCAGAAAACCCTAGCCTCCCCGACGTCCCCTTTTTCGCTTCTGCACCACCATTTCCGCTCGCATTTGGGTTCTCCACCACCGTCGGCCACTGCATCGCGCTTCGTAAGCCACTCCATGAACTATAAGTGTTCTTGACCAACCGATTAGAATTGTTCTTGCCGCCCGCATTTTATCTCTTTTCCTTTGCTAAATTGATTTTTGGAAAAGTTAATAATGTTTCAGTCGTTTTTCATTACTGATAATATGTATTGTTGGTCATTGAGATTTGTAATCGAGTTCGCATCTGTCGGCATCTCCATAGACCAAATGTGTTAATTATCACAAAACTGAGTATCAAGAACAATGGGCAAAATTTTGTTTATATCCATACTCTTACCAAGACTCTTGCTGAATATGCTTCTGTTGTAAGTTGTTTTGTTAGCCTCGTTTTTTGGGTTGGCTACATTCGTCCTCGGGCTCCGACCTCGACCAATCACATCTTCAACCACTCCAGTCGTGACGACCTCCTCTACCTCGACCTACGACCACCTCCACGACAACTATCGACTACATTTCCTCGACAACTGCTTCACAACCATGCCCATGGCTATAATAGCTCCAGCAAACATGATCGGTAGAGTGGGTCAACTTTGAAATTAATTTTTTAATCTGGATTATTTACAAAAATAAAAAACCCTGTTCTCTGTGGTGTATTTGTGAATAATTAGATTCAATCTGTCCCATGTGTGTATATCTGTATTGCTGTATCTGTGAATGCATCTTTTTCATTTGTATAGCTGCTTATAACATATTCTAACGGTTTCTAACTCAGAGCCGTTAGAAGAAGTTATGCTAGTACTAACGGTTCATAACCTACAACCGATAGAAGAAAGTTTATAATACTAACGGTTGTGAGTACTGAACCGATAGAAGAAATTTAACAATACTAACGGTTGTGAGTACTGAACCGATAGAAGAAATTTAACAATACTAACGGTTGTGAGTACTGAACTGATAGAAGAAAGTTTATAATGCTAACGGTTTTGAGTACTGAACCGATAGAAGAAATTTAACAATACTAACGATTGTGAGTACTGAACCGATAGAAGAAATTTAACAATACTAACGGTTGTGAGTACTGAACCGATAGAAGAAAATTTATAGTACTAACGGTTTTGAGTACTGAACCGATAGAAGAAATGTAGCAGTACTAACATTTGCGAGTAATGGACCATGGGAATATAGGTATTGTACTAACGGTTTGTAACCGTTAGAGTTGTGCTAGATTTCTTCTATCGTGCCGATCACTAGCGGTAAGAAAATCGTTAGTATAGACCATTTTGAACCGATAGTGTAAAGTAATTCTGTAGTAGTGTTCTCTTCCCGCAACAGGCTCTCCGATGGTGGTTTCATCACTTTCGGAGATGACTCTAAGGGCAAAGTGCTTGCAAAAGACATTTCAGGTCCCACAGGTACATCTGACAGCATATTTGTGGAGGATGATGATGACGACAAGAGTATCTATCCAGTGCTTCCTCCTCCACTTCTTTAGCCAGACGAGCCAGCATCACCTCCTTTACCCATTGGATTTACTCCTTCCATTCCTGAGCCTGAGGTGACTTCACCTATTGTCGTTGATCCAGGTCCTTCATTTCCACGACACATCATTCAGAGGCATCCCCCGGAACAAATGATTGGGGACATACATGAGAGGACTACACGATCACGGTTTGCTGCTTCTAGCTCTCATGTCGCATTTTCTGCATTTGTTGCCTCTTTTGAACCCCATGATGTCACCCATGCACTCACAGACACGAGTTGGATTAATGCCATGCATGATGAGTTGCATAATTTTGAGTGCAACAAAGTTTGGGTGCTTGTTGAACCCCCGGTTGGTCATAATGTCATTGGGACCAAGTGGGTGTTCAAAAACAAGCAGGATGAGCACTACCATGTGGTCCGTAACAAGTCTCGCTTAGTCGCTCAAGGGTTTTCTCAAATTAAGGGTCATGATTTTGATGAAACTTTTGCTCCGGTTGCTAGACTTGAGTCGATTCACATTTTATTGGCATTTGCTACTTCTAAATATTTTAAACTTTTTCAAATGGATGTCAACAGTGCATTTTTAAATGGTTCTATCAATGAAGAAGTCTATGTAAAGCAACTACCTGGCTTTCAAAATCCAGACTTTCCAAATCATGTTTTCAAAATTTCAAAGGCTTTATATGGTCTCAAGCAAGCTCCTCGTGCTTGGTGTGATCGTTTGACATTTTTGTTGGAAAAACGATTTCAAATGGGCAAAATTGATAAAAACCCTTTTCATCCTCAGGCATGGTAATGATTTTCTTCTCGTACAAGTTTATGTGGATGATATCATTTTTGGGGGTTCATCTCACTCTCTTATTTCGAGTTTTTCTAAGATTATGAGTAGGGAGTTTGAGATGAGCATGATGGGCGAGCTTAACTATTTCCTTGGGCTTCAAATCAAGCAAACGAAGTAAGGAACTTTTGTTCACCAGGCGAAGTACACTCAGGACCTCCTCAAGCGCTTCAAATGAAGGATTGCAACCCCAATGGGTACAACGGCTGTGATTGATCCTGATTTAGATGGAGAGCCCATAGATGATTGAGTGTACCGAAGCATGATCGACTCCCTTCTCTATCTTACGGCTTCACGCCCGGACACTTAGTTTGTCGTGTGCTTGTGTGCACGTTTTCAGGCATCCCCTCGTGCATATCACCGCAAAGCAATAAAGAGGATCTTCAGGTACCTGCATCACACTCTCGACTTTGGTCTTTGGTATTCTTGTTCCTCTACACTAGATGTTAGGGGTTTCTCTAATTCTGATTTTGCTGGGTGCCGGGTTGATAGGAAAAGTACTTTGAGCACTTGTCACTTCCTAGGCACTTCACTTGTCTCATGGTCATCTAGGAAGCAAAATTGTGTAGCTTAGTCCACAGTAGAGGCTGAATATATAGCAGCTGGTAGTTATTGTGCACATTCACTTTGTATGATCTCTACTCTGCATGATTATGGTATAAAAATTGAAAATGTACCTCTATTTTGTGATAACTCTAGTGCCATAAATATTGCAAAAAATCCTGTCCAACATAGTCACACTAAGCACATAGATGTGAGGTACCATTTCCTTAGAGATCATGTAGAGAAGGATAACATTGCATTACACTTTGTCGATTCTGAACACCAATTAGCTGATATCTTTACTAAACCTCTTGATGCTTTTAGATTCGCTCTCCTTAGATCCAAACTTGGCATCATTCATCCATTTGGGTTGAGTTGAGGGGGAGGTTGTTGCATGTGTACATTTCTGCATTTGTACAACTAATTCCTGCATTTGCATGTTTCCCAATTCTGCAATTTTCTGAATTTTTGAGTAGTTTTGCTCTATATGCCTTTTAGATTGTGATTTGAGTGTTTGATATGCCACTTTTATGCATAGTTATCATTTCTAAGATTGCTTGATAGTTTAGGAATGTTTTGAGCTTCACATACTTGTTATTTATCTCTTCTAGCTAAATTATAGCAATAAGGAGCATTTATGTGATAATTTCTGGAAATATGCATATTCTTGTTTCAATTAAGCTGAAAGTTCTCTTTGCACATGCCTTGCACCATGTAATTGACATATGCAACTTTTGTTTTGATTCCTATGCTCGCATATAGTCTTGTGCTCTCTAGTCCAATTTTGAGCCCTTGAGTTAGTTGATTAAAATGGGCACCTAGACTGCAAATCTGCGGTGCTCGCGTTAATGAAAGCTACTAATGTTTGGAAAGCTCAAAAATAGTCTTTTCTTAGCAAATAAGTGGTCTCAACCACATACAAATTCAATAAGCGGCATCGAATCCGCAATGAGCTGAAATAATTGCTCAAATGTGCATTTTAATCAAATTGAGTCAAAGATTTTGGTTCCACTTTGGACTTGGAGCATAGGACACATGTTTGCATTGATTCTTAGCGTAACTAATGCATTTATCTCTCAACATGGTCTTTGTATGTGTCTTTGTGGAAAATTAGCAATTTTGAACCTCAAAGTGTGCATTTCCCATGTGATTGCCTGGATTGCCTCGATTTTGCTTATTCTAGCTATTTTGTGATTTTTGCAAGAATGTTTTAGTTCTTTTCACTCATCTACTATCTTTCTATCTCTAGTTATTGTCAATTTGCCTGGATTTAAGTTTATCGACGCTTCATTTCATGGTTTAAGGGCATATTTTGCAAAACTGTTGTTTTTTGTTTTCACCAAAGCAACTTTCAAAAATCCAAAAATAATGCTTGATACCCTTTTCAAACTTCATGCATAATCTAACGGGGAGGGCGCACTTCCTTGATGATTAATTTGACAAAGGGGGAGAAAAAGAATGCATTTTGGGTTGAGGGGGAGTTTTTCTTGTATCTATTTATTTCCTCACCCTTGTGCATCATCTTCATGGTCATGTGTATTCATCGTTCTTATATATTTTGGACCATGTTTTTGAGCTTCATTTTCTATATACAAAATTCAAATTAATTAAATTTAAATATTTTCAAATCACTCATCAAGGGGGAGATTGTAAACCTCATGTGATTGTCTAATCTTAAGTGATGTATGTTTTGACAATGTGATGGGTTTGTTTGGTTTGGTGCATGTTGCAGGTATACCGGAGTTATAGTACGCTTGCGGCAAGGATGGGCCATCGGAGTAGTGTTTAGGGAGAAGCCAGAAACACGACTGGTCCGAGCGATGCCGGAGGTACTAGAGACTTGCGAGAATGCTCGACATGACAAATCCAACACCCAGATATGGCGCTGCACCAAAATTGTTGAGTAGCTCGAGCCGGTCGAAGTGTGGAGGTTGCCAGTCGGGGTCTGGAACGGGAGAGACTTCCCGGAATGTGGCGAGCAATTCAACATCGAGGTGGACATGTGATGGCATTATGGCGAGCACAAGTGGTGCTCATGATGCCCGAGGAATCAGGTCTATGGACTCCGCGTGGAAGCTTATGCAAAAGATTCTATTTATGAGCTAATTTTGCACTGATCTAGACTTATTCTCAGAATTATGTTAACAAAAAAAGTTGTAGAGTTAGAAGTTAGCTTTCCAACGGATCCAAGAACATCAAAATCGGAGTTCGGATGATGAAGTTTTGACTATTTTAGTGTCTGCTGTTCAGAAAATACTGTAATTATGAAATTGTAAATCCGAAAATTTTAAAAATGATTGTTGAGAGTTGGGCCGAATTGGGTTTCAAGCCCAACCTCCACTAGCTGCTAGTTTAGTCTCACATTGGTTATGTTGATTATGAAAACTAGTCTAAGTGGAGGTTAGCTCTATATAAGAAGGGGGAGTGCTAGGGAGAGTACTCATCCCTTTGAGAGAGAGTTTTTAATTTGCTATTGTGGTTAGCCTTTGAAACTTTTGTATTCTTGATCTTTTTCTTGGTTCTTGAATATTTTATAAGTTGTTAAATCTTCTCTCTTTCTTGATTGTTTAATTTTTTGTATATGCTTGTTTAAATACTCGCAATTGATTGTTTAAATACTCGCAATTGGTTGTTTAAATACTCGCAATTGATTGTTTAAATTCTTGCAATTGGTTGTTTAAATATTTGCAGTTGATTGTTGATTGTTTCTTTTTATTTCTCCTTTTTCCTTTTTTTTTGAGATTTTTGGATATCAAGAAAGGTGGTGCTATGATTGGGGATAGCTATATTTGATATCTGAGCACCCCTAGCATCTTTATACCTTCTTTTTTTTTTTTGCTTGCTTATTGGGAATTTATTTTGCAAAACCAATTCACCCCCCCCCCTCTCGGTTCGCCATCCTGGTCTTTCAAAGTTTTTCTTTTTCCGCTCGGAGAGAGGTATATGAATTTTTATGTTCTTCCAAGGTTGAAAGGGCTTCAACATGTTTTCTGCTGTTTTCCCTCAAAGTTTCTTCCACCGCAGTCTCCTTAGCGGAGCGCTCTTTAGCAACCTCATATGTTAGAGCAGAGTTTTCCCTGCGACAACAAGAAGTATTATTACAATTCACAGAGGATTGAAGTTAGAGCAAGATACTTACTGCTCTAAGCTGTTGCACTTCGCTTGAGCGACCTTAAATTGTTCTATCAACAAATTAACCAAGGTCAAGTGTCGAGCAGAATTCTACAATGAAGTAAATATCTCAAGATATTACTCAAATAAACAATAAAAGATATTGGGTAAAGATTTTTATTTACCTCTACGAGATCTTTGAGAAAGATCTCAGATCCCAAATTATCTTGCGCCTACTCAGTGATTTGTGGATTTACTCCCAGAGCAGGATAAGGGGTATCAGTGGATTAAACCACTGTTTCCAAATCCTTTTCTCCTTGATTAAAGGAAAGAAGGATTCCTTCAACCAAAGGAAGAGCAGAAGCCTCTGCTTGATCATTTGTCCCCATGGTCAAGGTTGCAACTGCGCACTCAGTTTCTTCATCATTGACAGAATTAGGGGATTGAATGTGCTGAGCCACCTTATCAATGATAGCTTCAGGTACATATGAAGCTACAACATCCTCTATGGCAAGAGTTTCCGCCATAGTAGTCACCACCTCCTTAGCCATAGTTGTTTCAATTTCTCATGTTGAAATAGATTGTGCAGGGGTTGAGTTTGACCTGTACATTCATGATTGCATAAGTTATATCCAGCTAAGTATAATAAATTAGTTAGCAAAATAACAAGTTGCTACCTGAAACTGAATCCCAGAAGACTTTGGGAACTCAATGCCCTACTTGTGGGAGACAATAACGAAGATAACATCCTCTTAGTGGATCTCTTCAAAGGTTTTGGGGACCTTTTTCTCTGTAGAATCAGAGGAACCTCATCTTCCTCATCTTCGCTTCCTTCTCCTCGTACGACCAAGGAATAATTTCCAGATGCATTTGGAGAAATGTGAGAACTGAAAATCCTTACCGTTGCAGCCACCAAATTAGGGTCGATAGCCTAAGATGAAGTTGCCCCTGTAGCCATTTTCAGCTTGATTTTGCTGGGGGCTGGGGTCTTCACTTTCTTGACCTTCGATAAGGATTGGCCTTTGGTTTTGGAGGGAGTTTTCTTCAATTTCTTTAACAAGGGACCACCAGAAGGTCCTACATCATCGATGGCTCGCTTCATCCCAACTATTTGGCCCATGAGCAACTATACAAATCGGAATGTTTTTCTTCAATTACTGTTGTGCATAAAGAAAATATACTCAAGTTTTTTCGAAAGAGATTTACCTTTTGATGCGCACAAGGGGGTGCCCGATCTTCTGATGAGAACGATGCGTCGATTTGTGGGATGATGATTCCGTGAATTTCGGCTACCAACCAGCGAGGAGAGGAACCGGCAATCGCAAAGCCACCACACCAAATCCGATCAACCAAGCCGAGACACGGTCGATCCTTATCCTTGCAAGCAATCGAGAACAAGCAAGAACAAGATAGATAGCAAATTGAAACAAAGCAATCACTCAAACCAGGGGTGAGGTTCTGTTTCTCGTATTGGATAGTCTAGTCGACACATGCAACACGAGGAGGGACGCACAAGGGGTCTACCACACGCAACAAAACCTAAGAGACAAAGTACGAGGACGGCGGCCATAAGTATAGTGGTGGCCAGGGGAGGGGCACCCAAGCTAGGGTCAGCCACCACCAAACCCTAAAAATACATGGGCCATAGGCCCAAAAATAAGGTGACGCAGCACCCGAGGTTTCTGGCCCGTGCACTTCTTCTGCAGTTTCCCGTCGTTCCTGGCCAAATCTGGCAGTGGGACTGGGTCCATTGGAAAGCATATCTCCTAAGCTTTCCAACGATTGGTTACACATCAAAAATGGAGTTCGGGAGCCCAAGTTATGCCCGTTTGAAGTTGGCCTGCTGCTGGATGGCCGGGGTGGAGTTGTTGGTGTGTTGGGCCTCCATGTGGATCATCCTTGGTTCGTCAAGGCTCCTCGGGACTTGGACTTGTGGTGTTGCATCTTTGGAGAAGACTTGAAAGGCCGGGCTTGAGGATTAAGTCCTTGCGACGAAGATGAAGTAGGGGAGATAGCACCGATTGTATCCACGCTGGAGATGTCCTCATCATCCCCCCTTTCTTGAATTGGAGTCGTCCTCAACTCCTTGTCATGCCCCTGTAAAAGGTTAGTGACAACAGGGGGCAAAGAAGCAGATGTTTGCAAGACACTATCATGTGAGGACACAGCCTTAGCTAAAAGCACTACTCCCTTTAATTTTTTGTCAGATTTTTTTGAGGTGCTAGCAATTTTATCATCCTCTTGTTCCTTATCTTTAGCCTTGTTTGCATCAAGTTTAGCTAGCTGAGTGGAAGTCATTGGTTCTAAAACCATTTTCTTGCCCTTAAACATGAAGGTATACTGATTGGTTCTACCATTATACATAGCTTCTATGTCATACAACCATGGTCTACCTAATAGGAGTGAGCAAGTATCCATAGGTACAACATCACAGTCGACGTGATCGTGATAAGAACCAATAGATATAGGGACTCGGATGGTTTTTGTTACCTGTACCTTACCGCATGGATTTAACCATTCAATCTCGTAAGGTTGCTGAAGTGGGGTCGTGGTCAAGTCAAGCTTCTCGACCATGTCCACACTCGCGAGGGTGTTGCAGCTTCCTCCATCGACGATGACGTACACCGCTCGCTCGTTGACAACAAACTTCGTTTGAAAGATGGTATGGCGCTGATTTGGTTCATCACGTGTTGGTTGTGCATGAAGCACACGTGTGACAACAAGAGCTGGATATTTCTCTGATGTTGAAGCAATGCAAATCTCTCCTTCTTGTTCTGCAGTGTCAGTGGCGACAAGAGCATATTCATTTTCATCAATGTCACTAGCACTAGAGTACTCACCATCTTCTCGGATTATTAGAGCACGTTGATTTGGGCAGTCTCGCATCACGTGGCCATGTCCCTTGCATCGAAAGCATTGTACTTCTCTCGTACGACCTGTGGAGGCGATAGAGGAAGCACTCTTTGCCGGAGTTTGTTTTGCAACTGATTTGCTTGACTCCGGGGTGTGTAGCGGTGTAGAGGAAGCAGGGGCAGCAGGTGAAGGAGCATGTCCCGGAGTGGAAGACGACGTCTTGGTTTGGATCTGGATAGGCCGGGATGTGGTGGATCTTCCAAAATTTCCTCGCGTCGTGGATCGGCGTCCCTGTACTTCCCTTTCTGCTTTCAAAGCAAGATGAAACAAACGGGTGATAGAATTGTATTCTTTATAGTCAAGTATGTCCTGGATTTCATGATTAAGACCACCCAAAAATCTAGCCATTTTCGCATTTTCATCCTCATCTAACTGACAACGCAACATGCCAATTTGAAATTCCTGATAATAATCTTCAATAGATTTATCACCCTGATTAAAGCGTTGCAACTTGTTGAGCAATTCACGTTCATAGTATGTAGGAACAAATCTAGCACGCATTAATCGTTTTAACCCATCCCATGTTGTAGGCACATTACGTTGGGCTCTACGAATCTCTTGCCACCAAACAGAAGAAAAATCAGTGAATTCACTAGTGGCATCACGTACTCTCCTATCCTCAGAGAAGTCATAGCACGCAAATTTTTTCTCTACCGCCAACTCCCAATCAAGGTAAGCATCAGGATCGTATTTACCAGCGAAAGAAGGCATAGTAAATTTCATTTTGGCAATGGAATCATCACGTACCTCTCGGGTGGCATATGGATTTCTTACCATTCCTTGCCTATTGTGGCGGAGTCAACGGTGCTGGCTATCGTTATGAACATTATTTCCTTCTTCGGACTCCGAATCATCCACGTAATTGTTATTTTCTTGGTCAACAAGTGGAGCAGGTGGAATGGGCACAGCTGGTGGAGCTCGACGTGGGTTGACATTTTGCTCCAGGGCTCCGTTGTTTGGGGCAGCACGAAGAAACTCCGTCACTTGCGCTACTGCGCACGAATGTCATCCAAAGTGGCGCGAGTGTTGAGCTCATGCCAATTGTACATTCCTTGGAAATGGTCTACCCATCTCCGCTGTTTTGGAGTAAGAGGATCTTCATGCTCACTCCCACTACTGCCATTGCTACCATGGTTGCTTGGTTCACCTGCCATGGTTAGTAGCAACAAGGGAAAAACTCACAAGATTATGTAATCCCTATTGACTACGAGAATGGGTAAAAGTGGCAATTCACACACTCCCAAGCTTCCACCAAGATCTTACAAATTCTCGACCTGCAATAGAGGAATACAACCGGTGGCAAGGTGATGCACTCTGAAGATGGCAAAGCAACTGCAAGTCCCTTTTCCTGTATGGTTAGTAGAGAGGTAGAGCTTGGACAGACAATTTTATATAAGCAAAGGATTAGCAATAACCGAAATCAGATAACAAAGCTGAATAAATGTCCAAAGTACTTATCACAGTTGCTGGCCTAAACGCGTTCCTAAAACTAGTTCAAGCAAGCAAAGTGATCGGTACAGGCGATGGACATGAAAGAATGCAAGCACTTCTGATCTTTTTTTTTTTTTTTTTTTTTTTTGTTATTCCTTCTTCTTTTTTTTGTGCGGCTCTTTTTTTTTATGCACTTTCCTTTTTCTTTTTTTTTTCACAAGAGTGCTGCAAAGGATGGATTACAACTCAAGATTTAAGGATTACACACAAAACCTATCACAATACTCTCGGTAGTTTAGCAAAGATGCTCTGCAGAAACTTTCAATAATACTTTGGGGCTCTTAGAAACCTCAAACGAAAAAACTTATAACTAGGAAGTTGTAGCCCTTTTCTTTCTCGTCAATTTGAATATATGGAACACCCAATTTGGAGTTTTGAGATAGGAGATATGGCCCCCGAAATACAGGCTGTACAGATTACTCCGAGATGAAACAGATTAACTTCCAACGCGATTTTCGCCACGAATATGGCGTTTCTGGAATTTGGTGCAATGAACAAAGTTGTAGATCTATTCGAGAGATACAATTTAGACTATTTAATCGCCCAAATTGGTGCTCAGACGACAAAGATATTATCTTTATAAAAAACAGCAACGCAAAAGAGAAATCCGAACCGATTGGGACTCGAATTTGGTTTCGGTTTAGGATTGAGATTTGATACTCGACCTAGACCAAGAACACGAATTGACCAGCAATACGACGATGACCACGGACACAAATTCAACAATGCAAAACTGAAAACGAAAATTGCAAAAGGCTCAAAAGGGTTTGGACAGAGGAAGAATATGGTCACAAATTTTTTTTTTTGGCTTCTTTTTTTTGTGGACTTTAGGATCAACAAAATTAAACTAAACTAAGGTAGATGTGTTCTCACCAGGCAACCGTTGCTCTGATACCACTTGATGCGCACACGGGGGTGCCCGATCTTCTGATGAGAACGATGCGTCGATTTGTGGGATGATGATTCCGTGAATTTCGGCTACCAACCAGCGAGGAGAGGAACCGGCAATCGCAAAGCCACCGCACCAAATCTGATCAACCAAGCCGAGACACGGTCGATCCTTATCCTTGCAAGCAATCGAGAACAAGCAAGAACAAGATAGATAGCAAACTGAAACAAAGCAATCACTCAAACCAGGGGTGAGGTTCTGTTTCTCGTATTGGATGGTCTAGTCGACACACGCAACACGAGGAGGGACGCACAAGGGGTCTACCACACGCAACAAAACCTAAGAGACAAAGTACGAGGACGGCAGCCATAAGTATAGTGGCGGCCAGGGGAGGGGCACCCAAGCTAGGGTCAGCCACCACCAAACCCTAAAAATACATGGGCCATAGGCCCAAAAATAAGGTGACGCAGCACCCGAGGTTTCTGGCCTGTGCACTTCTTCTGCAGTTTCCCGTCGCTCCTGGCTGGGACTGGGTCCATTGGAAAGCATATCTCCTAAGCTTTCCAACGAGTGGTTACACATCAAAAATGGAGTTCGGGAGCCCAAGTTATGCCCGTTTGAAGTTGGCCTGCTGCTGGATGGCCGGGGTGGAGTTGTTGGTGTGTTGGGCCTCCATGTGGATCGTCCTTGGTTCGTCAAGGCTCCTCGGGACTTGGACTTGTGGCGTTGCATCTTTGGAGAAGGCTTGAAAGGCCGGGCTTGAGGATTAAGTCCTCCTTGCGACGAAGATGAAGCAGGGGAGATAGCACCGGTCGTATCCACGCTGGAGATGTCCACATCACCTTTCGACGTTCTTGTAGTAACTCGTCATTGCCACCGACCATGCTTTGCGGTCTTGGCGTGACATCATTACCTTCTAAGCTCGCATTGTACAATCTCAAAAGAGCACTTGTTCTCCTGTCGACCTCAGAAGTAGGCAAACCTGTTTGGGAAACTCAAATAAGCTCCTAACAGATTGAAGAAAACATACCCATCTACAAGAAGGGGTCTTTAGCGTAATTATAATCCAAGATTCCATCTTGGATAGAGCGTACCTCCCAGGTAGGATGCACCCTTCTTTTCATCGGACTGATTCAATTCTTCACAAAGTCCCGAATTACGTCTCGGGCTATTAAGCCCTCATGACCCAGATGAATAATTACCTGGGCCTGTCTCTGCAATTCCTCATCAAGTTCAGGAGCAGAGTCTTTTTCACTGTTTCTCTCTGGTTGACGGTTTTCAAACTAGAGTGCTTTCTTCAGAAGCAGTGCAGTAGAACCATCACTGGCTCCATCCATGGAGGTTGCTTGAAGAGGAGAAGTTTCCAAGGTTGCAAAAGAGGGTTTTTTAGGTGGCGTGAGGCAGTGAAGTTTGCAAGGAGGGTTTTGAAGCCTCGAAAGATGTAAGTGGCTTTTCAACCACTGCACACATCTATTGCATTAAAGTGAAAACCATGATGGATCTGATAGGTGCATCCAAAGTTCTTCTTGGAACCTGTTAAAATCTGAAACGAAAATGAATCTTTTTGAAGTCCGAAAAGCCATTTCATTTCGAATTCGACGGCTAGCAGGCAAAGATGATTGCTCTTATGAGCGGGCCTAACAGCCTTAATCGTTCGATGATCGCGATAGTCGTTCCGTGATCGCACTTACCATATCTACTTTTCTATGGTCGTAAAAAGCCAAGAAAAATGAAATGGAGTAGTCCAAGGATTTTATGGACTAAACTTCATAAGCAGATATGAGAAAACTGACATAAAAACTATTTTTTCTTTCATGAATACTTCTTTATTAATTACAGAAAATAAAAGTAAATATACAAAATGCTAGGTCAAGGATTGGCCTTGGCCCTGGCTGCATCTAAGATAAAATCAGTTTGACTCGCAGCTCGTTTCTATATCATCACCAACTCGTTTCTTTGAAGCTATTGGATCTTCGAGCACCTGAAAAACCCAAAATGCATTTCTTTGGAAATAGTTGCTCAAAAAAGAAAGTCCATGCAGATCCTCCAAAAAAGAATTACCTTTTGAAATGCCTGCACGACATTGCCTTCTATCGTTACTTCTTCTTCACTCTCAATGGATCATTCAGGGCTTTGACTTGCCATTTGAACAAGAACAGAGAAGAGGAAAGAAAATTAGAAGATGATAAAAAGGTTCTAAAGACTTAGAAAAATCTGCGAAAGCTTGAAAAACTTCAGAACACAAAGGCTAGGTATTTATAGAACTTAGAAGTGACGGTTCAGTTTACAGCCTCAAGTTTTGAAAAGGCACTTCATGAGTTTAACCTCAAGTTGTAGTACTTCATAATGGCCTGACAACCGCACCCAAAGTTTTTCTTGGGAAATGTTTTTCTCCAAAGTTGCAATATAAGAAGGTGAGATGTCAGAATGCCTATGTGATTAAATTAAAATTTTTAGAATTTGAAATGACAAAGTATATAACTTGTTATTTCAAATTTGAGGGCTAGCTGACGAAGATTATAAGTCGAGTTAGTCACCTTCGCCGTTCTATAATTGCAAGAGCTACAGAACAAAACTTAAAATATTTACATACCCCTCTGTGGTTTCAGGGACCTAAGAGGGAGATAGTAGGACATTCCAAGATATCCTGGACATCGTCTATTCTATGGCCTCGGCCTGTATTGTTGCGAAATCTGTAGTCTCAAGACATCCCCAATACCAAGGTCATAGAATCCATGGTCTTACATACTCACCAATACCTTGGTCATGGAGATATCTTCTCATAATCGCTCAGGTTGTGGAGAATTAAAGATACATGGTCGTGGACAGTAGTTAAGCCTGTTCGACCATACCCAGTAGTTAAGCCTGTTCGACCACTACCGTCGTCTTGTATACCTTCAGCCCTTTGATTAGCTTCTAATAAATGTTAAGAAGATAAAAGTGCAATCATAAATGGGCATAATTGCACATTATGACTGGCGCACGTCTGCCTCTCAGGACCCTTCTTAACCGACGACTGGTGATGAGCTATAAAAGAGGGATTGCCGGGAGAGAAAGCTCGACTCATTTGGTGACGGATCCAATACACAAGACCTGAGAGATAGAGATAGTAGAGTGTTATACATTGTGTAATAGTGAATAAGAAATTATTCTTAGTTCATCTGAGAATGTCTTTTATTCCCCTCTGTAAACCTTGATATTCTTTGTGAAATCCTAATAGGAGTAGGGTTATTACTCATCATCCGAGGGTCCGAACCTGTATAAATTTCTTTCTTCCTTAGACATAAATACCTTGATTTACTCGAGTTTCGTCTAGATACTTGGCTTTCACATTACATAACTATATTTGCATAAGTTCGACTAAGAACCAGACTCTCAATCGTCGACAGAGAGGTAATCTGGAAATAATTCATCAGGACGGTGATTTTTTTAAAAAGAAATTTTTAGACTTTATTTTTGGCATGTTTGATCGTGAAACATATTAAATAAACTAGCCTAAGTGGATTGTCCATATCTCAAATAAAAGTACATAAATGATGAGTCGAATGCGTACCAAAGCCAAAAATGACCTCTAAATCAAGGCAAAATGTATATAATGACATGCTTATCAAAACCCCCCAAGTTAGTATTTTGCTTGCCCTCAAGAAAAATATGAGAAATTATGCTTAAAAAATATCAGAAAAGAATGAGCTAAAATCAAGAAATTCATTTATAGACTAATATTAGCATCGCAACCATATCATGAAGTATTTAGCAATTGATCTAAGAAATTTAAATCTAAATGCAAGTGTACAAGGTATCAATACTTGGCTTTAGAAAAGAAATAACAAAATCCTTTAAACCTCACATTACGATATCTGAACGAAGGGTTTGAAATAAATTACCCATCAATTTGATTAATTTGAATACCACTAGTTATACCACATCCAATAAGTTGCCCATGAAAATAATAAAAATATAATCGATACATTTTCAATTATTCTCCAATTTTTTTGTGCTCTTGATCAGAATATTGAACTGAATTATTTCTTCGCAGCCTGCAGAGCACAACTGAAGACGCTTGTTTAATCACACTTACAAATAAGCTGATTTGTCAGTTTCCTAAGCCCCTATAAGTAATCTCGTAGTTTGGTACACCTTCTCTTGTCAGCTGGTCAACGATTCAACATCACATCCCTCCTGCGAGTCGCATCTATTTCATATAAAAGATTGGTCAAAACTGCAACTTAAATAATTTTTTTTTATTCTGCTCTTTTCAATGGGATCTAAGTACAATTTCCCCTACCAGCTGGTCAATGATTCATAACCGCATATAATTTTTTTTCTTAAAGAGTAGGCAACTAGTTTCAAAAGTATAACAAAAAAAATTTGAAGTTGACAATTTTGAAGTTTTTGCTTCGAGGTTGGATAAGCCAACCCACAGGGCAGAAGCGATGGTCAAACAAAATCACAAAACCGTCCAAGTTGCTGACGCCATGATGACATGTGAAGAATGTGGTTTTCTTGATCCTTAGGTATAAACAGTCCAGAAAATTCCGAGGTCGTGAATTTCATAAGAAATTTTTCTCTACAAGAGAATCACACATACAAACCAGTTGGAAGAATCATCCAAACCTATCGTATAGTAACAAGAGAGTTTTCTAGGCCATCATTTAGGGTAATTCTTCTAATTCTAATATAGATTATGTTTTGAAAGACTTTTATCACTTTGCAAAAATCACTTAACAAAAAATTCGAATAAAAATTAGCTCAAACTGATAAGTTTGTTCAAAGTTTGAATTCTAAAGTTGATAATCTTGCTTCTTTTGCAAACATTACGATTATTCATTTGAAAATGTTAGAAACACAAATTTTGTATACTAATCAACAAAGTCGGTAGTACACTTGTTTGAGTCAGTCAGAGACTAATCTTAAAGAGAGTGTTAGAACTGTTGTAATGCGATCACATAAATGATTATTGGAACAAAGAGAAAAGAGCACAAAGTGCTTGAGGAGAACAATGATGTCATATTAGAGACTTTAGAGACACCACAATTGAAAGATAAGTAAACTCACAATAAGACATCACTTCGAATATATTGATCCAATAGTACTTTCATTTTCATGGCCACGAAAAAAAAAGATATTAAGGAACAATTTGATAAATTTATTCAGATAATTCGTAAATTAGACGTCAATATTTCGTTATTGGATGCCTTCCAGGTTCCCACATACGTACATGTGCTTGACAGGTAAGGAGAATATTGAAATTTCAAAGCTGAAGTTAATAGCTAAGCGGAGAAAAGATCCAAATAGTAGATATTTTTCTGTGATTTTCCCTTTCCCAAATCCTCAGCATCTCCGTCGTAGCTCAAAACTAAACTAAACAACTGCACAATCAAAATCGTAGCACAAGCGACGCCCACTTCCCCTGCCTCCGGTCGCCGTCCCCGCCACGAATGCCGGCGCCGGCCACCGCCTCCTGGCGCCGCCCCGCCACCGCGGCCTCCGCTCCCAAAACGCTCCTCGTCCTCCCGCTCCTTATCCTGCTCCTCTTTCTCCTCTCCAGAACCCCAGATCTCTCCCTTCCCGCGCGTACCCCACCCCGCCACCTCCGCCCCTTCGACTGCTACGCGTCCCCGCAGGCGTCCCCGGTGTTCGCCAGCCTCGTGGAGGGGGTGCCCTACCCATTCCTCTACTCCCTCGCCGACATGGGGGCCCTCCCCGACCGCCCCCACAAGAACATCGCCCGCCTCCTCAAGGGCAAGCGCTTCCGCAAGCCCGACATCTCAGAAACCATCCAAGAACTCCTCAAGAACAAGAAAGGTACGGATGGTGGTGATGCGATGGTGGTGGATGTGGGGGCTAATGTCGGGATGGCGTCGTTCGCTGCGGCTGTGATGGGGTTCAGGGTGGTGGCGTTCGAGCCGGTGTTCGAGAACCTGCAGAGGATTTGCGACGGCGTGTACCTGAACAGGGTGCGCGATCGTGTCGCCCTGTACCACGCGGCCGCCTCTGATCAGGTCGGGAACGTCACAATGTATAAGGTATTGGCATGTTCATATTAGTCTTGAGTTTGGTGTAGGAAGCGTGTTTATGTGTGTCATGTTGGATTAGTGTCATGTTGGATTGTGCTAGTTGTCAGGCTGAATTAGGAAGTATTAGAGATGTATTTAGCTGGGGAACTATACATAGGAACCATTGAATGTACGGAGAATTGTGGTTTGTTTCACAAGTTGTATTTTTGCTAATTTTGAGTAATTCTGTATTGAACGCAGCAATGTTGATTTCTGCTTTGCTGAAAACTTATCATGAATGCTGTGATAATTTAGGTGATTGGGCGACTCGACAACAGTGCTATATCAGCAACTGGGGCAAAGCTAGCATTCAAGTCTAATGAAGAAATCGCTGTGGAAGTTGCCACAATCCCATTGGATGAAGTCGTTCCAGATACAGAGCGAGTGCTTCTGATCAAAATTGATGTTCAAGGTTGGGAATACCACGTTCTGAGAGGTGCATCAAAGTTGCTTTCTCGGAGGAAGGGTGAAGCTCCTTACCTTATATATGAAGAAGATGAGCGCCTGCTGCAGGCTAGCAACAGTAGTTCAGAGAAGATAAGGGCATTTCTCAGTAGTGTTGGTTACAACCACTGTATGCGGCGTGGCACAGATGCTCACTGTACAAAAGAATAGAATATAAATGGATTTCAGAATGTCTGATTGGCAGCCGTGCTTTGACACTTCTAAGCTGAGGAGGATCATATATGAACGGAGAACAGTTAATCAGGATGCCAATAGAAGTAAAAACAAATTTTTGCCCTTTTCTGAGGCAGCAAGACAGAGGTTTAGATATCTCATGCATTTGATATGGTTTAGTTTTTTCTTTCAACCATTTCTTTCTTTCTTTTGCTAATTTGTTGATTCTTGGATCTTTTGACATAGTATGCCACTGATGCTGTCTGGTTACATTTTCTTTAGTTATTTCAATGTAGACTTGCTATTAAATTTTGCATACTGCTTTTTATTGTCTTTGTGCCTATTGTCAATCCTAATTGATATTTCCGGTCACTAATGCAGCCTTTTCTGATTATGACCATGAAAACTATGTTAAATCACTAATTGTAAGTGCTTTTGTTTTGTTAGCATTCTGAGAAACTTCTGGGTCTCATTTGTTAGTTGAATAACTGAGTGAATTATTCTAACCGGGTTAGATTTAATTTAAAATTTTTGTTTGGGAATCTAAATATTAAGTTCCTTAACATGATTACCTTAATTAGATTTGATATGAATTTGGCTTAAAATCTCATGATAGCTCTAACCAAAATTTTCTTTTAAGGGCACCATGAAGGGGGAGGGATGAATGAGTTGATATTGAGTTAGATATTATTATTATTATTTCCAGAAGTTGATTTTTTCTGGTTTAGCTGTGCTGGGGTGTTTTGATTGACTAAAACTAATCTTGTTTAATTCAAGAGTATATTGTAGGCCAAGTTCCCAACTTCCTGGCCTATTTCTTAACTTACATTAACTACTAACCAAATCAAGCTCAAACATTTCAGATTGAGCAAATACACTAGTTTGCTTCTGGGAACCTTTACAGGATTTTACCATATATTTTGATCCAAGGGATGTGTGCTATCTTTGGCCAGTCAACACCATCTTTCCTGAACCTCTCCTTGAGCAGTGGATGGCTGAGTGCAACTTCAAGCTTCTTAAGAGATAGTGGTAGCCGTTCCTCTGGTAGCAAGTCCAACTCGGGGCACTTCCATAAGATCGGCTTCTCCAGTGACTCCAGGCAGGACAGTGTGGAAGGTAGTGACTGGAGCTTGTCACAACCTCTTATGCATAGATTCTGGAGGGATCTGAGCTGCTGGAGGGCATCCTCATTGTCTGCACTGAAGGTGGTAATCTCTACGCAGTCTTGGATGTCTATGCTCTTAATGAGCCCAAGCCTTTCCCTTACAAGAGGAAATGTGAGCAGTGACATTTCATCAATGTTAAGGCTTCTAAGTGATGAGAATCTTCTTGTGATTTCATTGGTCGTTGGTGAGGAGAATCTGACAAATAGCTTGGGGCAATTGAAGATGCCAAGAGCTGAGATGGAGCTGGCAGTGGTTGCTTTTTCCATTTTGACGTCATGATGGTATGGCACCCAGAACCCTTTCCTTGCAGCTGTTATCTCTGTAAGACTAGGAGGCAGTGGTGGAAGCTCTCTAAGCATCTTGCAGTCCTTAACCACGACACTGTGGAGGTTCCTCATTGTCTGGCCACTCCATGACCATTCATTGAGCTCTGGCATGTCATCAAGCACCAGCTCCTCCAATGACTGGGATGCCACCCTTTGGCTGCAATTGTCATATACCTCTGAATCGATCTGCTGCAACATTCTCAAACGTTGCAACCAGATTATCCTTAGCGATGGCAGCCAGCCGAGTGGTGGAAGATACTCCCAAGCATTGCAACTGCTCAGGTAGATGAGCTCAAGATTGGTCAGCCATCTACTTTCAAGCCAACTGAGGGATTTGTCTCCCATCCAGCCCATGATGTCCAGTCTCTTCAAGTTTGGGTATGGCTGGAGAGCTTCCAGAATCTCTGCCTCCACATCTGTGTTCACCTCATCTCGAGCAGTTGCCCACATTAGCTGCAGCACAGCATCGACAACTGGTCTTTCTTGCACAGCGTTGCCTCCCTTGCCTCATGAGGAGTATTGACATTCTCAAGATTTCTGATGTACAGAGATCCACAGAGCTCTTGTAGATACCCTAGCTGAGTTATGCTTTGTGCTTCCTCCTTCGCAACCTTGAAAATTGGTAATTGCTGAAGGCTTGTCAACCTATCAATGTCTGCTGTAATTGAAATAATCTTATTAACTGCTATGAGATGTTGCAGATTGACTTGGTTGTCCATGGCTGATGGCAACTTTTCTAGCATGCAACCTGATAAGTTTAGAACTTGCAGGTGCTAGAGCCTGCACAAGGATTCTGGCAGTGCAGTAATGGAAGTTGTTGAGATATTTAGGTACCGGAGATGCGCACAATATTGTATGCTGTCAGGAAGTATGCCCATCTTGCAAGATGATAAATCCAATACATGAGGGCACCTAAGGTTGTTGAGCACTACTTGAGGGATGGGATCATCAAGGGGATCTGTTGTTCTGCCTTTGAGAACAATCAGAGAGCGCAGGTTCTTGGATGGGATTGTGTCATTGAGTGCGGAAAGGCTGTCTAGATGGACTGACAAATGGCGCACTGAGGATGGGATGCTTTCCGGTTCATCACCATCTATTCTGAGGCATTCTTCGGCTGCAACTGATTTGGCCAGTTCGTGGATTACAGAAGGCATGGTAAAATACCTGACAGATCCTCCGTCCTGCTTGTTGAAGAATGATTGACTGCATAGCCCATATATGTACTCCTCCCCGATGTCCTCCATGTGCCTGCAGCCATCTAGATGTACAAAACCCTGTGCCATCCACAGTAGGATCAGCTGCTCACCTTCGTACTCCCAGTCCTTGGGGAAGATACTGCAGGTTGATGGTGTGCGGGCAGATGCTCATAGCTCCTTTGAAGAATTGGCATAATGTCCTCCAATACTGCATTTCTCTGCAATACTCTTTACTACTCGTCAGCAGTATGTTTACCTTTTAGGTGCCCCACTACCACCTTTGCAGCAAGAGGCAGGCCATTGAGTGTCTTGGCAATCTTCTTTCCGATGTCCTCCAACTGCAGGTTAATGGTATTGGCTTGTCTCATCAAACGCAGAAGCCTTTATCAGGGACCAACAGTCCTTATCTTGTAAGCCCTCCAGACTTACTATATTGGTTGACCATAGCATCTCAGCCACCATCCTGGATGTGGTCACAAGGATCTTGCTCCCCTTTGCTCCAACCTTCAATGGTGCAAGCAGCTTCTCCCAGTTCTCATGTTCGATTGCCAGGCTTTTCTTGTTATCATTCCAAACACCATTTAACACAAGCAAGAACCAGCTTTGACACAAGCCTTGCCTGCAGCGCCACCTGAAGCAAATTGAAGTTTGTTGTGCCATCATGCTTAACCTGACTATTAGAAGCTGAATCCAGCATCTCTTTTGTGAGCCTCATCTCGTCGAAGTGAGCAGTAACACAGATCCACATTCTCACATCAAAGTACTCTACTGTCCTAGCGTGATTGTATGCATGTTGTGCAAGAGCAGTCTTGCCTATGCCACCCACCCCAACAATGGAGACAACAGAGACTGGATTCTCATCCTGAGAGCTTAACAGGGTAGTTACTAACCGTTGAGCCTCTGAGTCCCGTCCAATGATTTTCCCATGGGCTATTATGGAGCTAGTCATCACATAGCTACTGCTGTACTTGGTGTTCCTTGGTAGGCTGACTGCTTCGTTTAGACTGTCTCTAACTCTCTTGAATATTTTTTGTTCTTAAACAGAATATTCTGTCATGCGTGTGAGAGCTATCTCAGAGAGCTAAGCAAGCCTCTAACAGTTTGACTCTTAGTATGGGTCTCACACTCCTAAGCACCAATTAAACATCAAGAAACAGTTAAGCACTCCAATGATTTGGTTCTTGTTTGGCTCTATATGATTTGACAATTATATAGTTAACAAATTTGTATTAATTCATGAATTTTAATATTAGTAATATGTTAACATATTACTTATGAAATTAAATTCGACATTTGCGACCAAAAAAATAAATAATAAAATTTTGGATTTAAAAATTGCATTTGACATAAAAATAATAGATATTAAAATTCAAATAGTGGTATATGACATCATTGCGAAATAAATTAAAATTAAATTTGCAAATAAATATCTACTACGAAATTCGATAAGATACTACTCGTCGGTGTTTTTTCCGAAACGTTGTCAAATATGTTCGATCAAGTCTCTTTAGTTGCGTGTGTGTAGGCTGAGTACGGATGACAGTTTCTTCGAAGTACATCTTCGAATAAAGGCGTATTCCTAATGTGGATCATAGGCGGTACTACCGTGGATGTATTTGGATTATCATTGTAGTTATAACTTTCAGCATTGTCGTCGTGTTCGTTCTCTATGATCATGTTGTGCAAGATGACGTAAACCCGTATGATCTTCGCGAGGGTTGACTGTCGTCAAAATCGTGTCGCACCGTGCATGATGGCAAACCAAGACTGTAGAACTCTAAAAGCTCACTCTTTGGTGCTGCGCAAACAACTGATCTTTCATCGTCTGTGTGAGCGGTATCGTCTTCACAAAGACAGCCCACTTTCGGTATATATCATCAGCGAGATAATCGTCTTTATTCACCAATGTGTTGAAAGGGCGAACTCCTTATGTTCAGTACACTGTCAATGGCCGACAATACATTGGTTTAGCACATTGATGTCGTTGTTGGAGCCTGCAACACCAAAAAAACATGCCATATCCAGAGATCATACAAAGCTACCGCTTCAAGTATAATCGTCGGGACTCCATAATCTCCACGAGTGAATTGTCCTTTCCATGCTACGGGGCAATTTTTTCATTCCTAGTGCATGCAATCAATGCTTCCTAACATATTCGGAAAGTCACGGGACTCTCCTTGTTGCAATAGGCGGTGGATATCCTCGACGGTGGGACTGCAAAGATATTGGTTGCCAAATATGTCGATGACACCTTGTACGAAGTGCTCCAAGCATTGAATCGACATGGACTCCCCTATCCGCACATACTCATCGACGGCATCGGTGGGGCCACTGTATGTGAACATATGTATTGCTGTGGTGCACTTTTGTAAAGGGGAGGGTCCACAACAATTAGTGGCATTCCTTCTTTCGGTGAAATAGGCGGATCACCCACCTAGAGCTTCGGCAATACGGAGAAAGAGGGGTCTCCCCATCCGAAAACGCCAGCGGAAGATACTGTCGGGGTAGACTGAATATTTGGAGTAGTCCACGATGAGCTGTTGATGCCCCTCTTCGCGGTCTCTCTCAACATATCTCCTATTACTGCTTCGGCGGCGTCTGCAGGATGATGAAGCATCGAGTCGAGTGTAGAGAACGACGATAATACGATCTTCCTCCTCATCCTCCTCTATGAATTCCACCAAGAAATCCCCAATTTGGTTCATGGCATCCTCGTCGGAGCTATGTGTGCTCGAACTAGAGTTAGATAATATTTTGTGAGTGGCTACTGAAACTGAGTTTCTCAAGAATTGCACCGTTTGAGAAGATAGCTGGATTGTGAGGAGAAACTTTGTGGAGGGGGTGAATATATAGATAAAGAATCCAACGGCTAGTTTGCAACGTCTGTATTCCAATGGCTATATTCCAACGATAATTTTGCAACGGCTATTTTGCAACGGCTATATTCCAACGGCAATTTTTCAACGGTACTTTTCAACGACTATATTTCATATTCCAATGGCTAGTTTCCATGGTTGGATACCAAAATAAAATTAAATAGAGAATCATATATAGATTAATAACATAGGATACATGGTTGGCTACAAGAGATAATTCAAAAATAATCGTCGGTGACATTAAGTTTCTCTCTCAGAATCTTCATCCCTGCATTGTACTCCGCTTTTTGTGCATTGTCGAAGATGGATTTGTTGAGACCCATCATTTTCTAGTACGCCTTATACAAGACGTACTTTTCCTTCGACTTCACCACGTTGTGCAAGTTATCCGACATACGGACTACGTCCTTCCTCTTGTCGACTCGGTCAGGTTGATTTTGGATGAAGGCATCGAGATTTGCTCTCATTGCCGCCGTAGAATCCTACGAGTTATCAACCTTTCCCTTACCTTTGCGCCTCGCCTTAGTAGCGTCCCGTCCTTCCGGCCATGTCTCCGCTGGTGGCACGTCATCGTTGTTGGACGATGACGTGTAGGTGCTGATGAGGACATCACTCCTTCAGATACACGCACCAATCATAATCCTCCGCTTGTTACACAATGACTAATAACGCGCGGCCGAGCCCGATTGTTGCATTGTCAGGTGAACTCGTTCATAAGTTTATATATATATATGGTTTTGAGAATGGTTTACTACCTAATGGTGATAATATTGTACTTAGGAACCATGGAGAGGACCAGCAAGGACGCGAGGATCAGCAAGGAGTCCAAGTCGAGTTGGAGTCCAAGACGGATTCGAGTTGGAGTCCGGTTCGGCCATCCAAGAGCAGCCTGTCTTCAAACGACCATAACTTCCTCATACGAAGTCCGATTGGGACGTTCTTATAGTCTACAGAGAAGCCCACGACGAAATCTTTCCAATGGATCGGCCCCACATCCAAATTCTTGCTGGATCGCCGGAAATTAACAAAACAAGTTTCGACCAGATTCTGATTCGGCCAAGTTGGTGCTGTGACACCTTGTTTCGGGCCTTCGGCCCATGTATTCCCTAGTAGGGCGTGAGAAACCTTAGCCACGCCGCCTCCTCATATACTCAGTAGTCGTCACTATTTTTATTTGGATTTTGCGCGTGGTTGATAACCAAAGGAGCCGTGGTGTAGCGGTTGCAGATTTTGGATCGGTTCTAGATCGAAAGCCGGATCGTCAACGTCAAATTCTCCACCAATCGACTTACTATACCTGTCGGAAGATTGGGCATCGTTTCCCATCAGGTGCCCGACTCAGACAATCTGCTTCTTTTGTTGGGAGGATCAACATAAGCTGCAGACCACTTAGGTTGACCGCAAACCGTCGTCCACCAATGATCCAAGACGAACGGATGAGCCATCTCTGTTTTGTACATCTCGCGGGCCTGCGCCATGAGTTGGTCGTCGGAACGACCGCTGATATAGACTTCATTCAGTCGGAGCCAAACACCATTGAATGGACCACTTTTTTGTTGGTTCGTTGCTAGTGGTCCTTACAGTGTTTGGTCTCCCTTCTCGTACTTATCAGCACCGTTTCGTTGTATGCCGTTGCTATATTGGCCCAGTACATGTCGCACTTCCTATTGTTTCCATCAATAGGATCGAGCGAATTGTTGAGCCAAGAGTTAATCTGCATGTTGTAAAAAAAATTGAATAACGAAGTCGAACGTAAATACATTTCCCTCATAGTACTCCTGTACGAAAATCAAATTATTACCGGTTTTATATCATCGTTGGTAGACCATGGTAAGCGCTTCGTCTTTCGGCCAACGTCCACTGCAGCATTGGTGTTGGTGTCATCGATGACAACTTGAGCCACCAGATCGGCTGGAGCAGAATCTGGAGTGTTGTTGTCAGAGACAGACGCAGAGTGTGGTTGAGGTGGGCAATACTGCGGACAATTCAGCGGCATACTGACAAAATGAAAATTTTGGCTATACTGCGGGGGTGGTGGAATTGCGTGGCCGTGTGGTGGATAGGGACGATAATTTTGGCTGTACAGTGGATACGGCTGGTAAGTCAGTGGATATGGATGGTAGTTGGGGGGATACGATGGCTACGAAAAACCGGGTTGCTGTTGGGTGTTTGGGTTTTCGGTGTTTTCACCAGGAGAATGGGAAGAACCAAGCCAGTTAATGAAACCGCCAGGTGGATTAGAATTCATGTAGAATATTTTAAAATTTTTGCAACAATTATGGCGTGGTTTTGGGTGAAGATGGATGAACAAATGTGGAGTAAAAATGGTAAACCAATATGTCTTTATATAGGGGAGAGTTGGGAAAAAATATTTGTGATTTTTTGTAAGTTTTTGGAATTTTTATGATTTTTTATGTCCAAAATGAATTAAAAATTGATCCAACAGCTATTTTTAAATAGCTAAATTTAAAACAGTCACTTTTCTAGACGCTGACAGGTGGGACCCACAGCCACTACCTCCTCAACGGCTATATTTAAGTCTCCCTCGCTTACAGGTGGGCCAGCACATCAAAGACCCCACTTGTCATCCCCTATGGTTAAAATTAAACCCGTACATAATAAAAAATTAAAATTGTGGGCCTTCTACTATATCCAATGGTCATTTATTTTATTAATTCAATGACTGGTGGGCCTTAATTTACCCTGATCCCACGGCTCACTGACTGCAACTCGCTCCAGTGTGCGTCGCCGACATCATCAACCGTGGCGCACTCCCGTGTGGTGGCCCCACTTACCTTTAACTGTGTGCGACGTGGCTAAATCTTACACAGATTCTAACATGTGGGGACGCAAAATATAGGGCCCATATGTCAGTGACCTTTTTTGATTTATGCGTAGTGCGTGCGGCTACTGACATGGGCACGGTGAACGTGGGCGTGGGGCCCACGCGGTAAATGCTTTCGACATTTAAACTGTGCACCCCGTGACTGACATGTGGGTCCTTTATTCATTGGCCCCACTTGTCAGATTTTTTTTAAGCGGGTTGGGTTGGCCGTTCGTTTTCTCGGTGGGGCCTGCAAAACGTGTCCGCTCGAGTCTTCGTCTCCTTTGACGCCGGCGCGTCCCTCGCCGTGAGCTCACCTCCCGCTTGCCTCCGCCCGTGGTGTAACACCCCAGATTTTGCTACCTCTTTAGCATGCCAGTCAGTGTATCTCCATTGGATTTCTCGGATGTCTCAACAACATCTCAGACTGAACCCTAAGCCAATTCCCAAGCCTTTGCCTATTTTGATCTTTTATCTCAGAACTATGATCCAAGGTATGTCACTACCTTAATTTAAAAAGTTGGCAGCAGAACTCCATCGCATTTCAGTCCAAAAGTATTTCAAATTGATCCTTTTCTGATTTTCCCAGAAGCCTGAAAAGGCTAAAAGCCACAAATCAGCTCCAAATCTTGATCTGATTTAGGGGATATCTCCCAATTGCTATTTTGAACAAAATCTTCTTCTGAGAGAACCTCAAAATCCCATCCTAAACCCCAGATTTTAGCCTCGACAAAATCCAGACTCTAATTACCCTAATTACCCTCACTGCCCTATTTTCGTTTTGCTCAAAACCTGATAAAAAAACACCAGATTGTGTCATCTGTCCCTGTAAATCTGCTTGCTGAATTTAGTGAACCCAATTGGCCAAGTCAGTTTCAGCCAAATCCAATTATATTGCCAGGTTTACAATTCAGTCCCAAAATCAAACTCCAGAAATTACAATTCAGTCCAAACTTCTTTTTCTAGCCCCTCCTTTCGACCAGGACACCGGCCAGCAGCTTCGACTAGTGGCACCGCCGCAAACTTCGCCGCCGGCTAGCGTCCATCTCCACCTGTGATCGTGTCCGACGTGTCCACACGTGGTGCTCACGTCGCGCCAAATCCAGCCATCGTGGCAACGACCGACGACCACCAGCTTCAATTGAAGATGAAGAAGCCCTTTTGCTCATTGTTGTTGTTTTGTTTTGTGCTGTACCTTTGTGTCGAAGAAAACTCCTTGATTTTGTATCAACACTAAATTGTGTCATTTTGACGCTATGTTATTATAATGTTGGTCCTTGTGATCAGCACTTGTTTTAATTACTTGTATTGTTATATAATGCATCTTGTTGTTGTGAGCTTGCAATGTATGATTCTGAGTGCAACCCACCTGGGCAGTTGCCACCGGATTCCTCAAATGAAGTTCCCACACGTGGCGTGCGCGTGTTCCATCACGCCGAGCAAGCGGCGAGCACCCATCGGCCTCCGTCGACGCGAGCCGTGGCAAATGCCGCTGTTGGAGATCGCCTTACAGCACTTGCAACCTATTCGAGGCACTCCAACAACTTCAGCAGCTGGGTTCTTGGCTTTAGTTGCTCTATCCCTTGATGGCTCCTGACTAGAGGCTGGGAACCCATGACTGCGAAACCGGGAATGCATGAAGGCACTGATTGGGCTACTGTGGCTCTCCAGTGCACCAGATTCTTCCATTTCATGTTGTAGATGGTAGTACTCGAGCTTGTCAAGCAGGTCCTCTGCATCGTACACGACTTCTCGGAGCTCCCGCATTCGTGGAAGGGAGGTGTGGGAGAGCACCGGTGCCACTTCAGCCCCACGAAGCACTGACTGTGTATGAAGCAGGGCAACATGGAGCCTGTCCATCTCATGATCAGTGCCGTAATCGGCCGCACACCTCCGGAGCTGGTAGGACAGGTACTAGTCGAAGTTGACCTGGATGAACCAGCCGCTTGCAGCCAGGTAAGTGGACATGTCCATATACTTGTTCAAGTCTTCATGCAAGTCTTTTCAGATAATTCTACACCGTGGTATAGTTGGGTGCTTTCTTTCAAAAAGTGACACATTTGTCAGGTTTGCAATAGTTTATGGGGCCTTTTATGGACTCTATCCCTTGCAATTGTTTTAACCAGTGGCTTTACTTACAGTAATCGTTCGAGTTCATAACTCAGTACCTACATGAACATGCCCCTATCACTGGAGAGTCTGATACTCGGATTGAAAGTTTGATAGTAGTCTTGAAAGTTTGTAATTCTAATAAGATGAGTTAAATAGTGGCAGAACTTAATTTGCGGAGGCAAATTAGACATAAGATATTTGGGGCATATCTAGTGTTAACCTTCAACTGTGTCTAGCTTGCAAGCTAGCAGAATAATTCTGTAGATAGTCCTCAAGAGTAATCCATCACTTTATAACTTTTTCAAGTTCAAACTCGGCTAGTGCTATGAGAAGCAAAAAGAATATTTGACAACCGAGATTAAAAATAAAAGAAATACAAAAATAGAAGTCACTATTCATACCAAATTTCTTTACTCCTTATATTGATTGCGTTTGGACTTGGAGTTTTGTAGAGTGATAGATTATTATCTATACAATTTGGTCGATTCTAGTGTTAAGGTTATCATGGCCTCTTAACGAGCAAGGCACCTCGATACCACTTGAACACCTAGGCGTTCGTCTAGGTGTTAATTAAGTGAACTATTAAATAGTGTGGTACTATTATAAATTAATCAAATTTGTAGTCTTATCTCTTTTCTAGCCCATCTAAAGAGACCCAATCTAGAAAGCAAATAATTACAAAGAGGCCCAGTTTAGCCCAATCTTAAACCTCTCTCCATCTTTCCTTTTCTACCTTTTTTTTCAGCCTCTATTTTTTCTCCATCCTCTTCATACTCTCTCTTCCTCATCGTCTCTCTCTTCATATTAGAAGCATTACGACCTACCTCTGGTTGACTGCGAGGCATGACAACTTGGCGCGATGGCGGACCTCAGACTGCGACGGAGACGGATTGCAGTGATGTGTTGTGTTTCTTGGGAAGTGACTGTGGCTAGGTTTTGGACTAGAGGTAGGATGCCAAAGGACTAGGTTTTACAAGCAAAGGGTAATGTTTTTTCTTTAAAATAATACATCTAGCAAGATTGTCAAAATCAAGATTTTAAATCGGATTGGATTTGTCTTGATAGATCAAATTGTGGGATTGAGTTGTAGAATCTTGGATTGTACCAAAAATTTTAAAATACTTGTATTTTATACATAACCAATAATTTAGTATTGTATTTTATATTTTTAGAGGTTTTAGTTATATAAATATTAAAAATTTATAGGCTTGTGTATGTTAAGTCAACCTCCGTTAGTTGATTATTTTGGTGATTAATGATAAAGTTAATTGTGAGATTAATATATTTATTGAGTTTATCTCTTAATCTTAATTGAATTGCGAGATGATCGTAAAGAAAATTATCTGAGAGGATGCATGATCCGGGTGGATCTCAGGTCGAATTCAGAAAGGATTCGTGACCTCGGAAAGGAGCGCGACCTTGGAAAGATTTGCGACCTTAGAAAAGGATTTGATCTCTGGTCGGAATTGTAGTTTGATCCATATACATATAACTGAGTCTTATATAGGTTTGGTTAGTGTCCGAGTCTAATACGTTTATGTTATTAAGTCTGATACGTATTCATACGATTGGACTATAAATACTTTATAATAGTTCTAGTTTAGATCATCGAGTCTAGGTTGAACTTATTTAAGTCTTAGACACATAGTTCATCGACGTAGGCGAGTGCGTCCTAACGTTCGATGTGTACAAACTCTCTTTGAAATAAAGAGTTGTGCAATTATTTTGAGCTGTGTTCTTAGATCAACCTTTGGGTTTCGGTAATTCTGAATAAGATCATGTTATTCCACATATTAGCATTTGATCGAGTATAATCGAAACCCGTCTATATTTTAATAAGAGCAATCAGCATCAGAGCGAATCTAGTCCAAAACTTAGTCTAGGTCTCAATCTAATCATTGCATAATCGAGCGTTGTAATTGCGTGGGTATTCTAGATGTTGCGAGTGAGCGAGCGGCACTCATTGTGCATGAGCAACGTAGTGTGACCATGTGCCGGCCTATGAGGGAGGTGCGGCTTGAGCAGGAAGTTGTCCATGGGCTGTGGCGATGGTGTCACATCCTCAATTTTTATCTTTTATTAGTTTTTAACTAAAGTTTCCATCTGCATTCCAATGCATGAGCATGTAGAGGCCTTCATATTCATTTTTATGCAAGATAATAATTATAAATAAACCCCAAATAATTTTCAAATGAGTCCTTTAAACTATTTTTAATTAAGCCTAAAATCTAGTTCACATGAAATGATAAGTTATAGTCTTTAAACCTAATTAAGTTTTGTAGAAAAAAATTAAAAAATTAAAAATTATTAAAAATTTGTAAAAACCATGAAAATCCAAGTTTCAATAAATTCCTAGTGTTTTGCAATTGGAGGCCTATTTGTAAAAAGAATAATTTCATTGGGTACTTTGGTTAATTGTTTAAAATACAAAAAGAAACCTTGTTGCAAATATAAAATAAAAGAGCCAGATTGCAAAGAAGTCCATGTAACTTAAATCTTAGAAATAAAGTAACAAATTGGTCCTCAAACATAAAGGATATTTACAAAAAAAGTCTTTTACAAAGAAGTCCTTAAAACCTAATTAAACTTTTAGAATTAAATAAGAAAGTCATTATTACATGGTTGAAAAATTACCAAAATGTTCTCAAAATTTCACTAAATGAAAAGTAAATTGACTAAAATACCTTTTTAAGAAAACCCCATTTTTCCCTATAGTCCACAAGTTTTTACAAATTAAAAAGAGATCCTTTGCATGTAGTTTTGGACTTATTTGGTGCAAAATTACTGATTTAACTCTATAAAAATTATTGGAGCTACAGTAAAATGACACTAATACCCTCACTTACCTGTTGGTCTGGTTGTTCAAGCTTTACACCTCAGTAGCCACCTCATGCCAAGAGATAACCATAGAAAAATTAGAGAAAACTCAGAAAATCCTGAGGTAAATCTAATCCAACATTCCAAACATAAGTAAAAACATGTTTTAGGAGTTTTGACACGAGTAGGACATTCAAATTTTGCACTCCAGAAGCCTGTAGACACACCCTTGCCAGCCCAGACATAGCAAGACATGCCCAGAGTGCGCCCAACTCTAGTTCTAGTGCTGCGCCAGCGCCAACCACATTGCTTTGGTTATCGCCGGTGAGTCCCAACTTGTCAGCGAGGCCTCCCATCTTCCCCTGATGCTCCATGACCAATTGCCTTAGTCAGAATGCTACTGGCTGCCGTTCTTGCCACCTTCGCCGTTAAAATGGTTTATAGGGCTTCGCCGTCTGGTCGCTGTGGCCGTGCGCCGGAGAAACCAACCGCATCATCTTCTTTGCCTTAGCTCTAATCGGGTTTCTGTTAAGTTTTAGCTGTCGTCATGCCTCGTCGTTGAAGAAGTTCTTTGCTCGGGCTCTTGCACACACCGTTGCCAACATCGGATTCAAATTCTCTGAGCTCTAGTCGCTGCCGGCCAATGCCCCTCGTTTCAACCATCCTTAGTGAAGCCCTAACTTCGTCGGGTCACTAGATCACTGGGGCATAGTCGCGATCGTGCTGTCCACGGTGAACCCGCCGTTTCCTCCTTGGTTCCGGCCGCTGCACCGTCGTTAACCACTCTAGCGAGCTCGCCGCGGGCCAGCTCCTCGCCAACACATTCCTTGAAGGCTAGGCGTGCTACTAGACAAAGTTGGCGCACAAGCCAACACCTGTGGCAAAATTTCGCCTATAGCCGTCGCGTTCAGTGTCGCATCGCCGTTGAATTCTCATCGCTGGCTACATTCCGGCGATGCCAACACCTTCGGTGTGTGTATCAGGACCCCAGCTACTCAGCCCAGCAATCCCAGGAATTTGTTTCAGTGCAAATTGACTCCTGCACGCGAGCGAGCATCTGTGTCTGCGCCGCGCATGTCTATGCCAGTGCATCAGTGGCCAGCGCAATGCTAGTGCTGCGCCGTGTGTGCCCCGAATGCCAACAGAGGGCATATGAGTATCAAAACCCAGCTTCTAAGGGCTAAATTGCAAAACCAATAGCGTCACCATGTGTGCTTTGGTATTTTTAGCTTATTCTTGAAGTTTGATCCAAATCTGAGCCCGTTTGAGCATTGTCACTATAGAAATTCTACGCATTTCAATCCCGTTTTAGCCCTAATTTGTACCAAATTGACCTCGTTTGCGCTCAAACTTACATTTATGCATTTCATACATATTTTAACATATTATTACAATAATACTGAATGATTGATTGGTGTTTTGTTGCTTGTTTGTGTTCAAAGAACGAGTTCTTGAGTTTCAGGAGCGTGAACTAGACTCGACTGTTGAAGATCCAGTTCCCTCAAGAGTCAGGCAAGTTTTATAATTCTTGATCATATTGTCAACCAATATATTGTCAACCAATATTTTTGAGTTATTTAATTTAGATCTTAAATATTTAAATATGCATCTATTTATATTAGTACAGAAAAGTTTTCTTCTATCGGTAAAAAACACACTTCTACTATCGGTTTTTATACCGTTAGAGATAGACACGATAGAACAAGACAGGTCATTTTATAACGGTAAATAATCGTTAGAAGAAGTGCACTATTCTAACGGCATTTTCGGCGACAACCGGTAGAAAAACCGTTCTAGTCTGACGGTTGTGAATGAGTTTACCGATAGAAATACTTACACTCTTCTAACGGTTAAATGAGAGTGTACCGTGAGAAAAAAAGATAGTACTCTCATGGTTGTGTGTGAGTTTATTGGCAGGAAAAGTTACATTTTTCTAACGATTAATTAAGAGTGTACCGTGAGAACAAAAGATAGTATTCTCACGGTTGTAAATGAGTTTACCGATAGAAATACTTACATTCTTCTAACGGTTAATTAAAAGTTTACCGTGAGACAAAATCACAGTACTCTCACGGTTGTATATGAGTTTACCGATAGGAAAAGTTACACTCTTCTAACGGTTAAGTAAGTGTGTACCAATAGAAAAAATGTTGTTGTTTTCTAACTCTGTTTGCTATTTAGCCGTTAGAAGAGTACATTCACAATACAGTACATTCAAATATACAGTATAGATGCAATACACAATATAGTACATATGCAATATACAATACAGTACAGATGCAAAGAAGGGTACATTCACATATACAATTTATTCACATATATATGAACCAATACAAATTGCAATCCAATATGGACAAATCTATGCACAGAGTATATATAAACAAATACTAACCAATAAGACTATATATAAACAATCTATGCACAGAGTACACGAAAAAGAGAAAATTGACAACAAGTGAGCGAAAAGCTTGTCATGGCAGTTGGTTGGGCGCAAGTTCCTCCATAACATATTTAGCCCAGATTTGTCGGAGATCTTTAATCTTTGCATTGTTGTATTGGTCTTTGGACATGGCGATCTGCAAGCATGTGTGAATACTGAGTAACTAACTTCCTAATTTTGAACGTGACACCCAATTTTCAAATTTGAGTTAGCTATGGATGCTTACCTGGGGGAATTGGGAAAAGTTTGTCCGCACTAGGTCGTACATGTAGCGCAGCACATAAAACCCGCATTCCCATGATTGCGGCCGCTGATGGCACTGAGATAATTGCATATGTGAAGACATGTTAGCTATTGTTTCCATAAACTAATTAAGCATAAACAAAAAGTCTCGTGAGTACCTTATATTCTTTCCAGGCTATTAGGGAGCCTTGCGGTGCAGCATGCCTCCCTCCAGCGGACACATATTTCTCAAAAGCCCTGTATTTGAGTTAGCATTGCTGGTTAATGTATTATCATTAGCTAGTGAGGTCAAAATTTAAATCAAACATGTTACTTACGCCTCCATATTCCCCTTGACCACATATTTGTTCGATAATCTGTCGCGCATCGAATCGAGGTAGTACACCTCGTTCCTCCATGGATAGATCACGATGAGGATCCAGTGGCCCCTACATTGTACGTAAAAGAGGACCACTAGTTCAAAGTATATCTCAAGTGTAACATACAAGATTGAGTTAAATTAGTACGAAATGCACTAACCTTTGGTGGTACGGCACCAGAATGAACTCCCTGTCCAGTTGCGCCATTAGCACCTTGGATATGTAGTGCTTAGCGTGCGTGGCGTCATGCCCTAGCATCGTGAGGCTTATTTTCTCTGGGTCGAGGAAACCCACCTTGTCACACGCAGCCTCCGATGCTAGCCTGTACATGCACTTGCATGCAAAGGACGACATTAGTATTGCACAGAAAGTTACTACATTTCAAATGAACTACAGCAATACAGAGTTAGCAAACATAGTTAGAAAACAGTAATATATAGGATCAGCAAACTCACAGGACTCCAGTTCTTATGATGGATATATCGAGCTCCCGCCAGTTGTAGAGGTCGAACAGATCCTCGTGTGCCACGGATATACTCCTGGGCTCACGGTGGAACTGCCCAAGCCTGTAGGGAACTAAGAAGTTTAGGTTGCACCGAGCTCAGTGTAAGTACCACTCGTGGAGGTCTCTGGTTGATCGATCCAATTTGCGCAAAGCTGCCTCCGACACGAGTGGGAACCCGTTCCTGAACCTCTCCGACTGTCCCTTTCGCCCTTTGCCCTTGCCTTTGCCCTTGCCTTTTGCCGGGGACTGAGCGCGTACCTTCGAAGGCAAGGGCGAGGTGATAGCGGCTTTCTTCCGAGGTGAAGGCGTGGATGCGCTGGCTGGGGTCGAGGCCATCTTTGCTGTGTTTAGGTCCGCACGAGATCCCTCATGCCCCGAGTTGGGGGCGCAGTCCCTTGGTAGTACGCCGGCAGGCCACTTCAATTAATGAACACGAATGTTAGATTTTGCAAGTTGAGTGTACTGAATAGGATGTAATCTAAAATGTGTAGGATTTACCTGCTGTATTAGAACACACTTCTTGGGCCACTGTACGTAGGAGCCTACTACCTCAGCAAGTGTCTGCATTTCCTCCGTTGGGACTGGCAACGGAGAATCGTTGTAGCCTGGCATGACCATGTCCACCTGTACCTTTGCGAATCCCAACCGCAGAGGTACGCAGTGGATCCGAACATTCTCCCCAGACGGATATACGAACCCCGTGTGCAACCACTGCCTGTCGGTCGCCTAGGTGAGTCATAGGCTGCAACTCTCCGGCTTCTACAAATTTGTAATAATTAAAATAGGTTAACGAAACAACTCTAACAGAACGGGAGTGGCATCAACTTAAGTGCACAACTGAAGGCTTGCAATACCTCAAGTAGATCCATTGGATCCGTGAGGAGCTTCGAAGAGAAACTGCTCATCCGAGCCCGCGGGGTACCATTGCCCTGGTCATCTACATCTGCACTCTTGGCCAGCAATGCTTGTTTCAGCTGTGCAAACTCTTCCCTCATTTATGTGACCTCAGACTACACCTCAGCCTGTATCTCCGCCCATACCTCAGCCCGTATCTTCTCGGAGAGGTCCGCTTCCTTCTCCTTCCAGGTGCGGACCTTCTTTCTCAGTAGAGCCGGATCTGCGAAACCGGCCTTCCACGACACAATGGCTCCCATGGTCCGTGTCTGCCCGGGATGCTCCTTATTTCCTAGAGCTCAGGTGAGGATGTCGTTCTCCCTCTGTGGGGTAAACAATCCCTCCATTGCCTCCTTCTCAAAAGATATCTGTTACATTTAAAGCTACCTTTTGAGACAAATACATATATACACTTGTGCGCACACAGTTTACGAGTTTAGCCAACTTACCATTCGCTTCACAACCTCGGTGTCCCTAGGGTTTGCGAACTCCACAGACCCCGTGGATGACACAGACCCTCTCCCCCTCCACCACCGCTTGCACCTCGCATCCCGGATCTCGGAGAGCGGCAACTCAGGGGAGTCGACGACAGAATTTTGCTCATCTTCCTTCCTCCATTGCTCCTTCTTCCCCGCATAGCCCCGGGATCCGAGCCGATGCGGGTGGTTGTTCTTTTTCTGGATTGCCTTATTCTTCTCGCTAAGGGCCTTGAACTCGTCGGTCCCCTTCTGCTTGGTGAATTCCTCCCATACCTCTTCCGATATAAAGGGGTACTTCTCGCAAGGAGATTTGCCTGCAGTGAGGAAGGTACTGACGAGCCAGCTCTTAAAGGTTTTTCATCTTCCATTCATGTCCTTCAAGCAGGCCGTCCAAGGTTTATCGTCGGGGATGTTCCACTTAGCTTGTTTTCAAACAATGCGTACAATTAATCATGAGTTAGTTAAACTTTAGGATAAGCCAAGAGAACGTGATTACAAAAGAGTTCAGCGATTTCAGTTAATTTAACCTTCACTTCCCCCCACAACCTATCCCTCTCGTCCGCCGTGACGTCCTTCCAGTTCTAGACGGTGATCTTCACCCTTTCTTTCGCCAACAGCCCAACGTAGGCCGCGTACTTCCCAGCATTCTTTCCGATCGGCCTCCCAAATTGGTTGAACTCACAATAAAGGTCGGTGCGTTTGGCCAAACGGCCCAATGTCATCGCGCCTCGCTCCACCCTCTTGCGCTGGGATGAACCAGCATCTTCAGTTATGTTGGCTCTAGTTGAACCACTACTATCATTCGATGAAGACGATGACGTGTCTTTCCCTACAAAACCATCATGAAACCATTAAAAATTTAATGGAAACACAAACCAAATTGTTTTACAAAGAAAAAGGACCTATTCTAAATATTTGTTCTATCGGTAAACACAGCAACTACCGATAGAATATAAGATTCTATTTCTGAGCATTTTCATCTACACATTTTCATAGGAAGTAGGCAACCTATGGCAATTAATTCTTCTTGGAGTTCCGTAACTCAGTTGAGGATTGGAGACTAATTAGGGTTGCTAAAGGGATGTCCGAAGAAAATAGTACTAAAAGGCATGCAAAAATTGTTGAAGTGTTCAACAATTTTTTCTATCGGTAAACACATGAGCTACTGATAGAACATAATAATGTTTTCTATCAGCAAATATATGAGATACTGATAGAAGATGTTTATAAACACTAACAACATATAAAGTACATTATATGGCAATTGGATACAATTGATCACACATACAACAGTATAGATAATTTCAAATCTCAAAATAGGTTCATGTGGCAATTAATTATCCTTGGAGTTCCATAACTCAGTTGAGGATTAATTGGAGACTAATTCTTCTTGGTTTCAATGAGTGTAAAAAATTGATCAAAGTATTCTCTCTATGTGACATTGCATGGTTCATGTCCTTCCAGATCCTAAGTTTTAATACTTGTTGAACTTTTATGACAAAGTGAACACACATAGAAAACAGGGTACTGATTATTTTTTGGCCTATGTAATATAGCAAGCCAGATTGACACAGAAATTTTTTCTATCGGTAAACACATGAGCTACCGATAGAATATAATAATTTTTCTATCGGCAAATGCAGGAGATACTGATAGAAGATGTTTAAGAACACCTCCAACATATAAAGTACATTACATGACAATTGGATACAATTGATCACACATACAACAGTATAGATAATTTCAAATCTCAAAATAGGTTCATTACAACACTGGAACATATTATGTCAACTTTAGTTTAAATCAACAATGCCTGCGGAATTTACAAAATCCTACACAATAGGGAATCCTAGTTTAATTTCAAAACATGAGTGGAGAAAAATAGCGAATCATAGTGTAAAAAACACTAAGATCAAATAAGGAAGACGCTGGAAAAAGAATGACGAATTAGGGTATTTTACGGCGATCAGTTGTGGTAATGGAGAGGCGGTGTAGAACGCAACGGCGGCCGGCGAAGGACGAAAATAAGGACCGGCGGCAGTGGCGAACCGGGTTCTAGGCGGCGATCGTCGTACAACAGTGAGGAAGTGGTCACCGGTGAGAGTTGGGGTTTTTGCGCTCGAAGAGACACAGTGTTATAAGTTGGAACGGTTCGACTGGAGGGAAACTCTCGGGCGATGTTTAATAAAGTAGTGAGGGCCTTTTCTATCGGTACAAACAAGAAATACCATCAGACTAATGGTTTTCTTCTAATGGTACAACAAAATAATACCGTCAGAACATGTACGTGCACTTTTCTCACGGTAGTTTGAGAAAATTCCGTCAGAGTGGCAACTTTGTCTAACGGTACTAACACAAAATACCGTTAGAACAAGTAAATTTTTCCAGAGCTTAATTTTTGAAGTGGGCAGGGCATTGGAAAATGATGTTTCAGGCCTCTTGAACAATCAAGAGGCTGCAATGGGATTTTGGCAAGAAAATTTGTAGGGAAGAATTAAGTTCTTACAGTATAAAGGTACTGTACATGTTAGAACTCATGCTGTGGAGTAAAATTGAGTTATATTAATGTTGTGAAGTAGCTTATCATTAAGTTCTAAAGAAAAATATATTGCCTGATGTATTAATGATAAGTTCCTCACCTTGATGCATAACTTGTGGGCTGTTTGCCTGGCATTTTTCCTTCAAATAGAAAATAGTCATCAATGTTTCTTAACCCATAATCCTTCTTCGTGATCATCTTGCAGATACGTTGTTTTGTCGATATCTTCAGTAGGGATAGATTGAATGTCCTCTAAAAAGGAGGTATTTCGTCGAACTGGTTATACTCCTCTTCATCGACAACTTCTTCGACCCCAACAATACGTCTCTTGCTGTGGAGGACAACGTGCAACTTTGGATTGGCCGGGTCAACGATGTAGAATACCTGTGTGGCTTGCTTTGCAAGTAGAATGGATCGTCTTGGTGTCCGACTCTATCAAGATCGACGAGAGTAAACCCATAACTATCAACTTTAACACCTCGAGGGATTTCGACCCATTGGCATCGAAACAAGGGAATCTTAAATAATCCGTAATCGAGCTCCCATATTTCATCAATAGCACCGTAATATGAGTTCAGCGCCCTTGCTGCCCTGGCATCCTCAAAAATAGCAAACAGTGTCACTCCGCTAAATTGCGTACTGCTCTTGGCATCTTGAGCTCTTGTGTAAAATGAATATGCATTGATATCGTACCCTTGCCAAGTCCCTATAGTGAATCTTGGGCCTCTAGCCAACCATGTCACAGTTTCACTTATGGAGCCCTTGGCAGCTCGCGTGACTCTTTCTTGGATCCACCCAGCAAATTTCTTGTTATGTTCTCTAGTGACCCAAATCTCTGGCTTCGAAGGATTTTGTGACCGTAACATTGCCTTGTGCTCGTGTATGTATGGCTCGACCTCCGTCATGTGTTGTTAGACCCAAAAATGTGATTTTGCGTACACATCACGGGCAGGAACGATAATTTTGAATCCAATCATTCCGATGCCCTGAAGCCTGCCCTCGTGTCACGACTTAGGAACACCAATTGGGTCAACCCCGGCCATATAATATGTGCAAAATTCAATCACCTCCTCGGTGGAATAACCTTCCATGATACTCCCCTTGGGCCGACGACGAGTCCTTACGTATCCCTTCAATACACCCATAAATCTCTCAAATGGATACATATAGCACAGGCACACGGGTTCACAAAACTTAATTTCTTTGATAAGGTGAACAATCAGATGGACCATAACATCAAAAAAAGATGGAGGGAAATACATCTCGAGCTAACAAAGAGTTGTAACCACGTCACGTTGCAAAGCATCCAGTCCATCCGGATCAATTACCTGTGAGGACACAGTTGCACCAAATATTCATATCAGAAAAATCTTCTAATTAAGCTCCATATACAATTGGAGCTAATTAACTTATAGTACGAGTGCACGTACTTACCTTGCAAGATATTGCGTTGAGGAAATAACATAGGTTTGTGATTGTCTCTCTGACTTTAATTGAGAGAATACCTCTGATAGCAATGGGAAGCATTTGTGACATCAGCACATGACAGTCGTGGGACTTCATGCCAACCAGTTTTAGGTCCTTCATGGACACAAGTTTTTTCAAGTTCACGGAATACCCACATGGAACTTTAACACCGTGCAGGCACCGACAGAGTTCTGTTTTTTCGCTTTTGGACAATGTATAGCAGGCCGGGGGGAGGTATGTACGCTTTCCCTTCTCCAAAGGTGCAAGCTCAGTCCTTATCCCCATTTCCACCATGTCATGACGAACTTTCACACCATCCTTTGTCTATCCCGGAATGTTCAACAACAAACCAATCAAACTGTCACAGACATTTTTCTCTACATGCATGACATCAATGCAATGTCGAACTTGTAAGTGCTCCCAGTACGGTAGATCCCAAAGAATCGATCTCTTCTTCCAAACATTTTTTTCTTGAGGTTTACAACACTTACCGAACTCAACTTTGATGTCCTTCACACGCGAGTAAATCTCCTTACTAGTCAGAAACACTGGGGCTGATCCCTTCTCAGGCTTCCTGTTAAATGATTTCCTCTTCTTAAGGAAGGCGTGATGCACCGGAAGAAACCTGCGGTGACCCATGTACACTATTTTCGGGCAGTTTCGCAACCACATGCTCTTAGTTTCATCTAGGCAAATAGGGTAAGCCTTGGCTCCTTTCGTACTATACGCCAACAAATTACCGTAGGCCGGGAAATCATTTATGGTGCAAAATATCAAGGCCGCAAGATGAAATTATCTTTCTTGTATGCATCCCACACCTGCACCTCCTCGCTCCACAATTTCTGTAAGTCCTCGATTAAAGGCGCTAGAAACACGTCAATATCATTTCTGGGTTGTCTGGGTCCTGAGATTAGTAACGACATCATGATGTACTTGCGCTTCATGCATAACCAAGGAAGAAGATTGTAGATGCATAAAAGAACAGGCCAAATGCTATGCCTACTGCTCATATTACCATGTGGGTTCATACCATCTGTACTCAGTCCGAACCTTATATTCCAAACTTCGCCGCCAAACTCATCAAATGCTCTGTTGATGTTTCTCCATTGAATAGAATCAGCTGGGTGTCTCAGTTTTCCGTCTTGTTTCCGGCCTTCAGCATGGCAACACAAGTACTTCGCGACTTTCGGATTTGCAAACAGCCACTTCAAGCTAGATATCACAGGAAAGTACCACACAGTTTTCGCCGGAGTTCCTTTACCTCGTGACGTTCACTGTCAATCCGATCCCTACGCGTATACCTCGATGCGCCGCATCTTGGACAAACATGCAAACTGGAGTACTTGTTACGGTACAACACACAATCATTTGGGCATGCGTGTATTCTTTCGATTTCCATTCTCAACGGACACAACAGTTTTTTTGGCTTGGTAAGTAGATTTTGGCAACTCATTTCCCTCTGGAAGCATGTCCGCTAGAAGATCTAATAGTGCCGTGAAACTCTTATCACTCCAACCATTGCCTGCCTTCAAGTTATATAATCTCAGCATAGAAGACAACTTTGTAAATTTTGCACATCCAGGGAACAGAGGCTTCTCAGAGTCAGCAACCAGTTTCTCAAATTCGCAGAAGTCGTTTTCGTTGTAATCTTCCTCTACATCACGTAACATCTCATCTAGATTGTCATCATCATCTACGTGCACATCGGAATGAACATTATCAAAATTCGGATGATCATCAATATTATTGCAATTCACATCTGGGTCCTGCTGATTGGTAGTAGTGGTGCTTGTTTCCTCAAGATCTTTGCCATGCCATATCCAACGGGTGTATCGCGCGTTAAAACCATGACGAATCAATTGACTCTTAATTTGATCAGAGTTGCTAAATCTCTTCAAGTTCATACAATCTGTACAAGGACAAAGCATATCTTTCTCCCCCTTCCTCGCCTTTTTTTGCTCAGCAAATTTAATAAACCCATTCACACCATCCAAATATTCAAGAGTAGTATGTTTTATTCTATACATCCAATATTTCTTGTCCATCTGCAATTAACAAAATTTAACGAGTCAGGCATGCATGAAATCTGCCCGATTAAGTTATGTATATGTACATGTACATCCTCTTACAACTGATGTGTTAAACCCTAGCCTAACGAAATTAACACTAATTAACCTAACTACACAATACAAGCTAGTGAGCTCCTAAAACATGAGGCATTTCCAGCTAGCTCCCAAGCTTGGAGCTACAAGCTTGGAGCTACACAATAAAGCTAGCTTGCAAGTAGAGAGGGAGGGAGATCTAGAGGGAGAGAGAGATAACTGATGACAATTAAGCTTACATTAAAGAGAGGGGTCTAATCAACTTCCTTCCAGCTTGCCCTGATCACCCTAGCAGTGTAGCTTCGAGCGTGGAACTCTCATCGCAAACAGAGGGAGACAGAGTGCAACAGAACAAGACAGCAGCTCAGCAATGGTCGAGTGGGATTTTACTTATACTGGACCCATTTATAACGGTAAATACACTAAATCCCCATTAGACTATGTACGGGGAATTTTATACACACATCTTCTATCGGTAAAAACACACATATACCGTTAGAACAGGTACTGGTGCATGGCTGAAACAAAAGGAAGCTGGGTAATGCATGACACAGCAATCTAAGTACACACATGCACACCAGTTCTCACATTAAATTTCATGCCTGAGGCACATATGCAAATACATGTGTTTGTTCTATCGGTAAATATGTGTATTTACCATTAGAACATGTACTGCTACATGGCTGAAACAAAAGGAAGCTATGTAATGCATGACACAGCAATCTAAGTACACACATGCACACTAGTTCTCGCATTAAAGTGCATGCTTGAGGCACATATGCAAATACATCTGTTTGTTCTATCGGTAAATATGTGTATTTACTGTTAGAACAGGTACTGCTACATGGCTGAAACAAAAGGAAACTGGGTAATGCATGACACAACAATCTAAGTACACACATGCACACCAGTTCTCACATTAAAGTGTATGCCTGAGACACATATGCAAATACATGTGTTTGTTCTATCGGTAAATATGTGTATTTACCGTTAGAACAGGCACTGGTGCATGGCTGAAACAAAAGCAAGCTGGATAATGCATGGCGCAGCAATCTAAGTACACACATGCACACCAGTTCCCACATTAAAGTGCATGCCTGAGACACATATGCAAATACATGTGTTTGTTCTATCGGTAAATATGTGTATTTACCGTTAGAACAGGCACTGGTGCATAGCTGAAACAAAAGCAAGCTGGGTAATGCATGACACAGTAATCTAAGGACACACATGTACACCAGTTCTCACATTAAAGTGCATGCCTGAGGCACATATGCAAATACATGTGTTTGTTCTATTGGTAAATATGTGTATTTACAGTTAGGACAGGTACTGCTACATGGCTGAAACAAAAGCAAGCTGGATAATGCATGACACAACAATCTAAGTACACACATGCACACCAGTTCTCACATTAAAGTGCATGCCTGAAGCACATATGCAAATACATGTGTTTGTTCTATCAGTAAATATGTGTATTTACCGTTAGAACAGACACTAGTGCATGGCTGAAACAAAAGCAAGCTGGGTAATGCATGACACAACAATCTAATTACACAGATGCACACCAATTCAAGCATTAAAATAATCATATCTAAACACAATGTAACATCAAACAGATCTTAACTAGAAGATAAAGAAATATTTCAAGAGATGCTAATTTATAGATTAATTAGGAGACACAAAAATAATTTGCTTAGATACTTGGTACTTCATCTTGCCAAAGAAATTAAAAATCTCTACTTACATGAGATCTTGGTTTGCCTCCATTCCTTCAAGAAAATGCAAGAGGAAACATAAAAAATGAGTACTATTTAAACTCATTCTAGCTAGTTAATGGCTGAAACAAAAGCAAGTTGATTCATGCATGACACAACAATTTAGGTACAAACATACACATGCCAGTTCACAAATTCAAGTGCATGTCTGAAATAGTAGTACAAATATACATGTACACCTACCTACCAATACAATTAAATACACAAATACTCGATTCTATGTACACATTCAAGTTCATGTCCCAAATAGCAATACATGATACACAAATATACAACAATATACAAATACAACAATTCACACATTTGATGTATATTAGAAAAGTCACGTCTGAAATTAACAACATATCGTTACAAGGACCCAGTGGCCCATACATTTTACATAAAAGAGAACCTTTGCAAGTTGCGACAATGTAACTACCGACTACAAGTTAGACCTGATACATCACAAATCCATTTATCCGAAATAGCAAATGTCTGAACCACATTTGACTTAACCATAGGAGTTCAGTTCAAAGACGCCCGAGGAGCTGGAACTGGCGTCGAGTTACATTTGTATTGGTGATTTCCTTGGGCTCAGACTCGATCAACTCAACTCAGTAATATAATCTTGGTTTGCCTCCATTCCTTCAAGAAAATGGAAGAGGAAACCACTTATATTACTGAGTTGAGTTGATCGAGTTTGAGCCCAAGGAAATCACCGATACAAATGTAAGATGCTATCTATAGGTCCTCATTTGAGAAACACGCCGGGCTTGAGGATCTTCTCGACTGAGCCAACTAAGATCTCGCCCTTCACGTCCTTCCAGCTCTCGACGGTGATCTTCATCCTTTCTTTAGCCAACAAGCTAACGTAGGAAGCGTACTGCGACGAAGAACCATGAAATACGTTGCCCCTCATGAGCATCATCCAAGGACCTGCATAGATCATAAATAGGCATTCTAGAGCAAATTAAGATTGTTTATTGTTTCCTAAATGACTCCCCATCTGAGAAGGACTACCAACTGAAGGCTAGGTTGTGCTTCGTCATAGTAACATCAACTTGCAACTGGAGATCAAGATATTACATTTCTACTCTATTTCATTAGAAGAAATTACCTTGCTAATATACATATATTAATTATTTAATGAACTTTTTACATGCACTTGATCATTGAGTAAGCTAGTTGGCATTTGACTATGTTATTGGCATTGAACAACCTACAGAGAGATCAAGATATTTGTGTATCTCATGATATTTGTAAATATCTTGATATTAATGATCTTTCAATTTCATGATCTTTCAATTTCAATTTCAATTTCATGATCTTTCAATTTCAATTTCAATTACAAATATCTTTTAATTTCAATTTCAATTTCATGATCTTTCAATTTCATCTTCAATTTCATGATCTTTCAATTTCAATTGTTACTAAGTCCAAGTTGGCATTGAGCAACCTACTGAGAGATGAAGATATTATATTTATACTCTTATTGGTATTTGACTATGTTAGCTAGCGTTTGTCTTGTAAATATCCTGATAATTTTCTTCATTTGATAGGATCAGTAAACAATTGAACATTATCTGTCCCACAATGATATTATTTAGTTGTTTTAATAAAAAACAGGAACAAGACACCGTACATAATCATATTGAAAAGAAGACACACCAAAATGAAGGATACAAAAATTGCAGGATAATTGCCATAATCGGATTAGAATAATCTAACAATATTGCCGAAATTTTACATACCTTGCTTGCCATGCCGAAATCTAGTGGGCATCACTGGAGGTGCGGAAGTGCAGTGGTCGCCGATGGAGGTGCGCCGGCCGTCCATGGAGGTTACGGGTTAGGGCTACGAGCGCCCGAGGAACTGTTCTAACGGTATAAACATACTGTTAGTAATTTTAGTACTAGATCAGTTCTAACGGTACACAACAGCCTACCGTTAGTAATTTTAGATCTCTTCTAACGGTATAAACATACTGTACCGATAGAATAAAACTATTTGTAGAAGATGAATGGTTCTAACGGTACACAACAGCCTACCGATAGGAATTTGTGAAATCTTCTAACGGTATATACATACAGTACCGATAGAATAAAACTATTTGTAGAAGATGAACAGTTCTAACGGTACACAACAGCCTACCGATAGTAATTTTGGGATCTATTCTAACGGTATAAACATATAGTATCGATAGAATAAATCTATTTGTAGAAGTCGAACAGTTCTAACGGTACACAACAGCCTACCGATAGTAATTTTGGGATCTATTCTAACGGTATAAATATACAGTACCGATAGAATAAATCAATTTGTAGAAGTCGAACTCTTCTAACGGTACACAACAGTCTACCGTCAGTACTTATGCATCTCTTCTTACGGTAAATATGTTCATCACCGCTAGAGTAAATCATTCTGCTTCTTCTATCGGTAAATTTCATACAAACCGATAGTAAAAATGCCTCCCTTATGCCTTTTACGACTGCGAGGCACCTTTTCTAATGGTTTTCTTCTAAATCGCTAATAATCGTTAGAAGATAGGGGTTAGTAGACTACATTTCTGTACTAGTGTTACTAAGAAGTAGACTTTGATAATATTGTGTAGTTAATGGCTTAGCTTGCTTAGTCATCCTTGAATAGTCAATCTAAATAATAAAGTTCTTGACGCTCTAGGTTTATGAATAGACATTAAATTAGTTAATACCTAGAAGCAGAAGCATGGTAATAAGCAATTTGACAAAGAAAAGAATTAACATTCAAATACTATCATCGCATGCGGCTACGGATGGAAAAATGGAAGAGAGCCAATTGAGAGTTGGCATAAAAGGGAAATGGGATGGTAGCTACATGCGGAATAAGAATATAACCAATTGTGCAAAGCAATCATCGGCATATTAGTGTGCCAACCACATGCTGAAGCATTTGAAGTTGGCCAGTAATTTATTACATATCGATGTCTATCCCTATATGGTGGTCGCTCTCATTCAGAACTCCGAATTTGAGATATTTGGACCTTAATAAGTTTAGTCACTTAAACTTATGGCTTGAATGGGTGATGAGAGTTGTGAGTAGAGTGATCGTTCGAAACTCTGACCTTGAGTTTCGTAATAGAGGAGTGAAGTACACTTCCGATCGAGGTATATATTACAACGGCAAAGTTGACTAATGAAGTCCACTTGTCGAGTAGAGATATAAATTAATACAAAGCACTTGAAAGTCTTGTCTGCTCAACCTAATCGCTTGCAAAATTATGCATGAAATTGGCCTGACAAGAAATGTTGATGTACTCATATGGGTAAAGCGTGCCACCTCCGCAGAGTTTAAAAAGTATTTGAGTAGTCTGTCCCCCTGGTTTGGGGTATGCCATGGGTAAAAATTGAGTAGCACAATAGTCTTCGAAGATGTTAATTGAAAGAGGCTCACACAAGGATGTTTAGCCTGGATCCAACTTTTAAATTTCAGAACTGGAAATGCTTTCAATCACTATGCTATTGGTTACTGAATTTATCTCGAGATGGAAACTTAATTGTGAAACTTACTATTCTATACTCCACAAATTGTTTATTGATATTTCCCCTCATGCAATAAGTTGAATTTTTAAACTGAGACTTGCTGGGTACTCCTATACTCACCCTTGCTGCTCCACTCAATGGATATCTTTATTGAAGACACTGCACCAAAGAAAGAAGAACCAGAACCTCTTGAAGACTTTGACTTCGACCATTTGGTCTGAGACTTCATTCCGAGATGAGCTTGACTGTGTTGAGCTTACTGCGCTGTTTAAAAAATTTGAAAACTTTATGTTTGTCAGGTTGGCCTTTATTGTAAATATGGCGTAAAGCCTTCTCTGCTCTAAACTCAGCAATGCTTGTATAATAAGTTCATATTTTTGCTCGAGTTGTGATTGTGATATGCTTGCTGAAGGCAACCCATCCTGGGTAGTTGCCTCGGGGCTGGGGGCCTCGACATGTGTCGTGCACACACGCATCATGACTGATGTGCTAGTTGTTGAGGCTTAAGATAGACTTCTCCAATTTGTCCATATTGGCCTCAATAACTCTAAAATAGTTCTCCAAATCTTTCTTAGAAGCAAACTCGCCGGCAAGCGATGCCGAAGCATCAATGACGATTGCCTTTATGTTGCAGTCAATTTCTGAGCTCTGAATCTGAAAATTTTCAGTGGAATCACTCAAAAATCTCACCTCTTACCAATGTTCTTATGCCTTCTTAGGTGGATTGCGGTTATGCAACTTATGGTGGAAACCAGAACATGGAAAAGTGAGTGTAAAAGAGTAGAAATATAGAACTTGGGTTTATCAGTGGAGCTCGATTAGGCAAAACTAGGAGAAAAGCAATTTGTAATTTAGTAATTGCAAAATTGAATAATAATCCAATGGAAATCAAGCCCAAGTTACTCATCACAAAAGATTGGGTCACTACTACAGAAATGTAGTCTACTAACCCCTATCTTCTAACGGTTATATACAATTTGGGAAAAAACTGTTAGTGTATGAGGACCGCAATGGAGAAGAGCTTTTTTTACTAATAGTTATGTTCTAGGAAACTATTAGTGAACAGCACGTCATTTGTACTATCGGTTAGTACTGTATGAACCGTTAGAAGAGAGGAAATTGTACTAATGGTTTGTTTTTTGTAACAGATAGTAAAGTTACGTCATTTGTACTAACGGTTATACTATATGAACTGTTAGAAGAGAGGAAATTGTACTAACGGCTTGTTTTTTGTAACAGATAGTAAAATTATGTCATTTGTACTAACGATTAGTACTGTATGAACCGTTAGAAGAGAGGAAATTGTACTAACAGTTTGTTTTATTTAACTGATAGTAAAATTACGTCATATATACTAACGGTTATGACTGTGGGAACCGTTAGAAGAGAATAAAGTTTACTAACGGTTGTGTTTTGAACCGTTAGTACAATTCCATGAATTATATATCTCGACCGTTGCTCTGCATCCTCAATCTCTTCTACTGTGCATCCAAGCTCCAAGCTAGAGTGATATGGAAAAGCTAGCTGGAAGGAAATTAATTCGATCCCTCTCGGTAATGTCATCTTCTCATCACCTCTCTCTCTCTCTCGATCACTCTCTCACTCTCTCCCTCTCTCTCTACTTCCAATTAATTAAACTAGATGTAGCTCCAAGCTAGAAGGTTAGCTAGCTAGCTATAGCTTGCTGAAGTTAAGCTAAGAATGATTTATGGCTGAAGTTAATAAGCTAGCTAGCTGGCTCTTCTAATTAATGCATCAAGTTAGGGTTTCATACATCAATTGTAAGTAGCTGTATATATATAGCCTATATATTGACCATGTTTCATACTTCCAATTATTTATTTCAATTTGTCAATTTTGTGAAATAATTGTAGATGGACCGAGAATATTGGATGTATGGAATAAAACGTACTACTCTCGAGTATTTGGAGGGTGTGAATGGGTTTATTAAATTTGCTGAGCAAGAAAAGGAGAAGAAGGGAGAGAAAGATATGCATTGTCCCTGTATATATTGTATGAACTTAAAGAGGTTCGGCAACTCTGATCAGATTAAGAATCATTTGATTCGTTATGGTTTTAACGCACGCTATACCCGTTGGATATGGCATGGTGAAGATCTTGAGGAAACGAGCACCGCTACCACTCAGCAGGACCCGAAAGTGGATTGCAGTAATGATGATCATTAGAACGTTGATAATGTTCATTCGGATGTGCATGTAGATGACAATTTCGATGAAATATTACGTGATGTAGAAGAAGATTATAGCAAAAATGATTTTGGTAAATTTAAGAAATTGATTATTGATTCTGAGAAGCCTTTGTTCCCTGGATGTGCAAAATTTACAAAGTTGTCTTCTGTGTTGAGATTATATAACTTGAAGGCAAGCAACGGTTGGAGCGATAAGAGTTTCATGGCGCTATTAGATCTTTTAGCGGACATGCTTCCAGAGGGAAATGAGTTCCCAAGATCGGTTTACCAGGCCAAAAAACTGTTGTGTCCGTTGGGAATGGAAATCGAAAGAATACATGCATGCCCAAATGATTGTGTTGTATACCGTAACGAGTATGAGGATTTGCATGTTTGTCCTAGATGCGGTGCATTGCGGTATAAGCGTGGGGACCGAATTTATCACAGTGGATGTGATGAGGTAAAGAAAGGGCCTCTGGCCAAAATTATGTGGTATTTTCCTGTGATTTCTAGATTGAAACGGCTGTTTACAAATCCGAAAGATGTGAATTACTTGTGTTGGCATGTTGAAGGTCAGAAACAAGATGGAAAACTAAGACATCCAGCTGATTTTATTCAATGGAGAAACATTAACAGAACATTTGGTGAGTTTGGTGGCGAAGTGAGGAGGAATATAAGGTTTGGGCTGAGTACGGATGGTATGAATCCACACGAAAATATGAGCAGTCGGCATAGCACTTGGCCGGTTCTTTATGCATCTACAATATTCCTCCTTGTTTATGTATGAAGCGCAAGTACATCATGATGTCGTTACTAATCTCAGGACCCAGACAACCCGGGAATGATATTGATGTGTTTCTATCGCCGTTAATCGAGAACTTACATAAATTGTAGAGTGAAGGGGTGTGGGTGTAGGATGCATATAAGCGAGAGAATTTCATATTGCGGGCCATGATATTTTGCACCATAAATGATTTCTCGGCCTACGAAAATTTGTCGGGGTATAGTACGAAAGGAGGCAAGGCTTGTCCTATTTGCCTGGATGAAACTAAAAGCATGTGGTTACCGAACTACAGAAAAACAGTGTACATGGGTCACCGCAGATTCCTTCCAATGCATCACGCCTACCGTAAGAAGAGGAAGTCATTTAATGGGAAGTCTGAGAAAGGATCAGCCCCAGTGTTTGTGACTGGTAAGGAGCTTTACTTGCACGTGAAGGACATCAAAGTTGTGTTCGGTATATGTTCTAAACCTCTAGGAAAAGATGTTTGGAAGAAAAGATCAATTCTTTGGGATCTGCCATACTGGGAGCACTTGCAAGTTCGATATTGCATTGATGTCATGCATGTAGAGAAAAATATTTGTGACAGTTTGATTGGTTTGTTGTTGAACATTCCAGGAAAGATGAAAGATGGCATCAAAGTTCGCTGTGACATGCTCAAAATGGGCATAAGAACTGAGCTTGCACCATTGGAGAATGGAAAGCGTACATACCTCTCCCCGGCCTGCTATACTTTATCAAAAAAGGAAAAAACAGAACTCTGTCAGTGCCTGTATGGTGTCAAAGTTCCATGCGGGTATTCTGCAAACTTGAAAAAACTTGTGTCCATGAAGGACTTGAAACTGGTTGGTATGAAGTCGCATGATTGTCATGTACTGATGTCACAAATGTTTCCCATTGCTATAAGAGGCATTCTCCCAGTCAAAGTCAGAGAGACAATTATAAAGCTATGTTATTTCTTCAACGCAATATCTTGCAAGGTAAGTGTGTATTCTTAGTAAGTTAATTAGCTCCATTCATGGAACTTGCAAGATTTTTTGATCTGAATATTTGCTGCAACTGTGTCCTTGTAGGTAATTGATCTGGATGGACTGGATAATTTGCAATGCGATGTGACTACAACTCTTTGTCAGCTGGAGATGTATTTCCCTCAATCTTTTTTTGATGTTATGGTCCATCTAATTGTTCACCTTGTTAGAGAAATTAAGTTTTGTGGACCTATGTTCCTGCGCTACATGTATCCATTTGAGAGATTTATGGGTATCTTGAAAGGATATGTAAGGAATCGACGGCCTGAGGGTAGTATCATTGAAGGTTATGCCGCTGAGGAGGTGATTGAATTTTGCACCAACTATATGGCCGGGGTTGACCCAATTGGTGTTCCTAAATCCCGACACGAGGGTAGGCTTCAAGGCATTGGAACGATTGAATTCAAAGCAGTCGTCCCCTCAAGTGATCTGTATGCAAAAGCACATTTTTGGGTCTTACAATACATGACTGCGGTGGAGCCATACATACACGAGCACAAAGAAATGTTACGGAAACAGAATCCTTCGAAGCCAGAGATTTGGGTCACCAGAGAACATAACAAGAAGTTTGCTGGGTGGATCGAAAATAGAGTCTTGCGAGCTTCTGAGGACTCCGTAAGTGAAGTTGTTACATGGTTGGCTAGAGGGCCAAGATTTATTGTAGAGACTTGGCAGGGGTATGACATCAATGGCTATTCATTTTATACAAGAACTCAGGATGAGAAGAGTACTTGCAATGTAGTGGAGTGACACTACTTGCTATTTCAAAGGATGCCTGGGCAGTAAGGGTACTCAACTCATATTACGGTGTTATTGAAGAAATATGAGAGCTCGATTACGTATTACTTAAGATTCCTTTGTTTCGATGCCAATGGGTCAAAATCCCTTGATGTGTTAAAGTCGACAATTATGGGTTTATTCTCGTCGATCACAGTAGAGTTGCACACCAAGACGATCCATTTATACTTGCTGAGCAAGCCACACAGGTATTCTACATCGTTGACCCGGCCAATCCAAAGTTGCACGTTATCCTTCACAGTAAGAGACGTATTGTTGGGGTCGAAGATGTTGTGGATGAAGAAGAGTATAATCAGTTTGACGAACTACCTCCATTTTTAGATGGAATTCTTCAATCTGTCCCCACCGAAGATATTGACGAAACAAGTTACCTGCGAGACGACCACGAAGAAGGATTATGGGTTGACAACCATTCTTGACTATTTTGCAATATGTAACTGACATATATTACTTGGAGATTTAATTGAAGAATTAATATATATGTTGATCAGGATGTGAAAATTGTGATTACTGTGGTTATGGGTTGACAGCCACTCTATATGATTCTTTATCTTCCATGATTGGTCTTTATTGTTAATTTATTTCAAAATTATTGGAAGTCATTTGCATGGATTTTCAGGTGTCTTTACAAGTGCAAAATGATTTACTCAAACCCATCTGTAACTGTTCTCAGGAAAAACCCTTAGTACTAATGACATGAAAGAATAATCCAACAGTACTTCGGGCTGGATCTCACAAAGTCTATTCTAATGGGTGGATCATATGAATTGTTAGTGCATTGCATGCTATCTTAATATCCAGCGAAGTAGGAGAAGAAAAATTGTGTTGTACTAACGGTTCGAATTGTCAAACCTATAGGAAAATGGATCTCTTCTATCGGTTTATACTAAAGAACCGTTAGTAGATATGTTACTTATTCTTATGGTTTCTTAATATTAACTGATAGAAATAATTACATTGTACTAACGGTTAGTTGTGTTGAACCGTTTGTACAAGACCACTCTAATTGGTTAAACCCGCGGGAGTTTTCCCTCCATTCGAACCAAACACATTTCCAATTAACTCTCTACTTGCGCACGGAAAACCCTAGCCTCGCTGACGTCCCCTTTTTCGCTCTCGAACCACCATCGCCGCACGCATTTTGGTTCTCCACTGCCGCCGGCCACTACATCGCGCCATCGTAGGCCACTTCACGAACTGTAAGTGTTTTTGACCAACTCGCGCTGTAGAGTTTTTTCAACTCGCGTCGTAGAGGAAAAAAAATTGTCTTTCATATTCAGTTTCTTAAATTGAAATTGAATTCGATTAGAACCAGTCAGTCTTTAGGAAAGAATAATTGAAATGTAATCAATTTGAAGTTCTTACAAAATAGTATTTGGATCAAATGATTGAATTCCAAAGATAATCAACCAGGATCCAAATGAAATCAAATGATACAAGTTGCAAAAATTCCAAAATAAGTTATGAGAATAAATGATATAATGAGTAAGTAGATTGCCTTTTACAATGAAGCCAATATTGGAGCCAACAATAAGATATGAAAAAGACAAATGTTGACCAGATTGAAAGTTTCAGATTTCAGGTTTGAGTAAATTATTTTACAGTTGTAAAGGCACCTGAAAATCCACGCAAATGACTTCCAACGATTTTAAAATAAATTAACAGTAAAAACCAATCATATAAGGTAAGATATCATGTAGAAACTTTATTCAAATAGCCAACCAATTTAAAGATATAAAAATGACAAATCAGCCATAAAACCATGAGAAGTCTGAATTTTGCAGATTTCATATTTGATTTGTGAAAAGAATCAATTATTGCTCAAATCAAATCCAATTGAAATGAAAATTTACAGAAATGATTTTCATTGCATGAAATATATTTTTCAAAAACAATTTTCCAAATAGGATTTTACAATCAAGAGTTATGGTCAAATAATCTTTATGTTAAGCAAGAAGGTTGAAGTTCAACAACCTTTTGCAATTTGAGTTCAAACTTGATTTTCATGAGATTTTTGACATGAAAGAGCTTGCATGAGTTATTCACATCATTTTGAGCTGAAGCTCATGAGTAAAGACCATAGAAATAGCTAAACTCATGTTTTGCATGTATAAGATATTTCGTGTCAAAGCAAGTTTTTCGGTGAGATTCAAACACCCATAACTTTCAAATGGAAACTCTTTTGAGAAAGTTTTCAATTTTGAACTTGTTCGGGGTAATAATATCTAGGACTTTTGTAAAACAAGTTTTGGCAAAATTCAAATAGATTTTGATTAGTACTGGAAACCGATTTGGTTAAAAAACAAGATGCTCGAAAGCCTCTAAAAACCTTTTAAATACATTTTGAAGACCATTTTGATAGGAATTAATGATTTTTGGCCTTTTGAATGAAAATTTGAGCAGTTTTTGAGAAAAAGGGTGGTTCTTATTGAAATTTGTATGTAATTTGAAATGAATTTAGCTAATAGGTGGTAGTTCATCATTGCCATTCCATTTTAGTTATGAACTTTTTCATGTACCTTTCTTCATATCAATTGATGGTTTGTTCATGGAATTTTAGGTAAAGCCATGTCGGCATCTTCCTCGTCTGATAGTAGTGATTCGATGAGGGGAAACATGGATGACGCTGCTTCGTCCTAGCGCAAGAGGAAGGCGCGAGGCGCGACGATGTTTTGCCATTTGGCCAAACGCACATATCTTTTATGTGAGTTCAGCCAGTTTGGGAGACCGTTCGGAAAGAACACTGGGCAGTACGCTGCCTATGTTGGTTTGTTGGCGAAGGAAAGAGTAAAGATCGCCGTACAAAGTTGGAAGGATGTGAAGGCCGACTAGAGGGATAGGCTGTGGGCGGAAGTGAAGGTAAAATTAATCAAAATCCCTGAACTCTTGAGTAATCACATTCCCTTGGCTTATTCTGAAGATTAAGTAAGTCCTGCTTATATGCACCATTTGAAATAGGCCAAGTGGAACATCCCTGACGATGGTCCCAAGACAGCTTGCTTGAAGGACATGAACAACACATGGAAAACCTTCAAGAGCGTCCTCGTCAGTGCCTTCCTTGCTAAAGGCAAATATTTATGCGAGAAGTACCCCTTCATAATGGAGGAGGTATGGGAGCAATTCACCCAGCAGAAGGGGACCCCTGAGTTCAAGGTATGTATGCTTTCTTTGCTTGGTCACACCGTTGTATGGAGTAACCAACGGTACATTAATTTTCTTGTTTCTGGTACGAAGGCCCTTAGTGAGAAGAACAAGGCAATCCAGAGGAGGAACGACCACTCGCGCCTACTCGGATCTCGTGGCTATGCGGGGAAGGAGGAGCAATGGAAGAAGGCCGAAGATGAGGCATCGACTTTTGTCGACTCCCCTGACCTGTCGATCTCCGAGATCCGCGATCTGCGATGCAAGCGCTGGTGGCTGGTGTAGCTTCTAGGCCCCTATAGAGTGTTTTAATAATTAATGACAACTACAAATGCTATACTAACGTTACCTGCCTAGTTGTGTCAAGAAGATACTTAAAAGACAGGTTAATGAAAGGCAAAGAAAGAGCATCATGATGAAGAAAGGGCATTGATCAAAAGGGCAAACGTACGAAATAGGATTTTTTCCATTTTTACCGGTCTAAGGTGATTAGAGAAGAATTTTGACCGGATTTTAGGATAGTTGCCGTACTATTAAGAGGAGCATGTGGTGTATCACAAAATACTTCATCTATGTGCCACAAATCATAAAATAAACTTGCATTGCATGCTAGAAGGTCACATCCTTGATAATGCTTATTTCAGCTCATTTCTGTCTCAGTCGGTCTGACCGTTTGTTAGTCCGGTCTGACCGAGAAATCGGTCTGACCGTGTTTTGAACTACGGTCTGACCGTTTGGCCGGTCTGTCCGTAGTAGAGACCAAGGTCAGACTCCTAGAACCTCTTGTTTTATCCTTCTGGTATTTTGAGCTATTACGGTCTGACCGTTTGTTAGACCGGTCTGACCGTGTTGTTGAACTGTAGTCTGACCGTTTGGCCGGTCTGTCCGTATATATCGGCCTGACCGTATAAGGTGTCCAGAAACTATGTCGTCTCTGGACAGTTTCACGGTCTGACCGAAATAGTATCCGGTCTGACCGTATGTGTGCCTGACAAGGGCAGTTGAGCATTTATTGCGCCTGTTTAATACCGTTGCAATTGCGGCGGTCTGACCGAGCTTGTGCCTGCGGTCTGACCGCCAGGTGATCTTTTTCTCCCAACGGCCTGTAACGGCTATATTAATTGTGGGGGGTATATATACTCCCATGCACGGCCCTGTTCAGGATTTTTGGCATAATCTTGAGCATTGTCATCATCCTTGAGAGCCTAAGCTAGTTTCATACACTCTAGGTTTCAAATTCTCAAATTTGTGAGAGTGTGCATTTGAGATTTTCTAGTGCATTGCATTTAGATCATTGAATCAATCGTGTGGCACTAGAAGAAGGCAAAGTGATCATCACTGGCTTGTTACTCTTGGAGTTTGCCGGCTCCTAGACGGCTAGGAGAAAGGTTTTGAAGAGCACTTCAAGGAAGATTGTGAAGGAGCTTCAAAACGTCTTGTGAAAGGTTGAGCACGCCTTGCCGGAGCGGTAAAGTGCATCCTTAGTGAAATCGAGGTTTGGATAACTCATCACACTATTCTGGCTCAAGATCTAGGTCACTTCTCGAGAGAAGGTTGACTAGATAGAGGAGCGGTTAGAGATTTGAGTTTGCCTCAACGTGGATTATGGGTGATCGGCAAATCACCGAGACCACGGGATATATCCTTGTGTTGGAATTGTGCTTTATTTATATTGTGTTATTTATTTGCTCTCATTGTCTTTAAATTGTTTGATTATTTGCTAAATTGCTAAAATCGCCTATTCACCCCCCTCTAGTCGATATCCTAGATCCCTTTCAATTGGTGTCAGAGCAAGGACTCCTTTTTAGAGGATTTAACCATCCCGGAGTAGGATAAAGATGGCTAGTGAGGGTCGGATCAATATTGGTAAACCACCACTCGTTGATGGATCTAACTATACTTATTGGAAAACTAGAATGATGGTCTATCTTAAAGCCATGGGTGGGAAGATTTGGAAAGTGGTGGATGAGGGGTTTGCAATTCTTGATGATGATGACATGACCAACTTAGATAGAGATAATGCCTTAGCAAATGCTCAAGCCATGAATGTTCTTTATAGTGCTCTAAATCTAGGTGAATTTAATAGAATTTGTAAACTTGAAACGGCCCATGATATTTGGAGAAATCTTATGGATATTCATGAAGGAACCTCGATGGTCAAGGATGCTAAACTATTTATCCATAAGGGACAATTTGAAAAGTTTGCCATGTTGCCCAATGAAGATGTATCGGAGATGTTTAACCGATTAAATAACATCATAAATGAGTTAAAAGGGCTTGGTATGGATGTCACAAACGTGGAGTTTTGTCATAAGTTTCTTAGAGCTTTACCTTCTAAATATGATACAATTGTTACCTTACTTGTGCGTTCGAACTTGAAGAGTGTGACTCCGTTGGAAGTCTTGAGTGAGATTCTCACTCATGATATATTCAAGAAGTCTCAAGAAGAAGTGAAAGATGAGGCTTCCGACTCCAAGAAGAAGAACATTGCACTCAAAGCTCAAGTCTCTAAAAGGGAAGACAATGAAGAGGAAAGTGATGAGAGAGACACCGATGAGGAAATGGCTCTCTTCGTGAGAAAATTCAAGCGGTTCATGAAGAAAAGATATCAAGGGAAATCTTTCAAGAAAGGACAAACATCCAAGAGGAACCCATTTGAAGAAAGAAGATGTTTTGAGTGCGGTGAAAAGGGTCACATCTCCACACAATGCAAAAATAAGGAAGAAGAAAAATCAATGAAGAAGAAGAAATACGAGAAGGAAGGAGAAAGCAAGAAAAAGGTTTTCAAGAAATATTATAAGAAGAAGGATGGGCAAGCTTATTTCATTGAGTGGGATTCGGATGCTTCAAGTTCCGATTCCGATGATGAGGATGAAGCGTCACCCAAAGGACTTGCCGGAGTAGCTATCAAGGAAGCTCCATCTCTATTCTCCACTCCTCATTGCCTCATGGCTAAAGGAGAATCAAAGGTATCTTGTGATGAAAATGAATGTACTTATGATGACCTAGTTGAGTGATCACTGATTTTGATGACTATATGAGTAAGGAAAAAGAAAAATTCAAGGAATTGAAGAAGAGATACAAAGCTCTTCAAAATTCCTATGAGGAGCTAAACACATCTCATGAGAGTCTCAAAGAAACTCATGAGATGCTCAAGGAAGCTCATGACTCTCTAATTACTCATAAAGCCAACAAATCGAGTAATGACATAGGCATCACTTGCAATATGTTGAATGATTTGCCCATGATGTCTACTTCTAGCATATCTACTTCTTGTGAAGACTTAAATGAATTCCCTACTAGACCTAAAATTGAAGATAATGTGCTTAGTCTTGAAAACAACGAACTTAAAGAAGAAATTGAAAAACTAACCAATGACCTAGCAAAATGCTATGTAGGAGAATCAAAATTAAGACATATTCTAGATAGTCAAAGATTTTCCTTAAGAAAAGAAGGACTAGGTTTCATTCCCAAAAAGGGTAAACATGCTTTTGTTCCAACTAAAACCGTTTTTGTAAAAGAAAAGGGATATTGTAACAAATGTAAAAGTTTAGGTCACATTGAAAAGAATTGCCATGCTAACAAAAGCATTTCATCTCCTATATTCAATTCTTGCTATGTATTGAAGAAAATGACAAATGGCGATATTAAAGCCAAATTTGTTGGAACCCCGATCATTGGTGCCAAAAAGAAAGCCATTTGGGTCCCAAAATCCTTGGTAACTAACCTCCAAGGACCCAAAAAGGTTTGGGTACCTAAAAGGACCTAACTTTGTTTTGTAGGTAAATTACAAGGCGGGAGGACAACATTGGGTGCTCGATAGTGGATGCACTCAACACATGACCGGTAATCACAACATGTTCTCCTCACTAAATAACAAAGGTGCGGAATATGACAAGATCACGTTTGGAGACAATAGTAAAGGAAAGGTAAAAGGTTTAGGTAAAATTGCCATCTCAAACGACCTCTCCATAGCTAATGTATTGCTTGTTGAATCTCTAAACTTCAACCTCTTATCCGTAGCTCAACTTTGTGATCTTGGATTCATATGTGCATTTTATCCAAAAGAAGTGATTATCACTAGCATTGATGATAATAAGTTGATTTTCAAAGGTTTTAGATATGGCAACCTCTATTTAGTTGATTTCAATTCAAATGATACTAATCTTGGTACATGCTTGTTTACAAAATCTTCCAAAGGTTGGCTATGGCATAGAAGGCTTGGGCATGTTGGAATGAAACAACTAAATAGACTAGTTAAACATGATTTGGTTGTTGGACTAAAAGATGTAAAGTTTGAAAAAGACAAATTATGTAGTGCTTGCCAAGCCGGAAAACAAGTTGCAAACTCACATCCAACTAAAAGCACAATGTCAACTTCGAGTCCACTTGAATTATTGCATATGGATTTATTTGGACCAACTTCTTTTGTGAGCATTGGTGGCAATAGTTATTGCCTTGTCGTTGTAGATGATTTTTCTAGATATACATGGATATTCTTTTTGCATGATAAGTCAATTGTGTTTAACACTTTCAAAAGCTTTGCTCAAAGGGCCGAAAATGAATTTAGCTTCAAGATCAAGAAAGTGAGAAGTGACAACGGCTCCGAATTCAAGAACACCAAGGTTGAAAATTGGTGTGATGATAAAGGCATCAAACATGAGTTTTCGGCCAAGTATACACCGGAGCAAAATGGAGTAGTCGAACGAAAGAACCGGACATTGATAGATATGGCAAGGTCTATCCTTTCGGAGTACAATGTTTCGGACACCTTTTGAGCCGAAGCAATCAACACTGCGTGCCATGCATCAAATTGTCTTTATTGTCATCGACTACTAAAGAAAACTCCTTATGAGCTTCTCATTGGAAGGAAGCCAAACATTTCCTACTTCCGTGTGTTTGGGTGTAAGTGCTATATCTTGCGGAAAGGTACACGCTTATCTAAATTTCAAAGTAAATGTGATGTAGGATTTTTGTTAGGATACTCATCAAATAGCAAAGCATATCATGTCTACAACCAAAACTCCGGTTTGGTTGAGGAGACACATGATGTTGAATTTGATGAGACTAATGGCTCTCAAGAGGAGCAAGAAAATTTGGATGATGTAGGTGATGAAGGGTTGAGAGTGGCAATGAAGAACATGACCATTGGGGATGTCAAGCCTAAAGAAGATAGTGATCAAGATGAAGATCCATCCACTCATGCTATCCCATCTTCATCAACTCCTCAACACGAAGATCAAATAGTTGAAGTGGTCAATGTGGAAGACTCCTCTCAACAACAACCGGAAGTACCTTCTACCTCTACTTCACAAATCCCGGTTGACCATCCAAGAATTCATCACTCAATTTCCAAAGATCACCCCGTCGATCAAATTGTTGGTGACCTGTGTAAGGGTGTTCAAACTCGTTCTCGTCTTGCTTCATTTTGTGAAAATTACTCTTTTGTTTCCTCCTTTGAGCCCACACTTGTAGATGAAGCTTTAAAAGATCCGGATTGGGTGAATGCTATGCATGAAGAATTAAACAACTTCATCCCGCAACAATGTTTGGGAATTGGTAGAAGAACCAAATCCGGATGAGCATAATGTCATTGGAACCAAATGGATTTTCAAGAATAAACAAGATGCAAACAGGAGTGGTAGTAAGAAACAAGGCAAGATTGGTGGCTCAAGGATACACTCAAGTTGAAGGTTTGGACTTCGGTGAAACCTTTGCTCCCGTAGCTAGACTTGAGGCTATTAGAATCTTACTTGCTTTTGCTTCATCTCATAATATTAAACTATATCAAATGGATGTCAAAAGTGCATTTTTAAATGGAAAAATCAATGAGTTAGTATTTGTTAAACAACCTCCCGGATTTGAAGATCCTACAAAGCCAAATCATGTGTATAAACTCTCCAAGGCTCTTTATGGTCTTAAACAAGCACCTCGTGCTTGGTATGAAAGACTTAGAGACTTTTTAATTTCAAAAGGCTTTAAAATTGGGAAAGTTGATACTACATTGTTTACTAAGAAAATTGGAAATGATTTCTTTGTATGTCAAATTTATGTTGATGACATCATATTTGGATCTACTAACCAAGATTTTTGCGAGGAATTTGGTGATATGATGTCCAGGGAATTTGAGATGTCTTTGATAGGTGAATTAAGTTTCTTTCTCGGACTACAAGTTAAACAACTCAAGGAAGGAACTTTCATCAGTCAAAACAAATATGTGAAGGATCTACTCAAGAAGTTCGGACTTGAAGAAGCAAAACCAATCAAGACACCAATGGCCACAAACGGACACCTTGTCTCTGACGAAGGAGGTAAACCGGTAGACTCAAAGCTTTATAGATCCATGATTGGTAGTTTATTATATCTTACTGCTTCTAGGCCCGATATTATGTTGAGTGTTTGTATGTGTGCAAGATTTCAAGCCTCTCCTAAAGAAAGTCATTTAATGGCCGTTAAGCGCATTTTGAGGTATCTAAAATATTCATCTAGCATAGGGTTGTGGTATCCTAAAGGTGCAAAATTCGAATTAATTGGATATTCTGATTCCGATTATGCGGGATGTAAAGTGGATAGAAAAAGCACCTCTGGCAGTTGTCAACTATTAGGAAGATCTTTAGTATCTTGGTCCTCTAAGAAACAAAACTCTGTAGCTTTATCAACCGCCGAAGCGGAATATGTTTCTGCGGGTAGTTGTTGTGCACAATTGCTTTGGATGAGGCAAACATTGTTGGATTATGGAATAAAATTTGAAAAAGTGCCTCTCTTGTGTGATAATGAGAGTGCGGTGAAAATAGCCACAAACCCAGTTCAACACTCTCGGACCAAGCAAATAGATATCCGACACCACTTCCTTAGAGATCATGTTAGCAAAGGTGATGTGGTGGTGGATAATGTGAGAACCGAAGATCAATTAGCGGATATATTCACTAAGCCCTTAGATGAAAGTCGTTTTTGCAAACTTCGAAATGAGCTTAACGTCATTGATATATCAAATGTGGCTTGAACTGTCGGACTCATATTGAATGTGCTTATATTATCACTTGGTTGCTTAAACTTCCTCTTTTAGAGCTTTTTAGGCTCCCTTATTGGCAATTGAGTGAAATGAACCAAAAACATGTTAAGTTGTGAGAAAAATTCTTCCCCTTTGGTGATATTGCCTATATCTTACCTATAATTATCTTATAGTTATATATGTCTATCTCAAAATCTCTTGAGCTTCAAATAAATCAAAATCTTCCAAGAAATTCAGTCCTTCCAGCGGTTTGACCGAACCATATGCGGTCTGACCGAATGCATCTCCAGAGAGCATCTTAGATTCCTGCTTCCAGCGGTCTGACCGGTACCCTTTCTACGGTCTGACCGAATTTTCATGACCAGAGACCTTTTTAACCCGAATCTCTTGTCCTTTTTGCCTTTCTTCCCCACTTCTGTCTCTTTCACGTGCGCCTCAAATTTTTGGATTCTTCCTCTCCGGTCAAACTCTCATCAAGCTCGGACAAACCGTGGTTCAAGATCATCATCAAATCATGTCTTCTAGGTACATTGCTTAGATTCCTCTTTGTTTTTCATTTTCTCTTGTGTTCATCTAGAGGTTTAGGGCATATGTGATGAATCTGGTCCAAATCTGTTTTTCTCTTGAAATTGATTCGTCCAGTTGATGCAATGAGTAGTCTCACACATATATCTATCTACATTGCACCCTAGAATCAACAAAATCCCAGAAATCATGCCAAACCCTAACTCTACGGTTGCGCCGGTCTGACCGCCCCTGTTTCGGTCTGACTGACTGCACCAGCAGAGCCAGGATGTACAGTTCTGTTATCATCTCTATTCTTGTCATGCTTTCCTGTTTCTTGTATCTTACCTGCTGTATATCTTCCAAATCGTATAGTGGTCGAGGTACTCAAGGCGTTGCCTCCATTCGGACCAACAAGAAGAAATTGGCCAAGCGGCCGAAAAGGGTTCTACCCTCGAGTAGCAGCGACAGTCACGATGACGACTGGGTACCCTCGGCCGGTGATTCAGAGACAGAGTAGTCGTCTCATCGGGGTGGATCTTCTCATGTGGGCATGGACATCGAAAGTGAGGACGATGAAATAAACGTCCACGCTTATCAAGGCCCGAAGAAGAACTGGACGTCGAGCGACTACACGAAGGCGAGGACCACCTATGCCTACGATCATGCGAATGACGCCACGACGCCTCACTTCTACACGATGACGCAGCACGATGCCTTCTACGGCCATTTGGTCCACAAAAACATTTTTGAACACAAATGGATCGAATGGGCCTATGTTGTGAATCAGCCCATCATGGCTCCCTTGGTGCAGATCTTCAAGGATATAGGGCTGTATGACTTTGTGGAGCACAAGTGCCCATGGAATGCTACCGCTATCAGACAGTTCTATGCTACAGTTGAGATCAAATGGGCGGACCAGCAGATTATATGGATGACAGGGTCTAGGCGCTATCAGGCCACTTTTGAGGAGTTTGCTGCGGCAAACAAGCTAAACTATGAGGAGCTGAAGGAAGGGATCGACATGGAGGAAGAGGATTACCTCCATGAGGATGACTGGCTCCAGTTCTATGAGCAGCCGGGAGGTGGACAGCGGATTGTACCCAGTACTGTTACCGGTCTCAAAGTCCTCCCCGCTGTAGTCAACAAAATTGTACGAGCCACGATCCATCCAAAGAGTGAAAACCGAGAAGCGGTCCGGGATTACTACTGGAACTTCATCGACCACATCCTCCAGAGTCACCGGATCAACATTGTCTCCTTCATTTTGAAGACTATTGAGGATGTCTCGGCGGCCACTCTGCCAAATCTCTACTATGCTCCATATATCATGTCTTTGCTGCTCCAGAAGACCAAGTTTCCTCGCGGTTCTTGCGACATCAGGCATCTTGGCTATAAGCCGTTCAGTGTCAACCCGCGCGTCTTAGCTCGAGGCCAAGGAGCACAGCATCAGCATCAGCAGCAGCCGGCTCAGCCTATGCCTCCTCCTCCTCCACCTCAGGCTCAGCAGGCACCTCAGTCGAGCCAAGTCCCCGCCTGGTTTTCTCAGTATCAGCAGCAGTTCCATCAGCCCATGATGGATCAGTTTGCTACTCTTCTCCAGGGGCTTGAGCTCACTAGTTCGGACTTGGCGGCTTTGCATGATCAGTTCCAGACCTTCTCTTCGCGCCAGGATCAGTTCGAGCAGCGCTTCGACACCTTCTCCACTCACTTCTACACTCGTTTCCCACAGACTCCTCCTCACCATCCTCCCGATGATGATGCTCCAGCTGATTCTTAGCTTTTTATGGCAATTGATGCCAAAGGGGGAGAGAGAAGAGAGTAGAAGAGTAGGAGAGAGATGAACCTTAAATGTAATTGAAAACTCTTGGATGAAAACTTTTGGTGTATAGAAGTTTTATTTTAACTTGTTTAATTGAATGTCTAGTTTATGACTTATGTTGGATGACTCACTTGTGAGATTGGCACTTCTTTGAATATGAGATATGCGTATAATAGTTACATATGACCTTGTGATTATGATATCATGTGTAGAATTGAATGTCTTATTTGTGATACTTCATGATTCTATAGTGGATGAATTGAGATTGCATCCTATACACATGCTTGAACTCCACTAAAATGCCAAAATTCTCTTATTCATACATTTAGGGGGAGTGTCTTATTCTTCGATGCTTATTGTAAAATTCCCGTTATGCTTAAAACTCTTCATCTACTCTTTATGTTGTCATCAATTACCAAAAAGGGGGAGATTGTAGCTTCTAGGCCCCTATAGAGTGTTTTAATAATTAATGACAACTACAAATGCTATACTAACGTTACTTGCCTAGTTGTGTCAAGAAGATACTTAAAAGACAGGTTAATGAAAGGCAAAGAAAGAGCATCATGATGAAGAAAGGGCATTGATCAAAATGGCAAAGGTACGAAATAGGATCTTTTCCATTTTTACCGGTCTAAGGTGATTAGAGAAGAATTTTGACCGGATTATAGGATAGTTGCCGTACTATTAAGAGGAGCATGTGGTGTATCACAAAATACTTCATCTATGTGCCACAAATCATAAAATCAACTTGCATTGCATGCTAGAAGGTCACATCCTTGAGAATGCTTATTTCAGCTCATTTCTGTCTCAGTCGGTCTGACCGTTTGTTAGTCCGGTCTGACCGAGAAATCGGTCTGACCGTGTTTTGAACTACGGTCTGACCGTTTGGCCGGTCTGTCCGTAGTAGAGACCAAGGTCAGACTCCTGGAACCTCTTGTTTTATCCTTCTGGTATTTTGAGCTATTACGGTCTGACCGTTTGTTAGACCGGTCTGACCGTATTGTTGAACTGCGGTCTGACCGTTTGGCCGGTCTGTCTGTATATATCGGCCTGACCGTATAAGGTGTCCAGAAACTATGTCGTCTCTGGACAGTTTCACGGTCTGATCGAAATAGTATCCGGTCTGACCGTATGTGTGCCTGACAAGGGCAGTTGAGCATTTATTGCGCCTGTTTAATGCCGTTGCAATTGCGGCGGTCTGACCGAGCTTGTGCCTGCGGTCTGACCGCCAGGTGATCTTTTTCTCCCAACGGCCTGTAACGGCTATATTAATTGTGGGGGGTATATATACTCCCATGCACGGCCCTGTTCAGGATTTTTGGCACAATCTTGAGCATTGTCATCATCCTTGAGAGCCTAAGCTAGTTTCATACACTCTAGGTTTCAAATTCTCAAATTTGTGAGAGTGTGCATTTGAGATCTTCTAGTGCATTGCATTTAGATCATTGAATCAATCGTGTGGCACTAGAAGAAGGCAAAGTGATCATCACCGGCTTGTTACTCTTGGAGTTTGCCGGCTCCTAGACGGCTAGGAGAAAGGTTTTGAAGAGCACTTCAAGGAAGATTGTGAAGAAGCTTCAAAACGTCTTGTGAAAGGTTGAGCACGCCTTGCCGGAGCGGTAAAGTGCATCCTTAGTGAAATCGAGGTTTGGATAACTCATCACACTATTCCGGCTCAAGATCTAGGTCACTTCTCGAGAGAAGGTTGACTAGATAGAGGAGCGGTTAGAGATTTGAGTTTGCCTCAACGTGGATTAGGGGTGTTCGGCAAATCACCGAGACCACGGGATATATCCTTGTGTTGGAATTGTGCTTTATTTATATTGTGTTATTTATTTGCTCTCATTGTCTTTAAATTGTTTGATTATTTACTAAATTGCTAAAATCGCCTATTCACCCCCCTCTAGTCGATATCCTAGATCCCTTTCAGCTGGCCAGAGGAACCGTGTCGTCCATAGGGTCTGTGGAGTTCCCAAACCCCAAGGACGCTGAGGTTTGCAGCGAATCATAAGTTGGCTAATTTCCTGGTTGGAATCTTAGAGTGTGGTAGAAAAAACTATGATCAATCTTGTGTGCACAAGTTTGTATATATTTTTTCCTCACAATGTAGAGCTTTGAATGTAATAGATCTTGTTGGGGGAAATCTCCGCTCGATCGACCCCGATGATCCGGCCCCGGGCGGCGCCATTTTCTCAGTGACAATGGCCCCCGGTGGAGGAGTTGCTCCGCGTCTTGGCAACTTGGAGGAGTTGCTCTGCGTCTTGGCGAGGCTGCCAGCCCTCGTCTATCCGCCACAGTTCCCATTCATGGGGGCCTTGCCCCCGTTTATGGGACACCCGGTAGCTCCCCCGATTCCCGGAGGCCCGGCCGTCACTGGGACCTATGACCCCATTGGGGGCTGCGTCCCTGCGGCACGCCCGTCATCCCAAGTGTTTCCCGGGCTGGGAGCCTTCCCAGCACCCGGAGCCTTCCCCGCGCTGGGAGCATTCTCCGCACCGGGGGCTCCCCCGATTCCGGGGGCTTACCCCATGCCGGGAGCTTTCTCGATGCCGGGGTCTTATCTCGAGTCGGGAACCCTCCCGGGACCGGGGGCACATCCCGCGTCGGGAGCTTTCCCCGCGTTGGGAGCTGGCCCTGCCCCGCCAGTTGTGTCCACCGCGCCAGAGGCGGTCCTCGGGCAAATGGGACCCATTGCGCCCAGGACGGCCTCCACGCCACCGCGCGATCTCCCCCGTGAGGGACCCCTCTCACCGGTTCTGGAAGTCGCTCCGGGGGCCTATCCGGTGGCGGATCCCGCCCATGCCCCGGTAGTAACCTCCGGGCCAGGATCGTCGCGCATGAGCTCCTTCCTCCCCCGGGGCCACCCCCGAGGGCTCCCCCGGCAGATCAGGTCCGCTTTATTAGGGAGGAGGTTGAGCGCATGCGTACCACAAAATCCAGGGAGGCTCCCTCCCGCTACCGATCGGAGCTCCCCCCTGCTCGCGGCCGCGGGGAGCCACGCTCCCACCTTGACCGGGGGAAGAGACCCGCTGAAGAAGCAACCGCCACCTCCGGGGGGTACTCGGACGTCCAGGAGGTTAGTTCGACCAACCTAGAGGAGAAGAGGCGCTATCGTCGCACTGGCGGACCGCTTGGACCCCTCCCCGACTCCGACAACGAATGCGCGTCCCCCGCTAAAGGGGACAGCGACCGGGACTCCCCCCGGGAGGTGGAGGGGGCCAAACAACCGCTATGCCGCCGACTTTGATGCATCCGCTGGCCGCGACCCTACCGCCCACCACACATCGAGCACTACAACGGTGAGGCCGATCCTTATGAATTCGTGTAGGTGTACTCCACAGCCATTTCAGCGGCTCGGGGGGATGATATAGTGCAGTGCAACGTCTTCCCCCTCTAAATCACCAGAATTGCCCGCTCATGTTTTACAACCTGAAGGCTGATTCCATCAAGTCCTTCGCACAGCTCAAGCGCGAATTCTGTGCGAACTTCCAGGGGAACTACGAGCATCCGCTGGACTCATCCCAGCTCTACACTGTCCGTTAGAGGACGGGGGAGACCATTCGTAGCTTCTTCAAATGTTCGCTCAGGTCAAGAGCAAAGTGGCTCACGTCCCCGACTCCACTGCCATCGAGGCGTGCAAGAGCGGGATCCTCCCCGGGGAGCTCCATCGGAGACTCTCCCGGAGCTGCCCCTCCTCCGCCGACAAGCTCTTCAGCGTGCTTGAGAAATATGCTCGGGCGAAGGGGGACGACCTCTGGAAGAAGAACCAGGGGGCCCCTGCCCCCGCTGACCACGTGGCTAGGGACCCCCTCAAGTGTCCCAAGAGGGGCCATCGCAGTGAGCCACAGCCTTAGGACACCTTTGTTCTTGAGGGAGGAGGCGGCTCGTGCGACGCCCCCAAGGGAAACCGCCCCTTCCCCAAGCCGAAAGGCCGTGGGGCGGGGGACAGTCATCCCGTGGCCAGGAAGGCCCCTCGACGGGATGTAAGGAGGGCACAACCGGCTTGTGGTGCACCTTCCGCAAGTCTAATACCCACGCTACTCGGGAATGCCACCAGCTTCTTCAGCACTTCGCCGCATTCCTCGACTAGTGTGGGCAGGGGGGAGGGAGTCCTGCCTCCTTGCCCCATCAGGCGGCTTTGCCAGCTCTTCCTGCCCCCTCGGTGGAGCAGGAAAGACAGGTGTGAGAAGGGGGCTCAACCGAGGAGCTCCCCTTCCAAACCTCCCAAAGGCGTGTAAACGTCATTACGGGCATCCGCCTCAGGGCGGGACTCCAAGCGCCAACGCAAGGAGTATGAGCGGGAGATAAAGGTTGTGGGGTGCTACACACGTCTTGGTCACCAAAGTGGTCAGACGTCCCCCTCACCTTTACAACGGAAGATGCACGCTGGGTTCGCTTCCCCCATGATGACGCGCTCATTGTCTCCGCCACAGTCTACAATTGCCAGCTGGCGCGTATCTTCGTCGATGGCGGGAGTTCTGTCGATGTGCTGTACCTGAAGGAGTTTAGGGAAACGCAGGTCGACGAAAAAAATTCTACAACCCTCGGCCGGGCCCTTGCAAGGCTTCGTCCCTGGGAAGACCATCCACCCGGTGGGGAAGGTCGATCTCCCCATGACCTTCAGCTCCCCGGACAACTACCGGATTGAGCTAGTCCGATTTGACGTGGTGGACCTCCCCTCTTCGTGGAACGCCATCATGGGGAGGACCACCATCAACGTCTGGGGGCCGCGATCCACCAGAATTATCTCTGCGTAAAGATCCTCGGGCCTCGCGGCGTGATCACCGCCTGAGGCGACCAGGATATGGCCTGCGCTCTTTACGAGCGCGCCACCCCAGCAATCAGGAACATCAACGTGATCAATGCCCCAGGTGGGAGTCCTCTCCCCCGGCTTCGGACACCACGATCATCCACTCCGGGAGGTCTCCCCCCAAACCGTGCCCAGAGGGGGACTTCTGGAAATCCCACTGTCCCCGGACGATGGGAGCAGGATTGTCAAGATTGGGGCGGACCTCTCTGAAGAGCATGCGGAGCAATTCGTGGCCTTCCTATGCAAAAACTCTGACGTCTTTGCGTGGAAGCCCGCCGACCCCGGTCAAGCAGAAGCTGAGGAAGCTCTCCCTGGAGTGCCAAGAGGCCATCAAGGCGGAAATCGCCAAGCTCTAAGAGGCAGGTTCATTCGGGAGGTCTTGCACCTTGAGTGGCTGGCAAGCCCTGTCCTTGTGAAGAAGTCGAACGGCAAATGGAGGATGTGTGTTTACTTCACTGACCTCAACAAGGCTTGTCCAAAAGACGACTTCCCACTGCCGTGGGTCGACCAACTGGTTGATTCGATCGCGGGGTGCGAGCTTATGAGCTTCTTGGATGCATATTCGGGCTATCACCAAGTCTGGATGGCAGAAGGGGACGAGGAAAAGACGAGTTTCATAACTCCCCTCGGCACCTTCTGCTATGTCCATATACCCTTCGTGCTGAAAAACGCTGGAGCAACATTCCAGCGGCTCATGTCGTTGGTCCTAAAGGACCAAATTGGCCGCAACGTCGAAGTCTACGTCGACGACGAGGTTGTCAAAAGTCTCCGTGCGGCCACTCACCTCGACGACCTGGCGGAGACCCTTCTGCATCCTCTGCGAATATGGGTTGAAGCTCAACCCAGAGAAGTGCGCCTTCGGTGTGCTCGGGGGGAAGCTTCTTGGCTTTCTTGTGTCCCAGCGGGGCATAGAGGCCAACCCCGAAAAGATTCTGGCCCTGTTGGACATGCCCTCACCGCACTCCATCAAAGACGTACAGCGGCTTACCGGCCGCATGGCCGCGTTAAGCTACTTCATCTCGCGGTCGGGGGAACACGGCCTCCAATTCTTCAAGATCCTTCGAGGCTTCGAGGGGCTCTGGTGGACCCCCGAGGCCCAAGAAGCCTTCGACTGCTTGAAGAAGTATCTCATGTGCCCCCCAATGCTGGTGAGCCCGTTCCCGGGGAAACCTCTGCTCCTCTACCTCACCGCGACCCCGGTCACTGTAAGTGCGGTGCTAGTGAAGGAGCGGGATGGGCAACAGCGTCCCGTGTACTAGTGAGAGAGGCCCTTCAGGGGGCTAAGGCTCGGTACACGGAGATGGAGAAGATTTTCTACGCCCTCCTCATGGCATCCCGTAAGCTCCGTCACTACTTCCTGGGACACCCGATCACGGTCTCGTCGTCTCTCCCCTTGGGGGAGGTACTGCGAAATAAAGAAGCCACCGGCCGGATCAGAAAGTGGGGAGCCGAGCTCGCTCCCTTCTCCCTCTCCCTCATGGGCCGTTCCGCCATCAAGTCACAAGTCCTCGCTGACTTTGTGGCAGAATGGACCCCCACCTCCGGGACGGAGGGGGACAGTCTCCCCGAGCCGCCCCGGCGCGACGACCATTGGACCCTCATGTTCGATGGCTCCTTGTGTCTCGTTGGGGCCGGTGTGGGGGTAGTCCTCCGAAGCCCCAGGGGAGGGTGCTGGAGTACGCAGTGAGGCTTGAGTTTCCCGCTACGAACAACGTCTCCGAGTACGAGGCCTTGCTCCCTGGGCTGCGCCTCACACGCTCCCTAGGGATCCGTCGCCTCCTTGTCATAGGAGATTCCCATCTCGTGGTTTGCCAAATGGACAAGTCTTACTTGTGCCATGACGCGAACCTGAGCCTGTATTTGGGGGAGGTGCGCAAGATGGAGAAGCACTTAGAGGGTTTGGAAGCCTGGCATTTCCCCCGGAGGGACAATGACCGGGCCGATGCCTTGGCCTGGGCAGCCAGCACCCGGGAACCTCTCCCCGGTGGTGCCTTCCTGGAAATCATCGCGAAGCCCTCAGTGGCCTCTCTGGACGCGGACCCCGAGTCCCGCACCCCAGAGGTCGCTGAAATCCCCCGAGCAGCATCCTGGATGGATCGCCTCGTCTCATTTATAAGGGGGGAGGGGGACCCTCCCAATGAAACCGACACGAAACGCCTCCGTGCTAAGGCACGGGCATACCTCTTACTAGATGGGAAACTCTACAAGCAGGGGGCCTCCGCCCTGCTCCAATGCCTCCCGCGGGCAGAAGGACTTCAACTCCTCGAGGACATCCACTCGGGGAGCTGTGGGTCTCACCTGGCTCCACGTGCTGTTGCGGCAAAGGTTATTTGCCAGGGCTTCTATTGGCCCACAGTGGTTTGCAACGCGCGAGATCTTGTCTCCGCGTGCGAGGCCTGCCAAAAGATGGCAAAAGGCTTCAATCTGCCCTCCACAGCGTTGCAAACCATCCCCATCACTTGGCCCTTCACGCGCTGAGGAATGGATCTCCTAGGTCCCTTCCCCTAGCGCCCGGGGGCTACAAGTATGCAGTGGTCGTAGTGGACTACTTCTCCAAGTGGGTGGAGGCTGAGCCCTTGGCCAGCATCACCTCCCGAGTAGTACAGCGGTTTTTCTGAAAGAACATCGTGTGTCGCTTTGGGGTCCCCCGGGAAATCACTATCAACAATGGGACCCAATTCAACTCCGTGTACTTCCGGGAGTTCTGCGAAAGCTTGGGGCCTACCCTCCACTTCGCCTCTGTATCTCAACCCCAGAGCTGATCCGTTTGAGACCTAGTCTTGGTGTTCGCACTAGGCTCGCCCAGATTCTAATATGCGGAATAACGGGATCTTACTCGGAAATACCGAAACCCAAAGTAATTGCACAACTCTTTATTTCAAAGAGGGCTTTACACGTCGAACGTTAGGCACACTTGCCTACGTCGAAGGAACTATAAGTGTCTAAAACGCAAATAAGTTCTATGACTCTTCGATGATCTAAACTAGACCTATTACAAGGTATTTATAGTCCAATCGTATGAGTACGTATCAGACTTAGTAATCCTAAACGTATTAGACTCATTTAACTAACTTAACTAATCCGAAACAGATAAACTTAGTTATATATATAGGATTACAATTCCGAACAGGGAATGAATTCCTTTTCCTTGTCGCGAACCAATCCATGGTCGCGAAACCTTTCCGAACACGGTTAAGGTCGCAAAGCCGTATGCGATCAGGACTTGGTCGCGAATCCGTATGCGATCAGGACTTGGTCGCGAAGCCGCATGCGATCAGGACTTGGAGATCCTCCCGGATCATGACTCCCTTGTTGAGAAGGAGCCAACCCCTGTTGCGACCTCTCGATCAAACTGGAGATGTGGAAATTGGGCTTGTCCATGTTCTTTGGTGTACCACTTTGCCGCACGTGCGCGTTGATCTTTCCGACCGATTCAAAAAGTCTCCTTGGTGCCACTGCGGGTGGTAGTTTTCTTCTTCTCCAGAATCACATCTTCACGTAGAGGTTCGTCTCGTTGATAGACCAAATCTTCAATAGATGGTACTATAGTATCTGGCTCATCATCCAGCATTGAAGGATCAAAGAGTTTGAATCCTTCCCAAGGTCGCAAACCTTTCCAAAGTCGCAAACCTTTTCGTGGTTGCAAATCCATTGCGAGCTCGACCTGAGATCCTCCCGGACATGACTCCCCTGTTGAGAAGGAGCCAACACCCGTTGGTGACCAACTGTGAAGATGTAGAGAACGACTGAGAGTTTTGGAATGAACACACGATGAGCAATGCTACAATCGTCGGATCGAATGTATGGATAGGCGCTCATGGAGCTTGGCACCTCCATCATGGATTGTGGCCTTGGCCACTCGCGGATAGCCTTCCCCTTGTCGAGGTTGATACCATCACCGATCCCAAAGCTAGGATTGCGAAGTTTGAATAGTGGCGCCGTAGAGACAAGTTGCATGTCGTCTTCGACTAGTCGTTGTGGTGATCAACTATGTACCTCTGCGAATAGCTCGTTGTTTTCTTCCGGCAAGCTTGCTAAACAACCACCACTTTCCATACTTGATGCAGCACAATCCTCTTGGCTAATTGGATGCATCACGCTCAGCACACACTTGGAGCATGCATTGACAATCCGTTTCTCCTGATTTGCTATCACCAAGTTCTTGGTGTCGACGTGGTCATTTTTCCTGATGATAAATTTCATCCCAGCCTTTGTGAGGTCGTATTCTTGAGCTCTTCGGTGGTAATGGGCATCACGATCGTACAAGAACGGACTTCCAAAAATCACTTGGCAAATATCGATGGGGATGACATCGCATTGAACCTCGTCGATGTAACGAGCAGATATTGCAAACTTTAGAGTACATTGACTCTTGATTTGCTGATTTACGTCAGAAGTGAACCATCCCAGAGGATATGGTCAAGGATGATTAGTCGTTTGCAAACCAAGTCGTCGAACCAGCCCGGAGGAGACCAAATTCTTTTGGCTTCCAGGGTCGAAGATGGCTGCGACCACCTCGTGCTTCACCTGTATGTTAACAGTGAACAATTCCTCTGTCGGGTTGTGGTCAATTGATGAACCCGAACCTTTCTCCTTCGGCATTGCCATTAGAGACAAGGTCGTGTCCGCCTTTTCAACCGAATCCAACTGGATAATTTCCTCTCCGAGCGGAATAGAAGTAACCTTAGCTGTTCGTGTGCTTGGTTCATCCCTCCTTTTTCTTTCTGGACACAGTTCAGGATGAAGTTTATAACACTTCTCTTTTGTGTGCCCAGCAACATGACAATGCTCACAAGTGTTACCCGTATCGTGGGTACCCTCTCCGGAGCTCGTCGTGGTTGAAATCTCCCTCAAGTTCTTGTCGTTGTGGGTCTTATTCTTCTTCTCAATCGCCAAAGCAGTCATGCTCGCGGTCGAGATGTCTTGAACTCTGAACAGACTTAGCTCAGTACTGATCGATTTCTGAAGTCCAGATGTGTACTTCTGAAATACCTGAGGGTCGGATAGCGAGGTGCCAATGACCATTGCTTGTCACCGAAACTCTGTCGTATAGTCTTGGACGGTCTGGTCGCGCCGTTGGTACAATCTGTGCCAACGCTCCCATCTCTCCTCAAGGTAACCCATCGGATAGAATTCTTGTCGCAGAAGTCGTTTGAATTGACCCCACGCAAGGTCGTCAGCTTCACCACTGGCAACAAGGGCCTTCCACCATGTCTTGGCGTGGTCCTTCATCTTCAAAGGTGCAAATTTGACCTTTTGAGCGCTACTAAACCCTTTCAGGTCAAAGTAGGTCTCAAGTTGGTCGATCCAAGAATCCAGCTTCTCGGCATTGATCACCCCATCATATATGGGTATATCAATCTTAGCGTCGACTTTAAAAGATCCGACAGCTAAGGAGGTGTTGGCGAGGTCGTCGGTCTTGTGGTCGCCTTCGTCTTCATCTTCGTCTGCCCTGCGCAAGTCTTCACCAGTCTTCTCACCCATAACCTTCCCTACTTCAGGAGGTACAATCATGGCCTGCTGCTTAATCCAAGCAAGCACGGTTTCCATGTCGGTGGAGAGCTTAGCCACTTGTTCGGCTAGGTTAGCTTGAACGGAGGTATCGTCAGACATTGTCGGAGACGCGGCTGTAGGAACCGTCAATTGATCGCCTGGAAATTTCGCCGGAAGTTTTGTAACCCTGGCGAGTCTTCACCATCCACAGGATAGGAAAGTTGCTCTGATACCAACTTGATCCGTTTGAGACCTAGTCTTGGTGTTCGCACTAGGCTCGCCCAGATTCTAATATGCGGAATAACGGGATCTTACTCGGAAATACCGAAACCCAAAGTAATTGCACAACTCTTTATTTCAAAGAGGGCTTTACACGTCGAACGTTAGGCACACTTGCCTACGTCGAAGGAACTATAAGTGTCTAAAACGCAAATAAGTTCTATGACTCTTCGATGATCTAAACTAGAACTATTACAAGGTATTTATAGTCCAATCGTATGAGTACGTATCAGACTTAGTAATCCTAAACGTATTAAACTCATATAACTAACTTAACTAATCCTAAACAGATAAGCTTAGTTATATATATAGGATTACAATTCCGAACAGGGAACGAATTCCTTTTCCTGGTCGCGAACCAATCCATGGTCGCCAAACCTTTCCGAACACGGTTAAGGTCGCAAAGCCGTATGCGATCAGGACTTGGTCGCGAATCCGTATGCGATCAGGACTTGGTCGCAAAGCCGCATGCGATCAGGACTTGGAGATCCTCCCGGATCAAGAGCAATGGAGCCGTTGAAAGGGTCAATGGCGTGATCCTACAGGGGTTACGCTTGTGACTCTAGCAGGCCGCCTCCTAGTGGGGCGCATGGCAGAGGAGCTTCCAAGCATCCTCTGTTCCATGCGCACGACCTCGAGCCGGGCGATGGGGCGCACGCCCTTTTCGCTCGTATACGGGGCTGAAGCAATCCTCCCCTCGGAGATTGGCTTTGGTCGCTACGGGTCGAGCTCTTAGACGGAGCTACGACCGCAGCATACCAGGCCAACGAAGCAATCCAGCGGCTGGAAGTCGACCTCGTTGAGGAGGAGCGCGACTGAGCGCTCCTTCGCCTCGCCATCTACGAGTGCAAAATGGTGCACGCATACAACCAGCGCGTCTGCGCAAGAGCTTTCCACCTCGGGGACCTTGTCCTCAAGCGCGTGACCGACCCCCAAGCCCTGGGAAAACTTTCCCCAAAGTGGGAAGGACCCTACAGGTTCTCTACAGTCCAGGGCTCGGGGGCTTATAAGCTCTCCAACCTCCAAGATCAAGAACTGAAGCATACATTGAATGTAGGCTTGCTGCGCATGTTCTATATCTAGCCTCTGCGCTTACTCCCTCCCCCATCGCGATTACGCCAGGGGAGGCGTTGTATTCACTATTCCCTCCCCCGCTGCAGTTTTGCGGGGGGAGGCGTTTTACTTCAATTTCCATCAATTTAAATGGTTTTTTCTCCAACTTGAGCTTACTGCAGATCCTTGCCTTACCGTCTCTTAAGACGATGCCCTCTCCGTGAGGACGTAGGCTATCACAGCCTAAAAGCCCCTACGACGGGAGCCTCGCTCCCGTAGGACGGCCTACAATCACCCCTCGTGGACTGAGGGGGTAAGCGGCGACCCAGTCCTCAAGGACTACGGGAATGAGTTAATTTGAGAGACTAGTCCCCCCTCAAACACTCAGACCCATCATCGGGCTTATCCTCCTCCGGGAGCAAATTGTCTCCTCAAAGAGACACGGAATTCTCGGTTTCTTAAAAATTATTTACCCGGCTTCCCGTTCTCATGGTGATCAGGGGATTTCTCACCGGGATCTCTGGAAAGTTCCCTCCCGAAGGCCCTTTACTTGGTTCCCCGTTCTCACGGTGACCGGGGGATTTCTCCCCGAGATTTCCAGAAAGCCTCCGCCCAGAGGCCCTTTACCGGGGGATTTCTCATCGGGATTTTCGGAAATTTTCCTCCCGGGGACCCTTTACCCGGCTCCCTGTTCTCAGGGTGACTGGGGAAACTTTTGCTGGTCTCCGGAATATTTTCAACTGGGACCCCCGCTAACGGGAATTCGATCGGGAAGTTTGACCGGGGGCTTCGTGACACCGGTGATCATTAACGTCCGGGCCTCTTTGTTCCTTACCCACAGCGTGTGGAGCCAGATTGCCCCCCGCTGTGGGGGGGGGGGGGTAAGTCATGCCCATACAGGTGGATATTTTTGGAAAATTGTGAAGACAGGAAAGTTAAAGGAACAAGCAAACTCAAATAGCTTTATTGATACATTTAACCGGGGGACATCCCCCCCGGTGGGAATCGATACAACATTCAACCGGGGGACAAACCCCCCCGGTAGGCCAAGGTGTCCTGGGGACGACAAGCCCTGGGCAAATACAAGATACAAACCGGGGAGTTAAGCTCCCGCGGGAAACTACTCTGGAGGACAACCCCCTCCGGGAGGTGACTACACCTAGTACTCTTGGAGGCCTTGTGATAGCTCCCGGAAAAGGTCCCGGTACAATCTCTTTAAGCGCCTCTGGGTTTCTTGAAGCGAGCTCTTGGGCCAATACTCGTAGCCAGCTGGAGGGCGTATCTTAAGCGGGAGGACCCTCCGGGACCCCGGTCTCGGAGGGGACAACTCAGTGCTGCTATTGTCGAAGTTATCTAGGTGCCACTCCGGGAGCCAGCGCAACCGGATCAGCTCCCAGGAAGCACCCTCACCACGCCCCCCGGTGGCGTGACTTAGCAAAGCTAAGGCCGCTTGGGCATCTCCCGGGTTATGTACTCTGAGACCTGGAAGCCCCATCTCGGGAGCAAGGCCCCGTGCCACCAGGGAGCCCACCGAGTTAAGGTGTTCAAGGCTCGGAAACCCTCCCCTGGGAGCAAGCTCCCGGGGGACCTGCCCACGACAAATCAAGACTTAGCAAAATATTCATTTCATTGATTGAGTAAAAAATTTTTTACAAGTGTCCAGGGCTTCCTCTAAGAAGCTATCGAGAGCAAAAATCCTAGCAAAGAAAAAAGGACCTATCTAAGGGCCCGGGGGGGGGGGATTCATATTTGCCCTTTGCCGTCCCCACAGGAGTCTCCTCCTTCGTCGCCGGGGTGTCTGCCCTCGGGGGCGCCGAAGCCTGGAATCGAGCTCGGATGATCAGATCGTAGAAGCCCCCCACCAACTCCTCCAACTCCCGCCGTTGCGGCTCGAAGAAGTTGGGGAAGCTTCGGGGGAGCCGATCTCTGACTGCAAGGCGCCTGTCCCCTGGTGCTCAACGAGAGCCGCGGCTGCGGCCACCACCAGGACCGCCCGGCCCTGGGCCCGTGCGTTGGCGGCCTCTGGGATCACGGAGACTTGCTCGTTGAGAAAGCACATAACCTCAGTGAATGTAGCCGGGACTACGCCGGAGCCACCCCCCTGGCCGAGGCTAAGCCCAAGCCCTTCGAGAGCTGAGCGAACAGAGCGGCCAGCCTCCACAACCTCCCGGGGGAGGGAGTCCTCGAGCTCCCGGTGGGCGCTCTCCCTTGCCTTCACCTCCCTCTGGAGTCGGGCGTTGGCGTCCTCCGACCGTGTCTCGGCTTGGTTGATCAGATTTGGTGTGGTGACTTTGCGATTGCCGGTTCCTCTCCTCGCTGGTTGGTAGCCGAAATTCACGGAATCATCATCCCACAAATCGACGCATCGTTCTCATCAGAAGATCGGGCACCCCCGTGTGCGCATCACCAACCCG
>CM033321.1:39404278-39587237 GCA_019359835.1 Pharus latifolius | reverse complement strand
GATAGAACTGTTCGCCTTCTACAAATACTCTTATTCTATCGGTAATGTTTGTCTATACCGACAGAATATGTACAAAAATTCCTATCGGTAGGATGTAGTGTGCCGATAGAACCGATCGCCTTCTACAAATAGTCTTATTCTATCGGTAATGTATGTCTATACCATTAGAAGAGATCTCAAATTACTAACGGTAGGCGGTTGTGTACCGATAAACTGATATAGTTCTATAAATACCCGGGTATGTCTGTTTCATTCGAACAGTTCATCGGGCGCTCGTAGCCCTAACCCGTAAGCTCCATGGACGGTCGGCGCACCTCCACCGGCGACCGCTGCACCTCCACACCTCCATCGACGCCCACTAGATTTCGGCATGGCAAGCAAGGCATGTAAAATTTCGGCAATATTGTTAGATTATTCTAATCTGATTATGGCAATTATTCTGTAATTTTTGTATCCTTCATTTTGATGTGTCTTCTTTTCAATATGATTATGTACGGTGTCTTGTTCCTGTTTTTTATTAAAACAACTAAATAATATCACTGTGGGACAGATAATGTTCAATTGCTTGCTGATCCTATCAAATGAAGAAAATTATCAGGATATATTTGCAAGACAAATGCTAACTAACATAGTAAAATGCCAATAAGAGTATAAATGTAATATCTTCATCTCTCAGTAAGTTGCTCAATGCCAACTTGGACTTAGTAACAATTGAAATTGAAAGATCATGAAATTGAAAATGAAATTGAAATTGAAATTGAAGTTGAAATTGAAATTGAAAGATCATTAATGTCAAGATATTTACAAATATTATGAGATACACAAATAACTTGATCTCTCTGTAGGTTGTTCAATGCCAATAATATAGTCAAATGCCAACTAGCTTTCTCAATGATCAAGTGCATGTAAAAAGTTCATTAAATAATTCATATATGTATATTGGCAAGGTAATTTCTTCTGATGAAATAGAGTAGAAATGTAATATCTTGATCTCCAGTTGCAAGTTGATTTTACTATGACGAAGCACAACCTAACATTCAGTTGGTAGTCTTTGTCAGATAGGGAGTCATTTAGGAAACAGTAAACAATCTTAATTTTCTCTAGAATGCCTATTTATGATCTGTGCAGGTCCTTGGATGATGCTCATGAGGGGCAACGTATTTCACAGTTCTTCATCGCAGTACGCTGCCTACGTTGGCTTGTTGGTGAAAGAAACAGTGAAGATCACCGTCGAGAGCTGGAAGCACGTGAAGGGCGAGATCTTGGTTGGCTCGGTCGAGAAGATCCTTAAGCCTGGCATGTTTCTCAAATCAGGACCTATAGAAAGCATCTTACATTTGTATCGTGTTTCAGCCTTTTTTTGCATGCACCAGCTTGTGGCCAGATGCTTACCTGCTTAGAGAAGAAGAATTGTTGTCATTTGCATAGTCATTCTTTTTGTTAATGGAGTTGAGTTGATTGAGTGTGAGTCCGAGGAAACCACCAATGCAAATGTAACTTGACGACAGTTCCAGCTCCTCGGGCGTCTTTAAACTGAACTCCTATGGTTAAGTCCAATGTGGTTCAGACATTTGCTGTTTTGGATGAATGAATTTGTGATGTATTAGGTCTAACTTGTAGTCGGTAGTTGCATTGCCGTAATTTGCAAAGGTTCTCTTTTATGTAAAATGTATGGGCCACTGGGTCCTCGTGACGATATGTTGTTAATTTCATACGTGACTTTTCTAATATACATCGAATGTGTGAATTGTTGTATTTGTATATTGTTGTATATTTGTGTATCATGTATTGCTATTTGGGACATGAACTTGAATGTGTACATGGGAGTATTTGTGTATTTAATTGTACTGGTAGGTAGGTGTGTATTTGTACTGTTGTTTCAGACATGCACTTGAATTTGTGAACTGGCATGTGTATGTTTGTATCTAAATTGCTGTGTCATACATGAATCAGCTTGCTTTTGTTTCAGCCATTAACTAGAATGAGCTTAAATAGTACTCATTTTTTATGTTTCCTCTTGCATTTTCTTAAAGGAATGGGGGCAAACCAAGATCTCATGTAAGTAGAGATTTCTAATTTCTTTGGCAAGATGAACTACCAAGTACCTAAGAAAAGTATTTTTGTGTCTCCTAGTTAATCTACAAATTAGCATCTCTTGAAATATTTCTTTATCTTCTAGTTAAGATCTGTTTGATGTTACATTGTGTTTAGATATGATTCTTTGAATGTGAAAACTGGTGTCATGTGTGTCATGCATTACCTAGTTTGCTTTTGTTTCAGCCATGTACCAGTACCTCTTCTAATGGTAAATACACATATTTTCCGATAGAACAACACAAGTACACTCAACTTGAATGTGAGAACCGGTGCCTCAGGCATGCACTTGAATGTGAGAACTGGTGTGCATGTGTGCACTTAGATTGCTGTGTCATGCATTACCCAGATTGCTTTTTGTTTCAGCCATGTACCAGTACCTCTTCTAATGGTAAATACACATATTTTCCGATAGAAAAACACCTGTATTTGCTTATGTGCCTCAAGCATGAAGTTGAATGTGAGGACTGATGTGCATCTATGCACTTGGATTGCTGTGTCATGCATTACCCAGTTTGGTTTTGTTTCAGCCATGTACAATACCTCTTCTAATGGCAAATACACATATTTACCGATAGGAAAAACCTGTATTTGCTTATGTGCCACAGGTATGCACTTGAATGTGAGGACTGGTGTGCATCTGTGCACTTAGATTGCTGTGTCACCTTCGTGCGAGGTTTCAATTTACGACCCTTTCCAAACACGTCCTTCACCCGTGAGTAAACTTCTTTCCCGCGCATAGGCTTCGGGGTTGAACCATCTTCCTTGTGAGAACAACCACGGCAACCACGGCTCCACCCAAAGAACAAGTTGTCTGAGTGAATTCGGTTGAAAAGGTAGATACGACCTTGTCTCTGATGGCAATGCCGAAGAAGACAGGCTCGGGTTGACCTATGGACAATCACCCAATGGAGAAATTGTTTACTATCAACATACATGTGAAGCACGAGTGGTCGCAGGCATATTCGACCCCGAAAGCCAGAAGAATCTGGTCTCCGCTGGACTGGTACGATAACTTGGTCTGAAGATGACCAAGCACCCACAATCGTATCTGTTGGGATGGTTCACATCAAACGTGAGCCAGTAGATCACGAGTCAGTGTATGCTGACATTTGCGATCGTTGCTCGCTATATTGATGAGGTACAATGCGATGTTGTTCCTATCGATATTTGACAGGTGATCTTTGGGAGTCCGTTCTTATATGATCGGGACGCTCATTTCCACCGAAGGACACAAGAGTACGTGCTCACCAAGAACGGGGTCAAGTTCGTCATTAGTAGAGACGACCACATTGATACCAAGGACTTGATAACCACAAATCAGGCCAAACGAGTCATCAACACATGCCAAAAATATGTGTTGATTATGATTTGTCTAGTTAGCCAAGGTGGTAGTACTCGGGCGACACTGTCATTAGCTTGCATAGAGAATGGTGGTCATTTGTCGAGACTACTGGAAAATATAACGATCTGTTCAAAGATACCCCTGGTCGACCACTGAAACGACCAATCAAATACAATATTCAACTTATTTCACATGCACCACTTCCCAATCTGAGTATGTATCATAACTCAGTATTGGAGAACGAAGAGATCAAAAGGCAACACGGTGAATTATTGAATGATGGTGTAAACCAACCAAGTAATTCGCCTTGTGGATCCCGTATGGTACTGGTACCGAAGAAGGATGGATCTTGATGAATGTGTATTTACTATCGAGGACTGAACAAGATCACCATCATGAAGCGATACGCTCTTCCTCGTATTGACAATCTATTGGACCAAGTGAAGCATGCTGCAGTCTTCTCAAAACTAGATCTAAAGTCTAGGTATCATCAGGTGCACATCCTGGAGGAGAATACATGGAAGACGGCATTCAAGACTTGACAAGGTCTGTTTGAATGCCTAGGGCACGTTCATGCGCCTCATGAATGATCTGTTACGGCCGTTCATCGATGACTAAGTGATCGTTTACCTCGACGACACACTGGTCTATAGTCGTTCATGGGAGGAGCACCTATGATGCGACACGGGCGGTCCGATCTTTCGATGAGAACAAGAACTATCGATTTGTGAAGACGACTCTCACGATCCGGCTACCAACTTCGGATTGTTATCGACCGAACTAGAAGCACGATCGACCTGATCACGAAGATCTATTCCTGCAAGCAATCGAAGAACAAGCAAGAACGAGATAAACAAGCAATCTGAAATTGCAAATATAGATTGAATCACGAAAAAGAGTTGGGGTTCCGAATACAGATATTGATGTTGATCTAGCCGACCAAGAAGAATATCTCAATAGCTTCACGAAGGAAAGACTATGACTAAACAAAACCCATTGAACCCTAATGGTTCAGTATGATTATATAGAGGAGGTAAAAGAGATCAGTGGCCGGGTAAGGAAACCTGAAACCGACATGGACTCTTTTCCTACTCGGACTCGAACTCAATACACAAGACTTGACCCAACCAAAAAGGTGACGCAGCACCGACTCGGTCCAATCAGAATCTGGTCGAAACTTGTTTTGTCAATTGCCAACGATCCATAAGGAATTTGGATGTGGAGCTAAATCCATCGGAAAGATCTCGTCGTGGGCTTCTCCGTGGACTATAAAAATGTCCCAATCGGACTTTGTATGAGGGAGTTATGGTCGTTTGAAGGCAAGCTGCTCCTGGATGGCCGAACTGGACTCCAACTCGAATCCATCCCGGACTCCAACTCGACTTGGGCTCCTTGCTGGTCCTTGTGTCCTTGCTGGTCCTCTCTATAATTCCTAAGCACAATATTATCACTATTAGATAGTAAACCATTCTCAAAACTATATATATATAAACTTAGGAACGAGTTCACCTGGCAATGCAACAATTGAGCTTTGCTGCGCGTTATGGGTACTTGTGTAACAAGAGGATGATTTTGGTTGGTGCGTGTATCTGAAGAAGTGATGTCCTCATCAACCTAATCCATGTGAAACAGGTGTTCAATTAGCTGAGGTAGATAAGCTCCACCTCAACAATAAAAAGTGCGAGGTTGGGAAGCAAAATCTTCTTTTCCTAGGATTCGTGGTCGGTGATGGTAAGTTATTGATCGACCCCGACAAGGTAAAGGTGATCCATGAGTGGCCTCGACTATGAATAATAACAGAGGTGCGTAGCTTTATGTGAGCATGCTAGTACCTTCGTAAGTTCATTCGAAACTTCTCTGTGTTGGCCTCTCCGCTACATGCTTTGACCAAGACCAACCAGAAGTTTGAGTGGAGTGGAAAACATGAGGACACATTCCTCCTATTGAAGAAGAAAATTTGTGAGGCTCCTGTTCTCGCTCTACCAAATCTGCAAAGGCCTTTCGAGTTAGAGGTAGATGCATTGGGTTATGCAACAGGTGTGGTGCTCATGCAAGATGGTCAACTAGTAGCATATCATTCCGAGATATTCCAGGGAGCTTAGAAGAACTACCCAACATACGACATGGGATTATGCGAGCTGCATCAAGCCGTGAAACACTGGCGATGTTACCTTTTGGGTAAAGAGACCATTGTACACACTAACCACTACCTACTTCTAATGAGGACATCTCCAGCGTGGATACGACCGGTGCTATCTCCCCTGCTTCATCTTCGTCGCAAGGAGGACTTAATCCTCAAGCCCGGCCTTTCAAGCCTTCTCCAAAGATGCAACGCCACAAGTCCAAGTCCCGAGGAGCCTCAACGAACCAAGGACGATCCACATGGAGGCCCAAGACACCAACAACTCCACCCCGGCCATCCAGCAGCAGGCCAACTTCAAACGGGCATAACTTGGGCTCCCGAACTCCGTTTTTGATGTGTAACCACTCGTTGGAAAGGTTAGGAGATATGCTTTCCAATGGACCCAGTCCCACTGCCAGATTGGGCCAGGAACGACGGGAAACTGCAGAAGAAGTGCACTGGCCAGAAACCTCGGGTGCTGTGTCACCTTATTTTTGGGCCTATGGCCCATGTATTTTTAGGGTTTGGTGGTGGCTGACCCTAGCTTGGGTGCCCCTCCCCTGGCTGCCACTATACTTATGGCCACCGTCCTCGTACTTTGTCTCTGAGGTTTTGTTGCGTGTGGTAGACCCCTTGTGCATCCCTCCTCGTGTTGCATGTGTCGACTAGACTATCCAATACGAGAAACAGAACCTCACCCCTGGTTTGAGTGATTGCTTTGTTTCAATTTGCTATCTATCTTGTTCTTGCTTGTTCTTGATTGCTTGCAAGGATAAGGATCGACCGTGTCTCGGCTTGGTTGATCGGATTTGGTGTGGTGGCTTTGCGATTGCCGGTTCCTCTCCTCGCTGGTTGGTAGCCGAAATTCACGGAATCATCATCCCACAAATCGACGCATCGTTCTCATCAGAAGATTGGGCACCCCCGTGTGCACATCAACTTCACTATTTGCAAACTCAGTCCAAGTTGCAGCAAGCCCGTCACATGAAGTGGGTGTCGTATCTACAATAGATCAACTTGATGATTAAGTACAAAAAGGGCGTACATAATAAGTTGGTTGACATGTTTTCACGACCACCAGTTGCTGCCCTTTGCTTATTAGTGTTCATGTAGATCGAACCTTCATGCCACGAGGACTACGCTACAATGTATCGGGAGGATCCAAATTTTTGACCAATTTTAGTTGAGCTTGAAACAGGGTGTTCATATGAGATTGCTCATTGAGGAGGACTCCTGTATAAGGGCAATTTACTTTTTATACCATGTGGAGCACCTCGAGTACACTGGCTCGAGAGGTGCATACATCGAAGGTTGCTGGACATTTCGGGGTAACAGAAACACTTCAAACCTACATCGATATGTAACTGGCTGCGTATGCAGCAAAATGTGGCTAGTTTCGTCAGAGGGTGCGGTCTCTGTAGCATCTACAAATCGGCAACCGAAAGTTGGGTTTGTATACTCCTTTGCCGGTTCTGCCACAACCATGGGAAAGTATTTCCATGGATTTCTTGGGTGGATTACCCAAGACCCGGCGTGGCAACGACTATCTTTTCGTGATCGTTGATCAATTCTCCAAGATGGTAGTTCTTATACCGTGTAAAAAGACTATTACAGGAGAAGAAGCAGCTCGAGTATTCTTTTAGCATGTTTGGACACATTTCAGGCTCCTAAACTCTATCGTGTCTGATCGAGATATCCGGTTCGTTAGTCACTTTTGGCAATTGCTCTAGTCGTTGATGGACACCAAGTTGAAGAAAAGTACCGCTTTTCATCCACAAACTGACGGTCAAACTGAAGTGGTAAACTGTACAGTTGTTCATCTACTGAGGGGTTATAACTTGAAGCATCCAAAAACTTAGGGTGAAAGCATACGGTATCTACAGTTTGCTTTTAATCGAGCAGTGCATGGGTTCACCGAAATGTCCCCTTTCGAGGTGTGTTTGAGATTTCTGCCACAAAGTCCATTCGACCAGGAGTTCGCAATCCCTACCTCAGCACAGAACACCAAATAGGAGTCTAATCAGGATCAAGCTCAACGATTCTTGGAAGGCATTCGATGACTTTATGGTGAGGTCGAATAGAACTTGCACAAAGGTCAACTTAAGTACAAAGCGTGACATGATCGACATAGAGTTGATGCCCAGTTCCATGAAGGTGATATGGTTTGGTTGCATTTGAGCAAGGAGAGGCTTAAGGGTGAAGGTAAAAAGCTTAAACCAATTTGTTATGATCCATTCAGAAGCTTGCAAAAAATTGGTAATAATAATACTTGTCAGCTCGACTTACCTCCGTATATGGATATTTACTCGATGGTCAATGTCGAACACCTCAAACTCTTCGAGCCCTCAATGCTGGATGATGAGCCCAAGACAATAGTGCTGCAGTCTGTGGAAGATTTGACCTATCATAGTGGGCACCTCTTATTGAGGATGTGATTTTGAAAAAAAAAGGTGACAACTACTCGTAGTGGCATAGGAGAGACGTTTTGGATTGGATGAAAAAACCAATTTGCACGTGAAACAAAGTGGTATACACGTGAGGATGGTCAGTCTTAGTTTCCACATCTTCAATTTTGATCACCAACGGGAGTTGGCTCCTTCTTCAACAAGGGAGTCATGATCCTAGACGATCTCGGGTTGTCTGTATACAAGTACAAATACGACTTGGTAGGTTGTATGTATACAAGTATGATGTGTAGTCAAGTCCGATACAATATCGAATCATCCTGAATCATCCTGTATTAGCAGGTGGCTATAAATACCCTATAATAGGATAGATAATTCATCAAAAATTAATTGTAAAACTCATAGACAGAGATCGAGATCCATCAACTGTCGGGTCAACATCCGATTGAGTACTGGACCTAATTGGATGTGAAAATTGGTTTTTACTCGAAAAGCCGACACCAGGTGGTCGGGCACAAAATGAAAGGAAAAGACCCTTTAATAAAAAGAACTTGTACAAGTCAAGTTGACCCAATAGTTGATCGATCTCGATCTCTGTCTATGAGTTCTACAATTAATTTTTGATGAATTATCTATCCTATTACAGGGTATTTATAGCCAACTAGTAATACATGATGACTCGATATCATATCGGACTCGACTACATATCGTACTCATATACCGACAACTGACCAAGTCGTATTGTACTTGTATACAAACAACCTGAGATCTTCCCGGATCAAGTTGCCATGTAAGCTACACTGTGATAACATATTTTCTAAGTAACTTATGATTAATCTCATTTTCATCTTCAAAGCACTACACCATTTTTTTTACGTACAAGCTCCCGCTTACATTATCTGACAACATAGGCTCCATAGATGTTGTGTCTTTCTATTTAGCTGCCAAGCAGTTGATTGGCCATATAGTTGATGCCTCTTCGTCTTAGATCATTCCATCCGGTGCATCTCCTTTTACATCGCAACAAGTAACTCGTATCGATGCTTCTTCCGGCTCAGCAGCTCCGCAAACATTGCCGATGTACCCTCCATTTTTGACTTTACTCCTACATTTCCATGAAAAAAATTGATATTAATTTATTTTTTAATATTATTTCGCTAGTGTTCTTCCCAGTGGCTCTATCAAAAGATCACTTGACTTTGATCAGGACATAGCTTAACATCCACATAATTTTTTATTTAGGATGTTATGTTGCCAAAAAAATAACCTGTTAATCATCATATGCCCATATGCTGACTGATATTATGATTCCTTTGCTTAAACATTGCAATTTCTCGTCGCAGTTCTACCACTACAGCGTCCACCATATCCACTCACAAACCAGCACATCTACTCCTTGGCATACAAGAAAGGGCACGTGTTTTCATTTCTTTTCATAGTTTTACCTTACATTGTAATTATTTACATGGATGCTGCATTGTATCACCACTCATATAATGCATATCATCCTATTATGTGCTTATATTTATATATTTCCCACATATATTGTCTTCACGATTCTATCATTTATATTTATCATCTTCTGCTTTTCTTTACTTTTCCCATGCTTTGGCTATCTCTATTTGCTCTAAAACTACACAATTATCTTCCAAAATTCATGTTCACGAAAAAAATGTTCCTCTCTCAAGGTCAAACACTTATAATATATTACATGTGTTACATCATATCTGATCCAAGAAACATCCTCATGAATGCATGTTGTATAAACAACATTAATCACAAACTACATACCTCTTTAGGTTCTCAGAAAAATATATATATTTTGTATCAATTGAAGCAAATATGCCTGCTTTACAGAAGCAAAACATTCCATTTATGACCTTAATGTAGAACCAAGAAAGCTAACATACATTGACACGAATACACAATTGATTCGTTATCTGGGCGCTGTCAACTACTAGGTATCAATTCTTCTTATGGCCAATTAAACAGAAAGCATCAGTCTCTTAAATATATAAAAAAAATCCTCTCTTCCTGTCTTACACTTCATCTAAATCTCTCAAATATGCACCATTTGGAAGAAAAAAAACTATATCCCATGTTAGATTATACAGAGCACATACTTAGGAGTGCTCTTGGCCAAATCAGTCAACCTACATAATATGGATTATGAAAAAAATGAAAATAGTATGTTTGCATACCATATTCATTCAAATAATCCATCAGCAACCTTGAGAATGCATCACTGAGAACTGCTGATTCAAGTAAGCTATGAGACAACATAATAAGTACTAAATTGGTAGAATTTTTACACTAACTTTGCCATAAAAAATGTGCAAAAACATGCTAAAAACTCTTTTGATGCGACATTTTATGCATATTTCTATATTATTTCTACAATTCGCTTTCATGATTGTGTTTGCCATGTTTCAGGTATCAAACCCACCAAATTTGAGGAAATTTTGACAAAAGATACCAACGCTGGACATAAAGGAATCCTGATCGAATATTCCTCGGTCGAAACAACCTGGTCGAACACACCTAGGAGAGATGGAACCATAATTGAACACACCTGGACAAAAAAGAGCTATGATCGAATATGGACACACCTGCTTGAACAAAGTCTCGATCGAACACGAAGACATCTAGTCAAAAAGAGTCCCAATCGAACACGAACACGTCTGGTCGAAAAGAGTCCCGATCAAACACGACTATCGCTTGGTCGATTATTTGGCTGAGTGGAGCACGTTCGAGGGCACGACCCGTGCCCCAGGTCATGCTTGGCTCAGTTTCCAGAGACTAAATTGGTTGCATTGGACTCAGATTTGTCTGTTCTCGTGCTGTTTGAAGCTAGATTTTGTCGCCTGCACATCAAGGAGTTATATTTGGGCATGTTAGCCCATGCATCATAAATAGAGAAGTTTTTGGCTCAATATGTTGTGCTCTCTTAGCTAGTTTTATATGCTTTTATGCTCTTATATGCTTTTATGCTTTTTGCTATTTTTAGGGTTTTAGCTTAGTTTACTTTAGTCTACTTGAGCCCCCTACTTTATTTTTCTTGTGTTTGTAAGCCAGCAAGGACGACAGACTTAATTTTCAAGCAATCAAGTAAGTTTTTTATTCATTATTATTTCTGCATTTTTATGGCTTTTTGTGAGTAATTCACTTCTAGGGTTAGGGATGACCTAATCCAGAAGGCGTGATTCTTCCTCGGTCTCGATCTTAAGTTTCGAAGTTATTTCCTGATTTTTTTCTTCTTCCAAACCCAAAATTCTCATTTTTGCAATAGATGTAACAGTTGAGCCTTAGCAAGAATTTAGGGGAGTTCTTGAGTCCTTAGCGCTTTGATGCAGGATCCTGAAGAGGAGAGAGCCTCTCACCAAATGTAATAGTGGAAGCGATCCTCTGACCGTCGTATCAGCAACTGTACTGACAACTTAATCTGTCTTGGAAAAAAATTGAAATTAACTTGCAATTCTCAGACCTTGTGACATGAACCCCGCAGAAACAAAGTGGTGCATAACTCAGCGACCAAGAAGGGGGATCCCAAGACTTCACGAAACAAGTTCGAACGGGTAGAATGGCACCACACAAAGACACCCGCGAGCCAAAGTGATAAACCAGTTGAACGCCACAAGATCAAATCTTGATAAGTTCAGAGAATCCTTTCAAGAAGGAAAGAAACATGGGGTTTCAAATGATTCAAATCATAATCTAAAAACTGATTACAAAGCAGCCCATAGATAGGTATTTATAAGCTAGGAACAACCCTCCTAGTTAGGTATGAAAAGAAAGGGTTGCTCCCTTTGGTAGGTATGAAAAGAAAAGAGTTGCATCCTTTGGTAAAAGATATCATTATGGCTGCATGGCTACAATTGTGAACTCTAATGGATGCATCTTTTGGTTCTCTTGGTCCTTCCAACTTCAGATTTCATCACTCAACATGGCAGCCCATAAAAGAAGTGATTAACTCTTTATTCCACACATGCAACATCATATCTAGGGGCTGGTTATAATGTATAATTATAGTAGCCTTCATTCTGACTTGTTTGACTCAGCATAGTGACTAGGATTAAGCTGGACACCACGTCACTCATTGACATGTCACTGGTTTGCTGAATCACCATATATATAGCATCTCTGAATTGGTTTGCTCTTGCTCTTGTTATTGGTCCAGGTGGTAGCTAAAGTGGATTAGTTGTTGGATGCTTTGCATCATGCTCCTCATCTTGAAAAAGATTTGTCCACAAATCTTCATTCGTCTCATCACCTACATCAAACAAAGTTAAGTCAGAAACATTGAATGTATCATTGACTTCAATGATACATCTGCTCTCGGACTGAGCTTGGAGCTTCTCTTCTTAGGAAATCTCTCTTTTCGTAGATGTAACCAAACCCAATCTCCTGGCTGGAAAACAACTTTCCTGCGCCCTTTAAATGGTTGCTTTACATATTGCTCAGTTTTGCGCTTGATATTGTCCTCGACCTTCTCATGAATCTTTTTGACAAAATCAGCTTTCTTTTATCCACCTAAGCTCACATTTTTACTCAGAGGTAAAGTAGTCAAATCTAATGGAGTCAAAGGATTGAAACCATAAACAACTTCAAATGGTGAAAGCTTAGTTGCAAAATGAACAGAATGATTGTAAGCAAACTCAACATGAGGTAAGCAATCTTCCCAATTTTTCAAACTCTTGTGAATGATTGATCTTAGCAAAGTTGAGAAAGTTTGATTCACAACTTCTATTTGCCCATCAGTTTGTGGATGGCAAGTGGTAGAAAACAAAAGCTTAGTTCCCAACTTAGCCCACAAAGTTTTCCAAAAATAGCTTAAGAACTTGACATCACGATCAGAAACAATGGTTCTCGGTATGCCATGCAAACGAATGATTTCTTTGAAAAACAAATTAGAAATGTTGGAAGCATCGTCAGTTTTATGACATGAAATTGAATGAGCCATTTTTGAGAATCTATCCACAACAACAAAAATTGAGTCATTTCCCTTTCTGGAGCTAGGCTTCTGGACCTAGGCAAACCCAAAACAAAGTCCATCGAAATGTCAACCCAAGGTGCACTTGCAATCGGAAGAGGTGTGTACAAACCATGAGGTTGTAACTTTGACTTTGCTTGTTTGCATGTAAGACATTTCCCACAAAATCTTTCCACATCATGTTTCATTCGTGGCCAATAAAAATGTTCTTGCAAAACATGCAGAGTTTTAGAAATTCTAAAATGTCCCATCAAACCTCCACTATGTGGCTCTTTAACTAGTAAAGTTTTCAATGAAGATTGTGGAATGCAAAGTTTGTTCTCTCGAAACAAATAACCTTCGTGCAAGAAAAACTTTTCAAAAGGATGGTCAGCACATTGTTCAAAAATCGTACAAAAATCAGGACCAGAAGAATACAAATCTTTCAAAAACTCAAATCCAAGAAGTTTCGAATCAAGAGTAGTGAGTAGCAAATACCTTCGTGATAAAGCATCAGCTACAACATTTTCTTTACCTTTCTTGTACTTGATCACATAAGGAAATGTTTCAACGAACGCAACCCATCTTACATGTCTTTTATTCAGCTTGTTTTGTTCTTTAAAATGCTTCAAGGATTGGTGATCAGTATGCACAACAAACTCCTTTGGTAACAAGTAGTGCTGCCATGTTTGAAACATTCGAAACAAAGCATACAACTCTTTGTCATAAGTCAAATAGTTGAGCGCTGCTCCATTGATCTTCTCACTAAAATATGCGATTGGATGACCTTCTTGCATCAACACTCCTTCGATTCCTGAACCATAAGCATCACATTTAATTTCAAATTCTTTAGAAAAATTAGGCAAGGAAAGTAGAGGTGTGGGAGTCAATTTCTCTTTCAACAGCTTGAAAGCTTTCTCTTATTCTTCTTCCCATTTGAATGCAACGTTCTTCTTAATCACATTAGTCATAGGAGCTGCTACTTCGCTAAAGTTGCGAACAAAACGCCGGTAGAAACTTGCCAAACCATGGAAGCTTCTAACTTGAGTCACTGAAGTAGGCGTAGGCCACTCTCTAATTGCCTTGACTTTTTCTTCATCCACCGCAATACCTGCTACACTTACAACAAATCCAAGAAACACAACCTTATCTGTGCAAAATGTACATTTCTTAAGATTAGCAAACAATTTTTCCTTTCGTAACACTTCTAAAACTTACTTCAGGTGTGCTACATGCTCATTCATGGATTTGCTATAAATCAGTATGTCATCAAAGTAGACAACCACAAATTTTCCAATTAAAGATCTCAAAACATGATTCATAAGTTGCATGAAAGTGCTTGGTGCATTGGTTAGGCCAAAGGGCATAACTAACCACTCATATAACCCTTGTTTTGTCTTAAATGCAGTTTTCCATTCATTTTCTTCTTTCATTCTAATTTGATGGTAACCACTTTTAAGATCAATTTTTGAAAACACACATGAACCATGGAACTCATCTAGCATATCATCGAGTCGTTGGATGGGGTGTCAATACTTTACCATGGTGTTGTTGATAGCTCGACAATCAACACACATTCTGAAAGTTCCATCCTTCTTTGGCACTAGTAGCACTGGTACAGCACATGAACTCATGCTTTCTTGAACATACCCTTTTTCCATCAACTCTTCAACTTGTCTTTGTATCTCCTTAGTCTCCTCGGGGTTGCATCTGTATGCTGGCCGGTTTGGTATTGTGGCACCTGGAATGAAGTCAATTTGATGTTCAATTCCGCGAATTGGAGGTAGTCCAAGGGGTACATCTTCAGGAAAAACATCTTTAAATTCCTGCAAAATAGATTTGACATTTCTTGGAATAGAATGGATTAACTCATTAGTGATTTTAAGCACCTCCTTGTATACAAGAAGTATAAGGGTCTTCTTGCTTGCAATTGCTCTTTTCATCTCGTTCTTTTTTGCAATGAGACATTTTGCTTCTCTCTCAGATTTATTTGTGGCACTCAAACTCACTTTTTCATTTGTGGCACTCACTCCATCATTTTGTTTGGTGGCATTGTCATTTTGTTTGGTGGCACTCATTCTCTCTTTTTCTTTCAACTCAGCCTTTCTCTCTTCTCTCTTGATATGATCTTCAAGGACTTCCTCTGGAGTCAAAGGAATGAGTGTTACAGATTGTTGCTTGAACGTAAAAGAGTATCTATTGGTGTAACCATCATGCATGACCTGCCTGTCATACTGCCATGGTCTTCCCAACAGAATATGACATGCTTGCATTGCAATAACATCGCAAAGTTCCTCATCAATATATTTGCCAATGGTAAATGTCACAAGTACTTGCTTGGTTACCTTCTTCTCTTCACAATCATCCAACCATTTCAGCCTATATGGTTGTGGGTGCTTCAGAGTTGGTAATGACAACTTCTTTATCATCTCCAAACTAGAAACATTTGTGAAACTTCCTCCATCGATAATGACATTGCAAACCTTATTACTCACAAAGCACCGAGTATGGAACAAGTTTGTTCACTGATTACCTTCAGTGGTGTGCAATTGAATGCTAAGGACTCGTCTCAACATCAAAGTATCACCTTCTGCAGCAAACTCACCATCAATCTCAGCATCTTCAAAAGGTGGCATGTCATCATCTCTCAACTCCTCTTCTGATTCAACGTCTCCATCCGCATTGAGTATCATCACTCTCTTGTTTGGGCATTCATTAGCCTTATGACCCCTGCCAAGACATTTGAAGCATTGAATCTCACGAGTTTTCGAGCTAGATTCAGCCGTACCTTGTTTCTGAAAAATAGCTTGCTTTCCATCTTTAGAAAACTCATTCTTAGAATTACTATTTGCGTAGGTACATCCTTCTTATATGGAGGCTTCCATGAACTTGAATTTGATGTGTTTGCTGTTCTTCTAGCCTTGGATTTGCGCTTCGTTTGTTTTTCCACCAGAATGGCTTGATGCACCAAATATGTCAACTCTACATAGTGTTGCATCTCCACCACATCAGCTATGTCTTGATTCAGCCCACTTAGAAATCTTACCATTGTAGCTTCTCGGTCTTCCTGCACATTAGCTCGTATCATTGCAACCTCCATTTCCTTGTGGTATTCATCGACACTCTTTGAGCCTTGCTTTAGACGTTGCAGCTTGTTATACAACTTCTGATGGTAGTAGCTTGGCACAAAATGTCTTCTCATGATAGTCTTCATCTCATCCCATGTATCAACAAGAGGCTCACCATATCTTCTTCTTTCAGTCACTAGTTGATCACACCAAATGAAAGCATAGTCAGTAAACTCAATTGCAGCGAGCTTTACCTTCTTGGCTTCAGAATAGTTATGGCACCCAAAGATCATTTCCATCTTTGTCTCCCATTAAGCTTCAGGATCGCTCTTTCCTTGGAAAGTTGGAATCTTCACCTTCACTTTCCCCAAGTCATCATCTAGCCGTACTCGTCTTGCATGACGTCCACCATGCCGGTTTTGACGTCGTGGAAACATGTTTTCAAATTCACCTTCATCATCACTTTCTGCCAAGTGTCGTTCTGACCTTCCATCATTTGCTCGATTTTCAAGATTGTTAACCTTTTCTTGGATTGGTGCGATTTCACCCCTCATCATTTGCCTTAGTGGAGCTAATAAGGCCTGCACTTGTTCAGCTGTAAGTTGTTGTTCACTCGCCATATTGTGTACTTGAAAGTTAGTATTCCTCACAAATAACACTCAGGGTGGAATCTCTTCCTCACAACTCTTTTTTTTCCGCTAATTCTTTTCGCTCAACGGTAAACCTGTCCCTCTCAAGTGTTTAAACCTTTGTTCTTAATTGGATTCAAGAAACAAGAAGACTGCTGTAGCAAATCAAACGTGGCAAATCACAAAAACTCGAAAGGGCAATGGTGGTGAATATGAAGAATGGTACAAAAGTAATAGAATATGAAGTGTATGCAAAGGGTGGTAGTAAATCAAGGAACTAGAAACACACAGTGTAGCAATGGATTGGATGAAGATGGTTGCAACAACGATTTTTTTTTTGGATCTCTCTTTTTTTTTTTTTGAAACAAGGATAACTAGAACTCGTGTGCAACAAGAACTCAAATTACCATAGGATGTGACTCTTGCCGAACTTGTGGCAATAACCAACACCAAGATAGTTATGAACTCTAAGCTGACAAACACAAATTCAAAGGGAAATAGAATTCGTGTACAACAAGAACTCAAAAATCCAAAAGATGTGACTCTTGCCTAACCTGTGGCAACAACCAACACCAGTATAGATTTGAACCAAAAGTTGAGAAACACAAATTCAAAGGATAAATAAACTTGCCGTGAAAACTGAGCTTTGATACCAATCTGACGTGAACACTGTAGCACCAAAGTGGTGTGTAACTCAGTGACCAAGAAGGGGGATCCCAAGACTTCACAAAACAAGTTCAAACGGGTAGAATGGCACCACACAAAGACACCTGCGAGCCAAAGTGATAAACCATTTGAACGCCACAGATCAAATCTTGATAAGTTCAGAGAATCCTTTCAAGAAGGAAAGAAACACGGGGTTTCAAATGATTCAAATCATAATCTAAAAACTGATTACAAAGTAGCCCATAGATAGGTATTTATAAGCTAGGAACAACCCTCCTAGTTAGGTATGAAAAGAAAAGGGTTGCACCGTCTGGTAGGTATGAAAAGAAAAGAGTTGCACCCTTTGGTAAAAGATATCATTATGACTGCATCTTTTGGTTCTCTTGGTCCTTCCAACTTCAGATTTCATCACTCCACATGGCAGCCTATAAAGGAAGTGATTAACTCTTTATTCCACACATGCAACACCATATCTAGGGGCTGGTTATGATGTATAATGATAGTAGCCTTCATTCTGACTTGTTTGACTAAACATAGTGACTAGGATTAAGCTGGATGCCACGTCACTCATTGACATGTTACTGGTTTGCTGAATCACCATATATATAGCATCTCTGAATTGGTTTGGTCCAAGTGGTAGCTAAAGTGGATCAATTGTTGGATGCTCTACATCACCTTGGATAGAATTACGCTTGATGGTTATGGAACTCCCAAAACCCTTGGTTTTCCTTCCTGCTTTATAAACCCTAGATTTCATATTTTCTATTTACTGCTTTGAACCCTAGATTGATAGCTTTAGTAGTAGATTTAGTTGTAGAAAAAAAACCCCCAATGCGTTCAGACTTAATCAGTGATTCATTAACCTAAAATGACAGATACGCTTCTTCCTTGTGGAATTCGACCCTCCAATGCTCAATGTTCAACCGTTCGCTTGCAATTATTACACATTGCATCGTGTGACTGCGCACGGGCGATCAAGTTTTTGGCGCCGTTGCTGGGAACAATGATAGTTCATCTTTTTAGATTAATTTTTACTGATATAAGTCAATCTCACTTCTCAATCTTGCTTCTATTTTTCTTTTTCTTTTTTTTGTGCACCACTAACCTTTTAGGGAAGTAGTGCAAATCTGGAAGCTCGGATAAACCTGTCAAAACCGCGCGTCGACTTCGGTATGAGGCAAGGCAAGTAAGATTGGAGGAAAATTCACAGCAAATTTTTGAAGAGATCGAAGAACAACCAACAATGGAGGACCAAAATAGATTCAAAGATTATGCAATCCTGCTCAACATGGGGTTGCAACCAAGTATTCTTAGACCACCAATTGAATCAAATAACTTTCAAATAAAACCCGCTCTTTTGAATTTGGTTCAACAAAATCAATTCAACGGTCTTCTCACTGAAGATCCATCTTTACATTTGCACATATTTCTTGAGCATTATGATACTTTCACGATTCATGGAGTAACACACGATGCACTTCATTTGAGGCTCTTTCTTTTCTCACTGCGCGAGAAGGCGAGGGCATGGCTATACACTCTTCCTCCTGTGTCAATCACTACATGGGATGAACTCTCACGAGCTTTTCTTGATAAGTTTTTCCCTCCTACTAAAATTGTTTATATTCACAACTACATTGCATCTTTTTCTCAACAGATAGGTGAAAACTTTACGATGGGAACAGTACAAGGACTTGTTGATCAAATGTCCGTATCACGGACTAGAGAAGTGGCTTGTAGTTCGGACGTTTTATAGCAGACTGAATTACAATGCGCAGATGGCCATAGACGTCGTAGCCAGCGGCGCACTGATGAACAAAAGTGTAGACGAAGCATATGACCACACCAAAGGTATAACTCAAAACTACACACAATGGGGAACCGAACGAGCTGCTCAACAAACTCCAACCAACAACATGGATCTAAGTGTAATGTAGCAATTAGCCAAACTGGTGGCACTTCTCACTAATAAATTAGCTATTCTTGGATCATCTGCTACTTCATTTGTTAATGCAATTACACATGTATGTGAACTGTGTGGCATACAAGGCTACTATGGCCATGAATGCCAATTTAACCCATCCATGGAGTAGGCAAACGCTTTTCACGGTATGCAACAACGACAAGGTAATAACTTTCCTGACTCATAACTTTGGATGGTGCAAAAATCAAAATTTCGCATGGTCAAGACAAAATCAGCAACCTCAACGTCAACAACAATATTTTGGGCAGCACCAACTACAACGAAATCCCCCATATCAAGCACAAAGGCCACCATACCAACAATAAAATCAGCAGTCTTATTGACCACCACACCAACGACAACCCGAGAAGTCGAACATGGAGCGCATGGTAGAGAATTTTCTAGCAAATAAAGAGAAAGAGAAGATGTCCATGAGCCAATAGATGGACTCCATAGCGACTCACATCCGGATGCTTGAGACTCAAATTGCACAATTGGCGAATCCTGCACCAAAAAATGATAACTCTCTTCCTTCTCAACCAATCAATCCTCATAATTATGAACAAATTAATTCTATAGCTTGTTCTGACCCTGTTATTTCTAATGTAGTAATTCTAAAGAGTGGAACGAATCTACCAGAATGAAAACCACCAACCGAACCTTTGTCGGCAAGAGAAATAAAGGAAGCACCATTACTGCTAGCAAATGATGACGACAAGATTGCCGAACCAAAAGAAAAGGGAAGTGGAGAAAATCAGGTAACACGTGTTTATAATCCAACTCCACCTTTCCTGAGAAGGTATGTTAAGACGAATCTCGATAAGCAAGTTGAAAATTTTATGCAAATCTTGAGAAAGCTTAATGTTACTGTGCCTTTTACTAACTTGGTAACTCAAATGCCTTCTTATGAAAAATTCTTGAAAGATATACATACTAACAAGAGGGATTTGAGTGAATTCCAAACTGTTGTTTTAACCGAGAATTATAGTGCTTTGATTCAGAACAGGATGCCAGCAAAGCTGTGGCATCAAGGGAGCTTCTCCATCCCTTGTAACATAAGTACAGTACATATAATTGAGCTCTTTGTGATCTACACTACTACAAAAATACTTAGTACTAACGGTTCAAAAACTTCTATACTAACGATTCTCCAACCAATAGTGATCATCACGATAGAACAAGTCAAGCACTACTCTAACGATTCGAAACCGTTAGAAGAGATTACTATATTCTAATGGTTCATTCTTAATAACCGTTAGAATATTACACTATATTGTAACGGATTGTGCTAGTAAACCGTTAGAATAGCTCATATATTGATGAGAACATCTATAGCACACGTACATCGCATACTTCCTCACGTACATTTCCAGCACCAACAGGACCAATTACAAGAGCTTGACCCAAACAAATACAACAATAGGTACCATGAAGAAGGAGCCAAGCAACTACAAACAGATATTCTAAAATATGCAAGGCCTACACATGAGGTCATCGCATATGTCAACATCAATGCTGATGTCATCACTTAGGCTATATTCTTTCTTGGATAAGAAATAACATGTAGTAAAATTGAATTTTACAACCACTTTCTTGGTAAAAAAGAAATGAGTTGTAAAGTTCAAATTTTCAACCTCTGTTGAGTTGTAAACTAGTTGTGAAGTTCAAGTTGTAAACTAGTTGTAAAGTGCACCAAAGCAACACGTAATGAGTTGTAAAAAAATACAAGTCATGATGAGTTAGCAAGGAGCTTTTGTAGCCTATAAATAGGCAAGTGCTATATTGTAATGAATAGATGAGAATTTTCAGAATAAAACACTTCTTTGTTCTAGGGTTTGAGTGAAGCATTTCCGCCCCCTTAGAACTGGGAATTATCTGAGATTCTTGTCTCTACCATTCTTGTGATTACCTGAGTGATTGTAAGAACACATTTACTCCACGTGAGCGAGTAGACAAAGGGATCGAAGCGTGTGGTTGGGTGAATCGAGTGTCGCAGGTTGCCGTAATAGAGAAGGTGGTTGGCGGTGTCGTTCATCAGGTTGCGCGGATCCAGTTATCTCCAATCCTACGTCGTGAAGATCGGGCCAAACCACGGACCGATCCATATCATATATTCTAACGGATACTAATTAAGAACCGTTAGAATATAGTAAGTTATGCAAACTATTGTGGTGAATGAACCGTTAGAATATGTTGTTCTCTTCTAACTTTCTATGATGTAGAACCGTTAGAAGAAGCTTACATACACAATACAAATACAAATAAGGTACATTCGCAAATACACAAATTGAATTTATGTACACATTCAACATATTGAATTTATTCACAAATACACCAATACAAATACAAAAAACACCAATTCACACATTCAATGTATATTTTTGACCAAAGGCAGTAGGCAAGAAGCCTAAGAATTTGAATAAGTCAAAGAAGAAAAGAAAAATTACAATAAGTCAATCGATCGAAGAATTTGAATTCCTTGGATTTGTGATGAATGATGTCATAACTGATTGTTGATAGCCACTTCATCCATTACATAAGCGATCAGTACCTGTACGTCGGTAGAAAGTGTAGCTTGGATAGGCTCAAGTATGTAGCAAAGGTTAGCAATGATTAGTTCAGAGAATGCAATGTTGAAAAGTTGCTCAAAGTACTAGTCACTAGTATGCTGGCCTAGGCTAAACCAAACTAGAGACGCGAGTGAGGGCACAAAGTTAAAAAGCTCAGATTTTTTTTTTTGACGTTGGCAACAGCAAGTTAGCAAAGTTCACGAATGGCTGTGGGGAGGCTGTGGCGACGATATGGCACAATGGTCGAAAAAGTGGAAAATTGCAGGGGTAAATCGGTAATTAAAAGTGGCGACGATATCTCTCTCTCTCTCTCAACACTTCGGTCACAATTGCAAAAGTTGATCCTTGTCAGATTTTTTTTATTTTGATTCTTTTCTTTTTATATATATATATATCTTTTTTTTTCCAAGTCAACAACCTTCTTTTTTTTTTTGAAACCGACAAGAAAATAGTGACCTGTTTTCCTAGACCGATAGGAGATTGACTACCTTCCTTTTACCAATCCGAAACCACTGGGAGTCGGATTCCCCTTTCTTTACTGGCACACATAGATGCAAGGTTGATGGATGTAGCGGTAGGCAGGTGTGGTAGCGGCCTGAGCAGAGGTGTGATCTCAACTCAAAACTCTAAAGGTTATACACTAAGACCAGCCACTCGACACGACGATGCAGCAAAGATTCAACCGAGCAAAAACCAAAAAGATATTGCAGGCGCAAATTGGTTTGGACAAGGATGATCTAACCCTAATAATTTTTTTTTGTGGACTCAAGAAAAAAAATAGGATATTCTCACCGATCAACTATGCTCTGATACCAAATGATGCGACGTGGGCGGTCCGATCTTTTGATGAGAACAAGAACTATCGATTTGTGAAGACGACTCTCACGATTCGGCTACCAACCGTACACGACTAATACGCCCTAGCAATCGTTGAACCAACTTCGGATTGTTATTAACCGAACTAGAAGCACGATCCACTAGTACAGAAAAACTTTCTTCTATCGGTAAAAAACACCCTTCTATTATCGGTTTTTGTACCGATAGAGATAGACACGATAGAACAAGACAGAACATTTTCTATCGGTAAATAACCGATAGAAGAACTTCACTATTCTATCGGCATCTTATGAATCTACCGATAGAAAACCCGTCGTAGTCTTACGTCTAGCGGTAGGGAAAGTACCACTATTCTAACGGTTAATTACAAGATTACCGATAGAAAAAAGCATACTATTCTATCGGCATATTAAGAGTGTACGGATAGAAGACTCGTCGTTAGCAGTTGGAAAAGTACCACTATTCTAACGGTTAATTACAAGATTACCGACAGAAAAAAGCATACTATTCTATCTGTATATTAGGAGTGTACCGATAGAAAACTCGTCGTTAGCGGTTGGAAAAGTACCACTATTCTAACGGTTAATTACAAGTTTTCCGACAGAAAAAAGCTTAGTACTCTCTCGGATATGTATGAGTTCACCGGCAGGAAAGGTCACACTCTTCTAACGGTTAATTTTGATTGTACCGATAGAAAAAACTACAGTAGTCTCTCGGTTGTGGATGAATTTACCGATAGAGCATTCACATATACAGTACTTTATTTGCATTCACAATACAGTACATTCACATATACAGTACAGATGTAATACAGTATAGATTGGATGCACAATACAGTATAGATGCAAGGAAAATTCACGGAACAGATTGACACATTAGACAGTTATTCACATTTATTCACATATGTATGGACAAATACAAATTGCAATCCAATGTGGACATTTATTCACATATATATTTATTCACATGTATATAAACAATCTATGCAGAGTACACGAAAAGGAGAAAATTGTCATGCTGGATGGTTGGGCACTACTTCCTCCATGACATATTGTGCCCAGATTTGTCAAAGATCTATAATCTTTGCATTTTCGTATTGGTCTTTCAACATGGCGATCTGCAAGCATGTGTGAATACTGAGTAACTAACTTCCTAATTTAGAACGTGACACCCATTTTTGAAATTTCAGTTAGCTATCGATGCTTACCTGGGGGAATCGGGTAAAGTTTGTCCGCAATAGGTCGTACATGTAGCGCAGCACATAAAACCCGCATTCCCACGATTGCGGCTGCTGATGGCACTGAGATAATTGCATATACGAAGACATGTTAGCTATTGTTTCCATAAACTAATTAAGCATAAACGAAAAGTCTCGTGAGTACCTCATATTCTTTCCAAGCTAGTAGGGAGCCCTGCGGTGCGGCATGCCTCCCTCCAGCGGACACATATTTATCAAAAGCCCTGCATTTCAGTTAGTATTGCCGGTTAATGTATTATCATTAGCTAGTGAGGTCAAAATTTAAATCAAACATATAAGTTACTTACACCTCCATATTCCCCTTGACCACATATTCCATCGATAATCTGTCACTCATCGAATCGAGGTAGTACACCTCGTTCCTCGGCGGACAGATCACGATGAGGATCCAATGGCCCCTGCATTGTACGTAAAAGAGGACTGCTAGCTGAAAGTATATCTCAGGTGTAACATACAAGATTGAGTTAAATTAGTACGAAATGCACTAACCTTTGGTGGTACGGCACTAGAATGAACTCCCTGTCCTGCTGCGCCATCAGCACGCTGGATATGTACTGCTCAGCATGCGCGGCGTCGTGCTCTAGCATCGTGAGGCTTATTTTCTCTGGGTCGAGGAAACCCACCTTGTCACACGCAGCCTCCGATGCTAGCCTGTATATGCACCTACATGCAAAGGACGACATTAATATTTCACAGAAAGTTACTACATTTCAAATGAACTGCAACATTAATGCAGAGTTAGCAAACAGAGTTAGAAAACAGCAATACATAGCATCAGCAAACTCACAGGACTCCAGTCCGTATGATGGACATATCGAGCTCCCGCCAGTTGTAGAGGTCGAACAGATCCTCGTGTGCCACGGATATAGTCCCGGGCTCATGGTGGAACTGCCCAGGCCTGTAGGGAACTAAGAAGTTCAGGTTGCGCCGAGCTCGATGTAGGTACCACTCGTGGAGGGCTCTGGTTGATCGATCCAATTTGCGCAAAGAAGCCTCCGACGTGAGTGGGAACCCGTTCTTGAACCTCTCCGGCTGTACCTGTCGCCCTTTGCCCTTGCCTTTTGCCGGGGATTGAGCACGTACCTTCAAAGGCAAGGGCGAGGTGATGGCGGCTTTCTTCGGAGGTGAAGGCGTGGATGCGCTGGGTGGGGTCGAGGCCGTCTTTGATGTGTCCAGGTTCGCACGAGATCTGGCCTCATGCCCCGAGCTGGGGGCGCAGTCCCCTGGTAGCCCGACGGGAGGCCACTTCAATTAATGAGCACGTATGTTAGATTTTACAAGTTGAGTGTACTGAGTAGGATGTAATCTAAAATGTGTAGGATTTACCGGTTGTATTAGAAGACACTTCTTGGGCCACTGTACGTAAGAGCCCACTGCCTCAGCAAGTGTCTGCAGTTCCTCTGTTGGGACTGGCAACGGAGAATCGTTGTAGCTCGGCATGGCCATGTCCACCTGTACCTTTGCGAACCCCAACCGCAGAGGTACACAGTGGACCCAGACATCCGGCCCAGATGGATATACGAAGCCGTGTCCAACCACTTCCTGCCCGGCGCCTACGTGATTCTGTAGGATGCAGCCCTCCGGCTTCTGCAAATTTGTAACAATTAAAACAGGTTAGCGAAACAACTCTAACAGAATGGGAGTGGCATCAACTTAAGTGCACAGATGAAGGCATGTAGTACCTCAAGTAGATCCATTGGATCCTCGAGAACCTTCGAAGCGCAACTGCTTATCCGACCCCGCAGGGTACCGTCGTCCTGGGGATCCACATCTGCACTCTTGGCCAGCAATGCTTCTCTCAACCGTGCAAACTCTTCCCTAATTTGTGCGACCTCAGACTGCACCTCAGACTGCACCTCAGCCCGTATCTCCGCCCGTACCTCAGCCCGTATCTTATCAGAGAGCTCGGCTTCCTTTTCCTTCCAGGAGCAGGCCTTCTTCCTCGGTGGAGCCGAATCTGCGAAACCGGCCTTCCACGACACAATGGCTCCCACGGCCCGTGTCCGCCTGGGATGCTCCTTATTTCCTAGAGCCCGGGTGAGGATGTCGTTCTCCCTCTGTGGGGTAAACAATCCCTCCACTGTCTCCTTCTCAAAAGAGATCTGTTACATTTAAAGGTACCTTGTGAGACAAATTGCCTTATATACACTTGTGCGCACACAGTTTACGAGGTTAGCCAACTTACCATTCGCCTCACAATGTCGGCGTCCCCAGGGGTTGCGAACTGCACAGACCCCGTGGACGACATGGACCCCCTCCCCTCCACCATCGCTTGTACCTCTCATCCCGGATCTCGGAGAGCGGCAACTCAGGGGTGTCGATGACAGGGTTTTGCTCGTCTTCCTTCTTCCACTGCTCCTCCTTCCCCGCATAGCCCCGGGATCTGAGCCGATGCGGGTGGTCGTTCCTCTTCTGGATCGCCCTATTCTTCTCGCTAAGGGCCTTGAACTCCTCAGTCCCCTTCTGCTTGGTGAATTCCTCCCATACCTCCTCCGATATGAACGGGTACTTCTCGTAAGGAGATTTCCCCGCAGCGAGGAAGTTACTGACGAGCCAGCTCTTAAAGGTTTTCCATGTTCCGTTCATGTCCTTCAAGCAGGCCGTCCTAGGTGTATCATCGGGGATGTTTCACTTAGCCTGTTTTCAAAAAATGCATACAATTAATTAATCACGAGTTAGTTAAACTTCAGTATAAGCCAAGAGAACGTGATTACGAAAGAGTTCAGCGATTTCTGTTAATTTAACCTTCACTTCCGCCCACAACCTATCCCTCTCATCCGCAGTCATGTCCTTCCAACTCTGGATGGTGATCTTCACCCTTTCTTTCGCCAACAGCCCAACGTAGGCCGTGTACTTCCCAGCATTCTTTCCAATCGGCCTCCCAAATTGGTTGAACTCACAAGAAAGATCCGTGCGTTTGGCCAAACGGCCCAACGTCGTCGCGCCTCGCCCCACCCTCTTGCGCTGGGATGTAACAACTGCATCTTCAGTTACGTTGGGGTTGGCCCTAGTCGAACCACTAGTACCATCCGATGAAGACGACGACATGTCTTCCCCTACAAAACCATCAACAAACCATATGGCAATTAATTCACCTTGGAGTTCCATAACTCAGCCAAGGACTGGAGACTAATTAGGGCGGCAAAAGGGAAAATAATACAAAAAGAAAGACATGCATAAATTACTTCCTGAACTGTTCAGAATTATTTTCTATCGGTAAACACATGAGCTGCCAATAGACCATAGCCACAGAAGACAATTTTTCTATCTGCAAACCCGTGAGATACCGATAGAACATAACAATGTTCTCTCTATATGGAATTTTGTTGACAAGCCACCATTCACTGTCATCACATATCATTCTTGATGATTTGCTATACTAATATTCATGGGCCAGCATTATTATTTCACATGTAAATATGCACACAAGCATCTAAGTGCCACTGTGCATAATCTGACAAACCTAATGCTAATGGAATATAAAGATATCTAAGTGCCACTATGCATAATCTTTAGCCTGTATGCAAGTCATCAGGACTTCACATCTATTAGGTTGGGAAAAGTCATGTATAGCCATTTGAAACATATACATCGAAAACCCATCCACATTGTCATATATTCATACCAAGTGAGTAAAAATTCCCAACCAAACTAGTACATTGCATGGCTCATGTCCTTCCAGATCCAAATTAAGTTTTACTACTTGTGCAGAAATATTTTCTATCGGTAAACACATGAGCTGCCGATAGAATATGTGTAAGAACATCTCCAACACACAATGTGCATTACATGGCAGTTGGATACAATTGATCACACATACAGTAGTATAGATAAGTTAAAATCTCAAAACAGGTTCATTACAACACTGGAACATATTATGTAAACCCTAATTTAAATCAACATTGCCTGCGGAATGTACATAATCCCACACAATAGGGAACCCTAGTGTAATTGCAAAACTCGAAGAATTAGTACGTACAAAACATTAGGATCAAATAAGGAAGATGCTGGAAATAGAACGATGAATTAGGGTATTTACGGCAATCAGTTGTGGTGATGGAGAGGTGGTGTACAACGCAGCGGCCGCCGGCGAAGGACGAAAATAAGAATTGGTGGCAGTGGCGAACCAGTATCCAGCCGGCGATCGTCGTGTGGGAGAGGGGAACTGAGTGGTCACGGCGGAGGTTGTGGTTTTCTTCACTCTTGAAGAGATGCAGTGCTCTAAGTTGGAACTGTTCAACTGGAGGGAAACTCAAGGGCCATGTACGAGTAATAAAGCAGTGGATGACCTTTTCTATCGGTACAACAAAATAATACCGATAGAACAAGTAAATTCCCCAGAAAAATATTTGAAGTAGTGGATGCATTTTTCTATCGGTATAAACAATAAAATACTGTGAGACCAATTTTCCCCAGAAAATTTTTTTAATTAAGTGCCGGAGATTATAGTATTGGTTTGCATTTTTCTATCGGTACAACCAAATAATACCGATAGAATTATGTACGTTTCTATCGGTACAACAAAATAATACCGATAGAAAAAGTAATTTTCCCGGAAAAATATTTGAAGTAGTGGGTGCCTTTTTCTATCGATGTAAACAATAAAATCCTGTGAGACTAATTTTCCCCAGAAAAATTTTATAATTAAGTGCCTGAGATTATAGTATTGTGTGCCATTTTCTATCGGTAAAAACAACAAAATACCGCCAGAGTAATGAAAAGGTACACACAATTTAACATCAAACAGACTGTGCTTGAAAGCTGCAGCATGATAAAGAAAGAGGGAAGATAGCCGAAAAATTGGAAAATTGGCATAAAAAGAAATTGTTCATTCATTGTTCTTTTATCACTTATAAAAAAAAATAAAACCCAAAATGGTAGTTCAAGGGGTGGTCTTAGTTCTGGCTGCATGTAGAATATAGTCAGTTTGACTTGCAGCCAGGACGCAGGACTCCTCTAGCGACAAGTTGTCCCTAGGATCAACTACTACCGCGTCGAGAAGGCCTGCGACCTCCCTCAGCTTCGCGATGGTATCCTTCATTGTCAAACCGCAGCCAGCGATGGTCATATCAGCGGCTTTCTTCTCCTCGCGAAGACGCCTCGTCCTCGCCCTAGCATTGTCACCATCCGTCTTCATGCGCTGAATGCGCTGGAAGAGATCGTCAAGGTCAAGCCGTAGCCGAGTGTGCTTCTCCGGGAGCTTGTGCTCCTCCTGGAGGGCCCTTAGCTCGGCCTTGACTTTGCCAGTGTCTTCGACGGCTCCCCTTCCCTGTGCAAATCAACAGGTCAAGAATGTACTGAACATGGATTAACAATACAGGGGTAAACCCAGGAGATTTAGAGTTCTTAATGGGGAGGGCGCGGCTGACGATCCCATGGAGGTTGCCATTGTGAAAGAGAAGATGAGGAGTCGAAGCGTTCGAAAATTAGAAAAACAACAAAATACCGCGACGCATGGCGAGGTACTTATATAATTTCCAAGGCGACGCATGGCGACACGGTTGATAATTCGAAGCGCCAGAGTATTTTTCTATCGGTACGAACAACAAAAAACCATCAGACAACAAAATACCGTGAACTAACGAATTTATTCTAACGGTACAATGTAATAATACCGATAGAATAAGAAAACTTTTCGCAGCGAAACTTTTGAAGTGCCTGAGACACATTAAAGTAGTGAATGTCCTTTTCTATCGGTATAAATAACAAAATACTGTCAGAAAAATTGATTTTTGGAGAGCTTAATTTGAAGAAGCAAGAGGCTGCAATGAGATTTTTGCAAGTGCTATTTGAAGGGAACAATTAAGTACTTACAGGATAAAGGTACTGTACATGTTAGAACTCATGCTGTGGAGTAAAATTAACTAATTGAGATATATTAATGCTGTGAACTAGCTTATCATTAAGTTCTAAGGAAAAATGTACTGCCTGATGTATTAATGATAAGTTCCTCACCTTGCTGCAGAACTTGTGGGCTATTTGCTTGGCATTTATCCCTGAAATAGAAAATAATCATTAATGGTTCTCAACCCATAATCCTTCTTCGTGATCATCTCGCAGATATGTTGTTTCGTCGATATCTTCAGTAGGGATAGATTGAATGTCCTCTAAAAATGGAGATATTTCATCGAATTGGTTATACTCCTCTTCGTCGACAACGTCTTCGACCCCAACAATACGTCTCTTGCTGTGGAGGACAACATGCAAGTTCGAATTGGCCGGGTCAACGATGTAGAATACCTGTGTGGCTTGCTTTGCAAGTATGAATGGATCGTCTTGGTGTCCGACTCTACCAAGATCGACGAGAGTAAACCCGTAACTGTCAACTTGAACACCTCGAGGGATTTCGACCCATTGGCATCGAAACAGGGGAATCTTAAGTAATCCGTAATCGAGCTCCCATATTTCGTCAATAGCACCGTAATATGAGTTCAGCGCCCTTACTGACCTGGCATCCTCGGAAATAGCAAACAGTGTCACTCCGCTACATTGCGTGCTACCCTTTGCGTCTTGAGCTCTTGTGTAAAATGAATACCCATTGATGTCGTACCCCTGCCAAGTCCCTACAGTGAATCTTGGGCCTCTAGCCAACCATGTCACAGTTTCACTTACAGAGCCCTCGACAGCTCGCATGACTCTTTCTTGGATCCACCCAGCAAATTTCCTGTTATGTTCTCTGGCGACCCAAACGTCTGACTTCAAAGGATTCTGTGACCGTAACATTACCTTGTGCTCGTGTATGTATGGCTCGACCTCCGTCATGTGTTGTAAGACCCAAAAATGTGATTTTGCGTACACATCACGAGCGGGGACGATAGCTTTGAATCCAATCGTTTCGATGCCCTGAAGCCTACCCTCGTGTCGGGACCTAGGAACGCCAATTGGGTCAACCCCGGCCATGTAATCTGTGCAAAATTCAATCACCTCCTCGGCGGCATAACCTTCCATGATACTCCCCTCCGATTGACGACGAGTCCTTTCGTATCCCTTCAATACACCCATAAATCTCTCAAATGGATACATGTAGCGCAGGCACACCGGTCCACAAAACTTAATTTCTCTGATAAGGTGAACAATCAGATGGACCATAACATCAAAAAAGGATGGAGGGAAATACATCTCGAGCTGACAAAGAGTTGTAACCACATCACGTTGCAAAGCATCCAGTCCATCCGGATCAATTACCTACGAGGACACAGTTGCGCCAAATATTCATATGAGGAAAATATTCTAATTAAGCTCCAGAAATGGAGGTAATGAACTTATAGTAGGAGTGCACGTACTTACCTTGCAAGATATTGCGTTGAAGAAATAACATAGGTTTGTGATTGTCTGTCGCGCCCCGAAACTGGGACTACAACTACTCCTGTAGAGACCTAGCTCGCTGCCGCTAGACTCAAATATGCATAGCATACACATACTCTTGACTTCCCAGGATAAGTCAAGCACAGGAGTATATCACATTGCAACAAAGTAACTTACAAAATAGTTAGGCAGTGTGGCCTGCTGGCCTTGATATTACATAAGAAGATTGCAATGCCTTCACGGCATACATGGTTTAGCAAAATAACATCTACACAGCAGAAGATAGGTGACCCACCCAAAATGAGAAGTGGACGGCAGAACAACACACATCAGGGCAATGACGGGACTGACGCTCCTCCTTCTGGATCCAAGAAGTTCTCCACGCCTTTATCTTGATCATTGAACGCTCCATCTACTGATTTGTAGGTTGCAAGGGTGAGCACTTACGTACTCAGCAAGTCATAGATAAGAGTAGATACATATAGTAGTGATGATATGAACCTAGACTAGTCAAGAATTATGGATGTTTGTAAAATAACCTTTTTCTTTCATACCTCATCTCATGGCAGCACCTTTCATAATATAACATCATCAATCATTTTCACTAGATTATAGCACTACCGCGACACGTCGACACACGACAGCCCACGGCAGCACTCCTTATCATGACAACACATGTCATTTGGGTAATCTTGATTAAACATATTTTATTTAGAAAATAGTACTTGTGTCACACCCCGTGGATTTAATCGACCGCAGCAGACTCCTATAAAACCCGGGAGCTCGGAGTATTTGAATACGTTTTTAACTCTGCAGAGAGGTACCAATTTACCCTCAAGATATTCCACTTTCAAGCCCATCCTATCATAACATAATGATTAGACCCCAGACTCACTTCATATTGTGAGCGGCAAGGTGGAAATAACAAGAACTTTTGTTATGTCTCACTCACAATTCACCCCTGACCCTGTGGATCTCTCGTGAAACACAGTTGTGGTGGGCTATACCCCCACCCTTACTCATTTCCCCATTGCTGGGTCAAATTCCGGATCACCTTCAGTGATAGTGTGGGAACCGTCCCTTATGTCAATCATCACAACACAACTCATGCAGGGGTTTCATGTGCGATCCACATAAGTACTTGTTCAGGCCTATCCCATACCAGGCTTGCGGTTAGCACGTTGTTCATGCCACTAGACGCACAACACAGGGTTCTAGTCCTTATATGCCAGTGACCAGACCATCCACAACCCTGCACCTTCAGTGCCTGCATTCCTTTGCAGTCTAGCACCTCCAGTGCTACCACCATTCCATACAATTTTTCTGGTCACGGCTAGGGGTTTTATTTCATGAATATAAGTATATAAATAAATATAATAGTTCATGGCTCAAAACTTGTTTATTTCACATTTCACAGATAACCAGTCTAGTACTGCCAATTCATAAATCAACCATTCTCAATCTTTCTCATGCAATATTATCTATATTCAATGTTATGTTTTAGCAACATTTAAAATATAGGCTCAAGATGACCAAGGATATGACTTGCCTTCCGTGTCGTAAGAAACAGCAGTTGATGACGGGTCAACAGCGAAGTCCTCGAACTTGATTTCTGGATCTTCTTGGCGACAAACAAACAATACACACAAATATTATTTATATATTAAAATGATTTAGGATCTATATGCAGATATGCTTTACAAGAGTGACTGAACAATACTGGAGATAATTGAGATTGCAAGCTGAATTGAGTCAAGATTCTAGGGTTTCAAGGAATTGGCTAAGAATGGATGTTAGATGCTCCTAGGATCTCAAGGTTACAATAAGAACATCAGTTTGTGGCTGGTTTGATCAAAAACAGCGAATGTCAGCAGATTGACATTCGGATCAAGATTCTGACATAACTTCAAGGAAAGCTAGAGAGCTTATCTCAAGTTATGACAGTAGAAGAAAATGTAGATCATAACTCTACAAATTCAGTGGACAAAGTGGTTTTCAAATTGCACAATCAGAAGTGGGTAAACAAGGCCAATGCCATTGACTGGCATGCACTGAGACAGTGTAAAAAATTAGGGTTTAGCATAACATGCATTTCAAGGGCTCAAATCAAGTTGTGATAGAAGAAGAAAATGTAAATCACAACCTCAGGAATCTAAGAGACAAAGTTATGCCCAAAATGCACATCTGGAAGGGAGTGAAAAGGGCTAATGCCACAGACTGACATAGTCTGGCATTGAATCTAGAGCTCCAAATGATGCACCACTTTGTCTGGGAGGTAGGCATTGGTAACAGGAACAATTAAGTCAATAGAATTTAGGGCAAGAAATGGCTGGAAAGTGATGAAATTCAGTGATGAACTGAGGTGAACTGGTTGCACTGGAGCAGTTCTGGACAAGATCTTGGCATGGCTATATCTTTTGACCTAGGCTGATTTAGGTGTCGGGCTAGAAGACAAAAATACTCAGGGGTTAAGGCACACACGCTGGACAAAGTGATTTGAGCTGAAACGGCCGGGAAAACTTTTCCGGTGAACTGTGCCGGAGAAGAAGACATAGGATTTGGGGGTTTTTGCTGTAGGGGATTTGAACTTAATTCCAAGCTCAGGGAGTATCTGTGGAGTATAAGGGAGCTACTAAGATGGTCAATTTTGTTAGAGGATGGCTGGAGAAGCCTGGCGACGATCGCCGGTTTCTGGAGAAGCTCAAAACTGGGGAAAGCTTTGATTGAAGCTCAATCTGGAGATCTTGATGCACAGGCTTGCTGGAAATGGCTCACTGATCATCTTTCTTCACAGGATCGAGAACTGATTCGAAGTAATGTGGCCTGCATTGCCGGAACAGGGTAATCGAGATTTCCGGCGATCACCGGCGACTGGATGCAAGATAACTCAATTAGATGGTACAGCACGATGAGGGAGATGAGCTATACCTTCTGGTGCTGTTAATTTGGTGAGAGATGCAGCGGGTGAAGCTGGCACCGTGAAGCCTCCTGCTGGACTCGCCGGGGAAGAAGATGACGGCGAGGAGATTTGTAAATTTGGCTAAATTCTGGTGATGAGGAAGTGACACAAGGTATGGTTGTTTATAAAGACCAGTGGGCGATGCTTGCAAGGTGTAAACAGCAATGAATTTGGCGTCAGTTGATAAGATCTGCCGGGCGCAGATGCAACAACGGTGAGCGGTGAAGCGACGGCGCTCAGGCGAGGTGACTACTGCTCAGCTTGTCGGCTTGTTGGAACTCCACATTGTCGGGCGGTGCAAGCAGTGGCAACAGGAGCTGGCAATGCAAAGCAACGTGGCGCGGTGTTTCTGACAAAAGCTTGTTGCTGTTCGTGCATAGGAGCAATTGCTGTCGTCGGTGCTGCCATGGCGTTGCCACGGCGAAGGCTAGGACACGGACACGTGCGCACAAGCATGCACGGTCACAATTTCAGGCGAGGCTTGGCCGGCGGCGAGCGAGCATGGCGCAAAAGCACGGCGAGGTTCTGGTCATGCACTGGCTACTGCCCTGGTCGAAATTGGGCTGATTTGCAATTTCAAATTCCTGATTTGGACTGATCTGTAATTCTGGAGATTTGGAAGGTTTGATCTGATTTTGATGGCATTAATCTGGTAGGCTTGATTCAACAGATGACTTGGCACAGATAGAAGATAAAATTTGAAATGTTTGGATGATTTTTGATATGAACTGAAAATAGGGTATTTTAGGGTAATTGAAATCTGAATTTCAATTGATTTCGAATTCTGGGATTTAGGGTTTGATTTTGAGATATTCATAAAAGAAGAAATTGTGTTGAAAAGCATTTGGGAGGTGTTCCCTGAATCAGATTTGAATTTGGAGATGATTTGCAACATTTTGACTTTTTAGGCTTTTGGAAAATCTGTAAAAAGGACTGATCTGCGATACTCTTGGACTGATTTGCGAAAAAGGTTCAGATGGTGAAATCTGGCTGCCATTGGATTAAGGTATTGGCATACCCTTGATCATAATCCAAGAATAATCTGGTCTGAACTTGGCTAAGATTTTGATTAAATCTGGATTCTGAAACTTAGGGTAAAAGATATTCTGTTTTCGAAAACAGAAAGGAGTTGATAAATCTGGAAGTTAGAGATAGAATTGAATCTGAGTTCTGAAGGCTTTTAGATTTAGGATAACTGATAGATCAAATCTGGAAAGTCAGATCTTGACTTGGGGTCACAGGATAGATTTTGGAGATTTTAGGGCTAGAACAGAATAAAGCTGAGGCTGATTTGGCGGATCTAGAAGAGACATATGCATGCATGATTTTTAAGAAAGAACTTTTCACCCCAAAACTCAGGATGTTACATTGTCTCTCTGACTTTAACTGGGAGAATGCCTCTAATAGCAATGGGAAGCATCTGTGACATCAAGACATGACAGTCGTGGGACTTCATGCCAACAGTCTTAGGTCCTTCATGGACACAAGTTTTTTCAAGTTCGCGGAGTACCCACATGGAACTTTAACACCGTGCAGGCACCGACAGAGTTCTATTTTTTCGCTCTTGGACAACGTATAGCAGGCCGGGGGGAGGTATGTACGCTTTCCATTCTCAAAAGGTGCAAGCTCAGTCCTTATCCCCATTTCCACCATGTCACGACGAGCTTTCACACCATCCTTCGTCTTTCCCGGAATGTTCAACAACAAACCAATCAAACTGTCACAGACATTTTTCTCTACATGCATGACGTCAACGCAATGTCGTACTTGTAAGTGCTCCCAGTACGGTAGATCCCAGAGAATCGATCTCTTCTTCCAAACATTTTTTTCTCAAGGTTTACAATGCTTACCGAACTCAGCTTTGATGTCCTTCACGCGCGAGTAAATCTCCTTACCGGTCAGAAACACTGGAGCTGATCCCTTCTCAGGCTTCCCATTAAATGATTTCATCTTCTTACGGTACGTGTGATGCACCGGAAGAAACATGCGGTGACCCATGTACATTGTTTTCCGGCAGTTTCGCAGCCACATGCTCTCAGTTTCATCTAGGCAAATAGGGCAAGCCTTGGCTCCTTTCGTACTATACCCCGACAAATTGCCGTAGGCCGGAAAATCATTTATGGTGCAAAATATCAGGGCCCGCAAGATGAAATTCTCTTTCTTGTATGCATCCCACACCTTCACCCCCTCGCTCCACAATTTCTGTAAGTCCTCGATTAAAGGCGCTAGAAACACGTCAATATCATTTCCGGGTTGTCTGGGTCCTGAGATTAGTAACGCCATCATGATGTACTTGCGCTTCATGCATAACCAAGGAGGAAAATTGTAGATGCATAAAAGAACCGGCTAAGTGCTGTGCCGACTGCTCATATTACCATGTGGGTTCATACCATCTGTACTCAGCCCGAACCTTATATTCCTGAGTTCGCCGCTGAACTCAGCAAATGTTCTGTTGATGTTTCTCCATTGAATAGAATCAGTTGGGTGTCTCAGTTTTCCGTCTTGTTTCCGGGCTTCAGCATGCCAACGCAAGTGCTTCGCGACTTTCGGATTTGCAAACAGCCGCTTCAATCTAGGTATCACAGGCAAGTACCACACAGTTTTCACCGGAGGTCCTTTCTTTACCTCGTGACGTTCACTGTCAATCCGGTCCCTACGCGTATACCTCGATGCGCCGCATCTTGGACAAACATGCAAACTGGAGTACTCGTTACGGTACAACACACAATCATTTGGGCATGCGTGTATTCTTTCGATTTCCATTCCCAACGGGCACAACAGTTTTTTGGCTTGGTAAGTACATCTTGGCAACTCATTTCCCTCTGGAAGCATGTCCGCTAGAAGATCTAATAGTGTCGTGAAACTCTTATCACTCCAACCGTTGCCTGCCTTCAAGTTATATAATCTCAGCACAGAAGACAGTTTTGTAAATGTTGCACATCCAGGGAACAGAGGCTTCTCAGAGTCAGCAATCAGTTTCTCAAATTCACAGAAGTCGTTTTCGTTGTAATATTCCTCTACATCACGTAACATCTCATCTAGATTGTCATCATCATCATCTACGTGCACATCGGAATGAACATTATCAAAATTCGGATAATCATCGATATTATTGCAATCCGCATCCGAGTCCTACTGATTGGTAGTAGTGGTGCTTGTTTCCTCAAGATCTTCGCCATGCAATATCCAACGGGTGTATCGCGCGTTAAAACCACGACGAATCAAATGACTCTTAATTTGATCAGAGTTGCTAAACCTCTTCAAGTTCATACAATCTGTACAAGGACAGAGCATATTTTTCTCTCCCTTCCTCTCCTTTTGTTGCTCAGCAAATTTAATAAACTCATTCACACCATCCAAATATTCAAGAGTAGTACGTTTTATTCCATACATCCAATATTTCCTGTCCATCTACAATTAACAAAATTTAACGAGTCAGCAATGCATGAAACCTGCCCGATTAAGTTATGTATATGTACATGTACAGCCTCTTACAACAGATACATGTGCTGAACCCTAGCCTGACGAAATTAACACTAATTAACCTAGCTAACTATACAATATAAGCTAGTTAGCTCCTAAAACATGACGCATTTCCAGCTACCAAGCTCCCAAGCTTAGAGCTACAAACTTGGAACTACACAATACAGCTAGCTTACAAGTAGAGAGGGAGGGAGATCTAGAGGGAGAGAGAGATAAGTGCCGACAATTAAGCATACCATAAAGAGAGGGGCGCAATCAACTTCCCTCCAGCCTGCGCTGATCACCCTAGCAGTGTAGCTGCGAGCATGGAACTTTCATCACAAACAGGGGGACACAGAGTGTAACAGAACAAATTAAAGAGCAGCTCAGCAATGGTCGAGTGAGGTTTTCCTTATAATGGACCTTTTTCTAACGGTAAATACATGAAATAACCGTTAGACCAACTAAGGTAATTCGCCGCTCACATATTCTATTGGTAAAAACACACATATACCGTTAGAGAATGTCCATTACTGAGCAAGTTCAGGTCTTGTTCTATCGGTAAATATGTGTATTGACCGTTAGATGATGCAAGACACTTTACATACATGAGTTTTTCTATCGGTAAATATGTGTATTAACCGTTAGATGATGCTTGACACACGAACAAGAGTTTTTGTATCGGTAAATATGTGTATTTACCGTTAGATGATGCATGACTGAGCAAATATGTGATTTCTATCGGTAAATATGTGTACTTACCGTTAGAGGAGGTACTTGTACCAAACTGGGACACACATGACACCAGTTCTCACATCCAAGGAATCATATCAAGGTAACATCAAACAGATCTTACATCAAACGGATCTTAACTAGAAGATAAAGCAATATTTCAAGAAATGCTAATTTGTGGATTAACTAGGAGACACAAAAATACTTTTCTTAGGTACTTAGGACTTCATCTTGCCAAAGAAATTACACATGCCAGTTCACAAATTCAGGTACAAACATACACATACCAGTTCACAAATTCAAGTGCATGTCTGAAACAGCAGTAAAAATACACACCTACCTACCAATACAATTAAATACACAAATACTTCCTACACATTCAAGTTCATGTCCCAATTAGCAATACATGATACACAAATATACAACAATATACAAATACAACAATTCACACATTTGATGTATATTAGAAAAGCCACGTATGAAATTAACAACATATCACGACGAGGACCCAGTGGCCCATACATTTTACATAAAAGAGAACCTTTGCAGGTTGGAATGCACTACCAAGTTAGACTTGATACATCACAAATCCATTCATCCAAAATAGCAAATGTCTGAACCACATTGGACATAACCATAGGAGTTCAGTTCGAAGACGCCCGAGGAGCTGGAACTGCCGTCGAGTTTCATTTGTATTGGTGATTTCCTCGGACTCAAACTCGATCAACTCAACTCAACTCAACTCCATTAACAAAAAGAACCTACCTTCCAAGATGTTGTTCTGTGTAGTGATGGTGTAGAATGGCTGTGCAAATGACAACAATTCTTCTTCTCCAAGCAGGTTAGCATCTGGCCACAAGCTGGTGCATACAAAAAAATGTAAGATGCTTTCTATAGGTCCTGATTTGAGAAACACGCCGGGCTTAAGGATCTTCTCGACCGAGCCAACCAAGATCTCGCCCTTCACGCCCTTCCAGCTCACGACGGTGATCTTCACCGTTTCTTTCGCCAACAAGCCAACGTAGGCAGCGTCACTGCGATGAAGAACCCTGAAATACGTTGCCCCTCATGAGCATCATCCAAGGACCTGCACAGATCATAATCATATTGAAAAGAAGACACATCAAAATGAATGATACAAAAATTTCAGAATAATTGCCATAATCGGATTAGAATAATCTAACAATATTGCCAAAATTTTACGTACCTTACTTGGGATGCCGAAGTCTAGAGGGCGTCGATGGAGGTGCGGAGGTGCAGTGGTCGCCTGTAGAGGTGCGCCGGCCGTCCATTGAGCTTACGGGTTAGGACTACAAACGCCAGATCAACTGTGAGAATGAGAGAGACACACCCGTCTATTTATAGTACTAGATAAGTTCTATCGGTACAAAAACCGCATACCGTTAGTAATTTTGTATATCTTCTAACGGTATACAAATAAATTACCGATAGAATCAAAACATCTGTACAAGGCGAATGGTTCTATCGGCACAATACATATTACCGATAGGAATTTTTGTACATACTCTGTCGGTATATACGTACATTGCCGATAGAATAATAGTAGTTGTAGAAGGCGAACAGTTCTAAAATATTTTTGCTATATTCTAACGGAATAAACATTCAATACCGATAGAATAAAACTATTTGACGACGAACAGTTCAAAGCAATTTTTGATATATTCTAACGGTACAATAATCCATCACCGATAGAATAAAAATATTTGTAGAAGGCGAACGCTTCTATTGGCACACTACATATTGCCGATAGGAAATTTTGTACATACTCTGTCGATATACGCATACATGACCGATAGAATAAGTCTAGTTGTAGAAGTCGACCAGTCCTATCGGCGCACAACATTCTCCCGTCAGTACTTATGCATATCTTCTAACGGCAAATATGTTCATCACCGCTAGAGTAAATTATACTGCTTCTTCTATCGGTAAGTTTCTTATAAACCGATAGGGAAAATACACCCGTTGGGCTTTTATGACCACGAGGCACATTTTCTATCGGTTTTCTGCTATATCGCTAATAACCGATAGAAGATAGGGGTTAGTAGACTACATTTCTGTACTAGTAATCGACCTGATCACGAAAATCTATTCCTGCAAGCAATCGAAGAACAAACAAGAACAAGATAAACAAGCAATCTGAAATTGCAAATATAGATTGAATCACGAAAAAGAGTTGGGGTTCCGAATACAGATATTGATGTTGATGTAGCCGACCAAGAAGAATATCTCAATAGCTTCACGAAGGAAAGACTATGACTAAACAAAACCCGCAGAACCCTAATGGTTCAGTATGATTATATAGAGGAGGTAAAAGAGATCGGTGGCCAGGTAAGGAAACCTGAAACCGACATGGACTCTTTCTCTACTCGGACTCTAACTCGATACATGGGCCTTGACCCAACCAAAAAGGTAACACAGCACCGACTAGGCCCAATCAGAATCTGGTCGAAACTTGTTTTGTTAATTTCAGGTGATCCAGAAGGAATTTGGACATAGGGCCAGATCCATTGGAAAGATCTCGTCGTGGGCTTCTCCGTGGACTATAAGAACGTCCCAATCGGACTTCGTATGAGAGAGTTATGGTCATTTGAAGGCAGGCTACTCCTGGATGGCCGAACCGGACTCCAACTCGAATCCATCCCGGACTCTAACTCGACTTGGGCTCCTTGCTAGTCCTTGTGTCCTTGCTGGTCCTCTCCATGGTTCCTAAGCACAATATTATCACTATTAGATAGTAAACCATTCTCAAAATCATATACATATAAACTTAGGAACGAGTTCACCTGACAATGCAACAATCGGGCTTTACTGCCCGTTATTGGTCCTTGTGTAACAAGCGGAGGATTATGGTTAGTGCGTGTATCCGAAGAAGTGATGTCCTCATCACCTTCTATGGTCAGATTAAATAACTTCAATAAAGTGTTTGTTCTCCTCTCGACCTCAGATGAAGGAAGACCTGTTTTGAAAATGCACTAAGCACAGCTAGATTGAAGATATATTTCCAATCTACAAGAAAAGACTTTACCTTCCTCATAGTCCAAGGTCCCATCTTGCATAGATGCACCCTTTTTTTCAAAGAACTAATTTGGTTCTTGATGAAGTCCCGAATCACGTCCCAAGCCGTCAAGCCTTCTTGTGCCAGTCCTTTTCATTGATTTTCTCTGGCCAGCGATTTTCGAACTAGAGACTACTTTCTTTAGGAGCAGTGCAGTAAAACCATCGCTAATTCCAGCCATGGACAGAATCACGCAGCGGGATGACAGGATAATCTTTTTTATCCCTCAAGCAGAAGTAGACGCATCAATACGGATCGGTCCACGGTTTGGCCCGATCTTCACGGCGTAGGATGGAGATAAATGGATTCGTGCAACCTGATGAATGACACCGCCAACCACCATCTCTTTTACGACAACTTGCGACACTCGATTCACCCAACCACACACTTCGATCCCTTTGTCTACTCGCTCACGTGGAGTAAATGTGTTCTTACAATCACCAAGGTAATCACAAGAACGACGAAGACAAGAATCTCAGATAATTCCCAATTCTAACGGGGTGGAAATGCTTCACTCAAACCCTAGAACAAAGAAGTGTTTTATTCTGAAAATTCTCATTCTGCTTATTACAATATAACACTTGTCTATTTATAGGCTACAAAAGCTCTTTACTAACTCATCATGAGTTGTATATTTTACAACTCATTATGTGTTGTCATGGTGCACTTTACAACTAGTCTACAACTTGAACTTTACAACTAGTTTACAACTCAACAGAGGTTGAAAATTTGAACTTTACAACTCATTTCTTTTTGACCAAGAAAGTGGTTGTAAAATTCAATTTTACTACACATTACTTCTTATCCAAGAAAGAATATAGCCTAAGCGATGACATTAGCATTGATGTTGACATATGTGATGACCTCATGTGTAGGCCTTGCATATTTTAGAATATCTGTTTGTAGTTGCTTGGCTCCTTCTTCATGGTACCTAACCACAATTAGAGTAGAGGCATTAGGTAGTAATCCATTCTCATCTGTATTAAAATATTGTTCCTTAAGGAAAAGGTTCACCTGTTGTTGTATTTGTTTGGCTCGAGCTCTTGTAATTGGTCTTGTTGGTGCTGGAAATGTGCGTGAGGAAGTATGCGATGTACGTGTTCTATAGATGCTCTCATTACGCATCCGGCTGCATTCGCGCGTTTGGACCATACCAAGAAATACAAGCGGCGAAAAAGGGTGATGCTTGGAAAAACCCCAACAAAAGCTAAGATATTTTTTCAATCGACAAGAAAAGACTTTACCTTGCTCATAGTCCAAGGTCCCATCTTGCATAGAGCGCACCCCCCAAGCAGGGTGGACCCTTTTCTTCAACAGACTAATTCGGTTCTTGATGAAGTCCCAAATCACATCCCGAGCCATCAAACCTTCTTGTTCCACACTTTGGATGATGCAGGCTTGTTTCTGCAGGTCTTCATTAAGATTAGGGGCGGAGTCCTTTTCATTGCTTTTCTCTGGCTGGTGATTTTCGAACCAGAGACTGCTTTCTTTAGGAGTAATGAAGTAAAACCATCGCTTATTCCAGCCATGGACAGAATCATGCAGCGGGACAGCAGGATAATCTTTTTTTATCCCTCAAGTAGAAGTAGACGCATCCGGTTGCATTCGCACTCTTGGACCATACCAAGAAATAGAAGCGGCAAAAAAGGGTGATGTTTGGCAAAACCCCAACGAAAGCTTCACACAGATGCTGGAACATGGCCAAACTCAACACAGAATTGGGGTGAAGGTTTACCAGTTCAAGCCCGAAATGGTTCAAGACGCTGCGGAAGAATTCACTTTCTGGTAAACAAAATCCACAGTGCAAGAAATCCTCAAAGAGCACCAGTTCATTGTCCTGAACAATGGGTGTTTCTTCCTTCTCAGTCAACCGACAGGGAATTAGTTGCCTCGAAGGAAAAATCTCTTCTTTCTCCAAACTCTCCAAATGCTCGCTATCGTAGAAGATGGATCAGCTCCAGGATGCCATTTGATCAAAGATTGAAGGAAGAAGGGTTTTTGGCGGCGTAAGGAGGCGAAGATTGCAAAGGCAAGGTTTTTTGAGACTTTGGATACTGTAAGTTGCCTTACACCCGTCTCTGGCATTAAATGTCTCGCATGATGGATCTGACGGGCGCACCCAAAGTCCTCCTTGGGACCTGTTGGAATCTGAAGTCATTTCGTTTCGAATTCAGGGGCTAGTTGTCAGTCACTTATACTATAGCTAGGAATTCTATGGTCTCAAATTTTTTTGTTGCCATGACCTTGGTTATAGCTATACTGTCTGTGAATGTTATGATCACAGAGATATATTTGCCTGTGGTTATTCTTTCTCGCAGATATTTTTTATGCCTGCAATCGTTTTTGATAGCAGAGATATAAATTGGATATGATTATAGATTATACATAATCATAAATTTATCAACAAAAGCTCTCAATGTAAAGAAAATAGCTTTATTTCTTACAGTCTTTACACAAAAAGGGGATACTATTGACCAAAGAGTCAACTTGCTCCGAAAGTAAAATACAGATATCTCCAAGGGACAAGTCATCACTAGTAGGATTAACACTAGCTGCCCCTAGGGAATCAGCGACGTTCCTTAATCTTTGGTTGGGGAAAGCATTGGGCTCTTATCACGTCAGAGAAATACCTCTGCTCTTGCACGAGATCTCTCTCTATGCAAGCCAATCTTGCATCCTCACGAGCCCTATTATGACTCTCCCTCAAGCGCACAACGACCTGGAAGGCAGTATCAAGGTTGAGTCCTCGTCGGATGAAGTGCTCCTCAAGCTTCTCTTTTTCTTCTTTGAGAGTTCTGCATAAAGCAGTCTTCTCCCTCAGAAGAACCTAGATTTCAGCAAGTTGTTCATTGAGAACCCACAATGCCTTGTCCTCCTATAGACAAAGGGATTAATCCAGGTTGCACATAAGAAGAACTGAAGAAGAAAAAATAATTACCTTAGAGGCAGATGCTGACTGGACCACCGAAGGGATTGGTACAAGAACAGTACCATCCGTGCTGCATATTCAATTAAAGTCTGAGTTATTTATTGATTAAACGACTCAGTTAGTAAAATAGTCAATACCTTGACTTTGATTCAGAATGATATGGTAAAAAGACCCTAAAAGTGAAGATTTTAGGTTGTCAATCTCCTTCCTTCTGTCATAATCACTTTGAGCAGAAGGGGCTGATACCATGGTTTGAGAAGCAGTGGAAGCTAACTCCTCATACCTCATTAGTTTCTTCGATGAGAACCCACTAGATGATCCAACATCATCGCTAGTTCATTTCTTTAAGGTAGTTGCACCTTCAAGATCCTAGAGAAGTCTAGAAAGCTTTATATTCAAAAACTCCATATTAGAAGAAAGATCAATGCAGATTCTTCAAAAGAAGAGTTTCCTATTGAAATGCCTGCAAAAGACTATCTTCTATCTCTACTTCCTTTTCCTCACTCTCAACAACTTTTTTAGAACTTTGGCCCGCCATTAGGACAGAGGGGAAAAGATGAAGGGAGTTCTAAGACTTAATGAGTGAAAGCTTGAAATCTTAGAGTGTAAAACCTAAGTATTTATAAAACCCGGAGGACGGTTCATGTTCTCAAGCCTCGAGTTCTTAAAATATGCCTTAAGTTTTGTCTCGAGCTGTAGCAAAAGACTTCATCATGACCTGTCAAAGTTGCACCCAAAGATCTTCTTGGGAAATGAAAAGGTAATGTGTTTTTGTTATAGAGGAAGGTGAAACATCGGAATATTTATAATTGAATTTAAAATAACAAAGTATGTTACTTGTTATTTCAAATTCGGAGGCTAGCTGATGAGGATTATAATCCGAGTTAGTCACATTTTTTTCTATAGCCGCCAGGACTAAAGAATGAGATTATTACCTTTCTATGGTCTCAGGCACCTAAGAGAGAGACAATAGAATAGTCCAAGATGTGCTAGACACAACCCATTCCATGGTCTCGACTTATGATGTCGCGGGTATTGTAGTCTTTAGATATCCACAAACCCTGAAGTCGCAAAAGACTATGGTCTCACGAATACTGTGGACATGGAGACATTTTCCCATTGTCGCCCAGTTCGTGAAGACTGTTTATTGTCGTAGTTAATACGCAACCACTGTTTATTAGAGAATTAAGGCGACTGATGGTTGTATGATTAGTCTCATTCAATCATATAAACAGTAGGTAAGCCATTCTTCCACTACCGCCGTCTGAATGTTTTAAGTTACTTATAATTGTCAAGAATGTAATGAAGTACTAATGACCCGACATAATTACACATTATGACTGGTGCATGTTTACCTCTCAATGACCTTTCATTCCCGTAAATAAAGTCAGGCAACGAGCTATAAAAGGAGGATCACCGGGAGAGATCGAAGAGGGGGCAAGAGAGATTTAAGACTCATCACTTTAGAAGCAGGCACAGTAGATTTAAATTGACTGTAAGTTAAGAATACAAGATTGTTCTTAGTTTACCTAAGAACATCCTTGATTCTCTTCTTGTAACCAACATTTTACATAGTGAAATCCCAATAGGACGTAGGGCTATTATTCATCATCAGAGGGCCCGAACCTATATAAATTCATTTCTTCGTCTGACATAGATACCATGATTTACCTAATATTCACCTTAGATTGGCTCCATATTCTTCTTTAATATTTACGTAAGTTCGACTAAGGACGAAAGTCTCAATCGTCGACACCTTGTGCCAAGGAGAATCTTTCCCTGGACCTGGTCATTGACCAAGAACTGGAGCAAACAGTGCACTCATCTTCAATGAGTCGTGCCACATTTGAAGGTGAGTATGTGCCACAACCCATCACCTTGACTAATGCAGGTGTTGAGGATCCTGATGCTTCAACATCAGATATGGTTAAATATAACGATCATCGAGCGTTGGGTCTGGAAGATTTTGCTCCAGATAAGCTTTATCCTATCTTTGACTTCAAGCGCGACTCGGACGAAGAGGATATGTTTTCTCTATCTGAGGTCTCAGCTCCCTGGGAAGTTGCTGGACTTTCTGAGGAAACCCCTGAGCAACGTGTTGCTAGGGAGGAGGAAGACCGCAAACAACAAGAGGATCAGGCTCGCGAACAGCGATTAGAAGAAGTTCGTAAGGCCACAAAGGAATCTTTACGCCTTGCACGACTTTGACAAGACACCACTGGTCATGGCTTTGGCCCTGGGATGTCTCACCAACGACATTTTGGTGGACATAAGCGCAGTCAGACGCCACTTACAGATCCAGAATGTTCGCCAACGGCCAAAGAGATCATGGCTAGAACAACTTTGGCTCCCCGAAGGAGTACTCAAGATCGCATCCGTGTGATCACGGAGGCACTCCGCAACCCTCATGTTGGTTTTACTAATGATGATGGGGTGACATTCGCAAGAGTTATTGCAGAAAACCTCAATCAAGTTGCATCAAATGTAACTGCTGCCACATCATCGTAGTTGATAACCTATTCACGGGAAGGGAGTAGCGATCATCCTAACCAGAGGGGCTGTACTCATGCCCAATCAGCATCAGACCGTTGTGGCCACGATAAGATCCGAAGGACTGATTATTCCCGTGTTCATACTCACAGTCCAACGCGTTCATGTTTGGGGCCACGACAAGAAGTCCCTCATGCCACTTCTTCCCGCGGCCATGTTGATGGTCGTGACAATCGACAGCCACATACTTCTTACGTAGACTGTAAAGCTTTTTCGCCTGGACTACGAGTAGTGGTCTGGCTGGACAAGTTTAAACCTAGCATGATCGAACGGTTTCGTGGAACCCAAAATCTATCCGAATTCCTCCAGATTTATGTTACTGCCATCCAGGCAGTGGGAGGAAATGAACGGGTAATGGCAAATTATTTGCCTACGGTCCTTGAGGTCTAGCCTAGACTTGGCTGTTCAACCAGCCAGAAGGATCAATCTACAACTGGGAAATGTTGTGTAATGCCATGCTCAACAATTTCCAGAATTATTATGAGAAGCTCAGCAAGGAGGATGATCTTCATCGCCTTCGCCAGACTTCGACCAAAACCCTTTGGCAGTTCATCAAGAGGTTCGTGGGAGTAAGAAATACTATTCCAAATATCTCTGATGGTTAGATTATCAGAGCCTTTAAACATGGCGTTCGATACCAAAGATTTACGGAGGACTTAAACATCAGTCCACCATGATCAGTGTCAGAACTTTTCGACATGGCTAATCGATATTCCGATGCAGTCGAGGCTGTGAAATGGAATAGGATGGTGGATAAAGGTGATTTACCCCCTCAACCTGGCAAGAAGTCTAGGCTATCTATTGGTGGGAAGAATAAGAAATCAAAGAAAGATGGAATTGATCAACATCGAGAGGTCGCAAACCTAGAAGTGACCACAAAACAAAGGTAACAAAGTTCCATTTAAGATTAACCAGCCTTCTTTTGGTGGACGCTCTAACGACCATGCAGGGAAGTGAAATGGCTCATGGGGAAACAAGAAGTGGTGTCCATTGCATCAAGCTCCAGGACACGACATCCAGCATTGCCACAACTAGTTGAAGCGCATGGAGGAATTTTACCAAGGTACAACTCCTATGCCTACATTACAAGAAAAAGGGAAACCCAGTGAGAACAAAGATGCAGACTGAGATGACGACATGGCATAACAGGTACCAAATAATCATGTTAATGTTATTTTTGGTGGTTCTTCATCTTATTTCTCTAAGCGTTAATTTAAATCTATTTGCTGAGAGGTAAATAACATTGAGGTTCCACCAAGAGAACCTCAATTCCCCCGCTAGTCAAAGATTTCTGTGACCTTCAACCAAGATGACTACCCCAAAGGACCTTCACGACCATGGCCCTTACTTTTGATCACATATTCTTGGAATTGGTCGATCAGCTTCCCCTTCGAGATCACAAGGCTGTGATTAAAGAACTAGATGCAGTCAAGGTAAATCCATGACCAGATGAAAAACTCAAACAAATTCCTTTATTCCCAGACGACCAATCTAGAATTGTTCGGATCGGGTCAGGACTGGATGCATTGAGCACAAATTTATTCCAGTTCTTTCCCTTTTTACAATTCAGCAAGACATCTTTAAATTCATCATCTTGAGCATATAGATCTGACGAGGTTACCCGAGCTAGTTTGAAGTAATGCACATCTGGTTCAAGACAGATTCGAACCAGACAAATATCCGGAGGTCCATTGCTATGATCTTAGACGACCTGAGAAGCACGGACAGATGGTCGCAGGATTTGCGCAATCATGAGATCGCAAGCGTTACGCGGTCAGAAGGCCACAGACAGTGCGCGGTCAGAATGTCGTTGACTACTCTCGACCAGGATGACTTGGGATTGCTTAAGCTTTACAACAAGCATATCCTGAGAATCACGAAGATCCTTCCACGTATGAAGACAACTGCCAGGAGGTTAACATGTGTGGTTATCCATCAATTGCACGTGTTAATCCTGTGTGGAAGTTAAGTGCACCCAAGCAACCGTTCAAAGCCGTGGTGGATTGGCGCCCTTTCGACCAATATAAAAGGGTGAGCGAATGTACAAGACGAGAACGACACACAAGAAGACGATGACAGATCAAGGACAAGCTTTCCTAAGTTAGTTTAGTTGTTTTTTAAACAATCACACAGAAAAGATCTTTGCCTGTGATGATCTTTTCTACAACTTTGTAAACCTTTTTTCCATACATAGTGAAATTACAACAGGACGTAGGGCTATTACTCCCACCATCGAGGGCCCAAACCTGTATAAATCTCTCTGTGTCCCAACTGACATTGCTCATCATCCCTTTCCGGAGGAACACCCTGAAAGGCCTCGCAACTCACAAATTCTGCATAAGATCGATTAAGGACCCCGAGTCTGAATTATCGACAGTTGCGCGCCCACCGTGGGGCCTTTCTCAAGGCATTCTTTTCCTATCTGGAGGTTCGGTGAGTCATGTCTGGGGCATATGATTCTGAGAACGACTTTAATCTCGAGGATTATGCCCACATCCAGATGCCTTCACCTAGTGATCCTGTTCCAATGGAGGAAACCGGAGGCGAAGACATCCCGGAGGTCGATTCGACCACTCAGGTCATGTCTATCAACCAGGAGACAACAGACGCAGAACTGGAACCCACTATTGCTTCTACTGTGTTAGAGGTTGAATCAGGTCCATCGCACGACCTCGCTGAGGGTAAGGGTGATGTTGATAAGGAATTTAGCCCAGGGAGGTTTGATCTTGATAACCTCCACCGTCTCTTTGATTTCGAGTCCGACTCGGAACAAACAGAGATGTTCTCTCCATCAGCAACCTCGTTCCCTAGGCAATTCGTTGCTTTATCAGAAGAAATGCCCGATCAGCGGATCGCCAGGGAAGAACAGGAGCACAAGCAGAAAGAAGAACAGGAACGCAGACAAAAGGAGGATCAAGATCGTGAGCAGCAAGATAATGAGCTCCGCAGAACAGCCCTAGAGGCTCTTCAAATTGCGCAAGCTCGTTACGACGCTGCTCCGAGTTCCTCCCATCGTCCGCGTGGTCGCAGACGCGACCAGACACCTTCTTTACCCCTGGGATATTTACCGGCGGACGAAGAGACGGTGACACCTGGAGCACCCAGGAGGAGCACGCATGGCCGGCTTTGATCCATCGCAGAGGTCCTGCGTAAGTTTCCTCCTATGGTCACAGATGCGCAAAAACCCGCTTTCACTAGGATCTTGGCGGAGAGGTTAGACGAGGTCGCATCCGAGGTGACCCCTACAGCCTCTTCCCGGTCAGCGATACATTCCCATGATAGAGAATACTCTAACTCTAGTTCTGGTAGACGGAATCATCCACCACTAGTGCTGTCTCGGCATGACAAAGCCAGACGGGCGGGAAATTCTCGTGATCGGGAACGAATTCCTGTCCACTCTTGCCTGGAACCACGCGTGGCCTCTCCTTCGCGTGAGGTTGCTCGAGATCAGGTCGAGAGTCACAGAGCCATCCATGGTCCTTATGTTGGTTGCAAAGCTTTCTCGCCCGGCCTTCGTGCGGTCGTTTGGCTAGATAAGTTCAAACCAGGGGCCATTGAAAGATTTGACAAAACTCAGAATCCATTAGAGTTCCTTCAAATTTATATCACTGCTATTCATGCAGCAGGTGGCGATGACCGTGTCATGGCCAATTATTTACCTACAGTCCTCGAGGGACCGGCAAGAACCTGGTTGTTCAATCAGCCCGAGGGTTCGATATATAACTGGGAAATGTTGTGTGATGCCATCCTCAATAATTTCCAGAATTGTTATCAGAAGCCGGGAAAAGAGGACGATCTCCATCAACTACGACAAACATTGACCGAAACTCTTCATCAGTTTGTCAAGAGATTCGTCAAGGTGAGGAATAGCATCCCGAACATATCTGATAATTCTGTTATCAATGCGTTTAAACATGCTGTTCGATATCGGAGGTTTACTGAGGACTTACTCATCCACCCCCCCTCGATCAGTAACCGATCTCTTTGATATGGCTGATCGATGTTCCGACGCAGCCGAGGCTGTTGAGTGGAATCGGATGGTGGACAAAGGAAACTTACCGCCTCAGCCAGGTCTTAAGGACGTAAAGGGAGAGGATTCGAACAAAAAGCCAGAATCTTCATCAGGTGGGAAGTCAAAGAAATCAAAAAGGAGTTGAACTGGACAATACCGAGAGGTCGCGGTCATAGAGAAACCTCTGTCGACCAAAGGTAACAAACCTTCGTTTAAAAATAAAACTGCTTCTGGTGGTCGCAGTGCCGACCAGCCAGAGAAGTCGACTAACCCGCAGGAAGGCAAGAGATGGTGTCCACTCCACAACTCTGCAGGCCATGACCTCAAGAATTGCAGGAGTTGGTTGAAGCAGTTGGATGACTTCTACCAAGGGATCGGACCCATGCTGACGTTGCCACCAAAGGAACAACCTTGCGGGCTAAGAGACACCAGCGGGGATGAAGAGATGTCCTACAAGGTACCTGGTAATCATGTCAATGTTATTTTCGGGGGGTTCCTCCTCTTTTGTTTCTAAACGGCAATTTAAAGCTTTTTATCGAGAGGTGAACCAAACGGAGACTCCCCTTGGTGAACCTCAGTACCCCCGTTGGTCGGATGCTCTTTTGACATTTGATCGCTCTGATTGCCCTGTGGGGCTTACTCGACCATTGAGGCTACCTTTGGTCATTACCCCAATTATCAGCAATGCGAGAGTCGAAAGAGTCCTGATCGACGGAGGTAGTTCCTTGGACATTTTATTGGTCAAGGCACTAGACGAGATGCAAATTTCTCGTTCGAAAATCAAACCCATAATTCATCTGTTTTATGGGATAATTTCTGGTCCCTCCATGATGCCATTGGGACAGGTGGTGCTCCCGGTCACGCTGGGTGAACCAGATAACTTCCGAACAAAATTGGTTACTTTTGATGTAATTGATTGTGATTTGGCTTATAACGCAATCTTTGGCAGGCCAACTCTCGCTAAATTCATGATGGCTACGCACTATGCTTACCAATGCGGCAAGTTGCCTGGTCCTAAGGGCGTTATTTCGGTCTGAGGCAGTCGCAACGTGGCATTGACGTGTGATCGGTTATCCCTGGAGATGGTAGATCAGCTTCCCCTCCGAGAAGCCCAGATTGCCACAATGTCTACTGATACGATCAGGGCTGCTCCTCAACCAGATGAAACATTAAAATTGGTTCCATTATACCCAAATGATCCATCCAGAACAATTCCGGTTGGATCAGGCTTGGATGACAAATCGGAACTCAAGCTCGTTACTTTCCTCTGAGCTAATGCAGATGTGTTTGCGTGGGAACCATCCGACATGCCCGGTGTCCCAAGAGAGGTAATTGAGCACAGGTTAGAAATTTGACCTGGACAGCGACCAATAAAGTAGAAGCTCAGGTGTTTTGCTGTTGATCGGCAGGAAGCCATCCGAGAGGAGTGAGATAAGCTCCAAAAGGCCGGATTTATTCATGAAGTCGATCATTCAGAATGGCTTGCAAACCCGGTCATGGTCCGCAAGTCAAATGGCAAGTGGCGCATGTGCGTTGACTACACCAGCCTAAATAGTGCCTGTCCGAAGGATGATTTTCCCCTTCCCCGCATCGACCATCTAGTCGATTATACTATGGGTTGCGAACTCATGAGTTTCTTGGATGCTTACTCAGGATACGATCAAATTAGCATGGCGGAAGAAAATGAAGAGAAGACTGTCTTCATCACCCCATTCGGCACCTACTGCTACGTCAGAATGCCGTTTGGTCTCAAGAACGCCGGTTCCATGTACCAGTGCTTGATACAAAAGACCTTTGTTTCTCAGATGGGGCGTAATCTTGAAGCTTATGTAGATGACTTGGTTGTAAAAAGTTTAAAAAGTTTGTCTCATTTAGACGATCTTGCTGAAACCTTCTATAATTTGAATCGATTTGGAATAAAGTTAAACCCGGAGAAATGTTCTTTCGGGGTTTCATCTGGAAAACTTCTTGGTTTTCTTGTTTGTTCCAGAGGAATCGAGGTTAATCCTGAAAAAATCAGGGCTATCGAACAAATGAGGTCTCCCGCGACCATCAAAGTTGTTCAGCGCCTAGCAGGTCGCATGGCGGCATTGAGCCCGTTCATATCGCAACTAGGCGAAAAGGGACTACCTTTCTTCAAAGCTCTGTGCAAACACCATAATTTTACTTGGTCCAATGAGGCCGAGAAAGCATTTCAAGAGGTCAAAGCATATTTATCCAGTCCGCCGGTCTTGGTTTCTCCCAATAAGGAGGAACCATTACTCCTTTACTTGGCGGCCACACCTTACGCGGTCAGTGCTGTCTTGATCGCAGAAAGAGAAGGTGTGCACAAACCCGTCTACTACATAGCGAAGTACTTCATGGTCCTAAGGAGCGATACCCTGAGGTCTAGAAAATTCTTTAAGCACTGCTGATGGCTTCCTGTAAGCTACGACATTACTTCCAAGCACATAGGATCACAGTCCCCTCATCTTTTCCTTTGGGGGACATTGTTCGGAATCCAGAGAAATCTGGTCGGATCGCGAAGTGGGCTGTGGAACTCGGAGCATTCGACATCCATTTCACGCCTCACACCGCGGTCAAGTCTCAGGTCCTGGCCGACTTCATGGTCGAATAGACTAATCCTGAACCACCCGTGCAGGAGCCTGGAGATTTGGAATGCCCCGATCACTGGACGATGTATTTTGATGGCTCTCGCAGTTTTCAACACTCGGGGGCTGGAGTGGTCCTAGTCATGCCTCAGGGTGAACAGCTCAAGTATGTCATTCAACTACACTTTGTTGCGACCAACAACGCAGCAGAGTATGAAGGTCTTATTGTAGGGCTCCGGGCAGCAAAATTCCTCGGAGTTCGTCGATTAGTGGTGAGGGGAGACTCACAGCTAGTCGTAAAACTATTTGAAGCCAAACTATTTGACTACTACATCAAAACGAAGATTCCAACCCCGAGATGCTTGCTTCGACCCATAAATAGATTTCTGAAGTTTGCATACTTTCCTAGTATTTTCTGGATCGACAAAACCTTTAAGCTGTGCCCTATACACATCCTCACTTAGGTTTCCATTTAGGAAAGTCATTTTGACATCCATCTGCCATATCTCATAATCAAAATAGGCAGCAATAGTTAGGATGATCCTAATTGATTTTACATAGCAATGGGCGAATAGGTTTCATCATAATCACCTTGAATGTGCTTGAAATCTTTTGCAACTAATCGTGCTTTATGGATATGAACATGACCATCCATGTCAATCTTTTTCTTATAAACTCATTTGCACTCAATGGTTCTTACACAATCAGGCAGATCAACCAAATTCCAGACTCAATTTTCATACATGGATTCAATTTCGAATCTCATGGCTTCAAGCCATTTCTTAGAGTCAGGGCTCATCATTGCTTCATCGTAAGTCTTGGGCTCATCATTGTCTAGCAATAATACTTCACGCTGCTCCATTGTAAGGAACATGTACCTTTCAGGTGTGTGACATACCCTTTCAGACCTACGTATAACTGGTGCCTGTCCTGCATTTTCTACATTATTCTATAGGTCTTGCTGAGCTTTAGTGGGTGCTGAAACAATTTCCAGTAGTTCCCAAACTTCTTCAGGTTGCACTGTGCTCCCACTTGCTCCTTTTGAGAGAAACTCTTTCTGCAAAAAGACACCATTCCTGGCAACAAACACTTTATTTTCTTCTCGATTATAGAAGTAATGCCCTTTTGTGTCCTTAGGATATCCCACAAAGAAGCATTTATCTAATTTGGGTTTGATCTTATCAGACATTAAACGTTTTACATAAGCCTCACAACCCAAATCTTACGAAAAGACAACCCGGGATGCCTTCTAGTCCATATCTCATATGGTGTCTTTTCTACGACTTTTGATGGAGCACTATTTAATGTGAACGCAGCTGTTTCTAGATCATATCCCCAGAAGGACAAAGAAAGATTAGTTTGGCTCATCATTGACCAACCATATCCAACAAGATCATGTTCCGTCGTTCTGACACACCATTCCATTGAGGTGTTCCCGGCGGGTCAATTGTAGAACAATTCTGTGTTGTTTTAGATTATCACCAAATTCTTGGCTCAAATACTCCCCTCCACAATCAGATTGTGGGGTTTTCATTGTCTTGCCAAGTTGATTATGTACTTCATCATGAAATTCCTTCAATTTATCAAAAGTTTCTGTCGTGGTATTGCGAATACCCCGGCAGGTTTTGAGAATGATCCTAGCGAAGATTACGCGGCGCGGGTTGACCGGATGACCGGTCCTCCCCCGCCGGACAAGCACAAAGAATGACACACGGGTTTATACGGGTTCGGGTCCCGGTGGGGGCCCTAGTCCTGTCGACGCGCTCCCGACCGGAGTCGGCTGGGGAGGCTCTCTCCGGGGGAGAGGCTTCCGGAGCACGTCTGTGAGTTTAGCTATTCCAATAAAAGAACTGATCCCCTACAACAGAGGGGTACAAGGGCTATTTATAGCCCCAAAAAGGAGCAAAAAACCTAAACTACCCCGGAAGCCACCGTCGGATTGAAGGGCAGGACCGTCCTTCTCCCGGTCAAACGCCTTGGATGCTTGACAGGTGGTCGCTAGTTCCCGAGGCGCTCCTCGCGTGACCCGCACGTGATAAACAGTTCGAGACTTTACCTTCAGGAGGGCGATGAGGCCCAGGACGGCGCCGGAGGCCAAGTCCCGGGAGCCGAAAGGCGACGCCCGGGGAGGTCCCGGAGGCCACGTTCCTGGGCAAATGGCGGCGCCCGGGAGGGCACCGGAGGCCGCGTCCCGGGAACCAAAAGGCGGCGCCTGGGGAGGCCCCGGAGGCCACGTCCCCGAGCAAATGGCGGCGCCCGGGGGGACACCGGAGGCCGCGTCCCGGGAGCCAAAAGGCGGCGCCCGGGGAGGCCCCGGAGGCCGCGTCCCGGGAGCCAAAAGGCAGGCGCCCGGGGAGGCCCCGGAGGCCACGTCCCCGGGCAAATGGCGGCGCCCGGGAGGGCACCGGAGGCCGCGTCCCGGGAGCCAAAAGGCGGCGCCCGGGGGGGCCCCGGAGGCCGCAGTCCTGGGAGCCAAAAGGCGGCGCCCGGGGTGGCCCCTGAGGCCGCGTCCCGGGAGCCAAAAGGCCGGCACCCGGGGAGGCCCCGGAGGCCACGTCCCCGGGCAAATGGCGGCGCCGGGAGGGCACCGGAGGCCGCGTCCCGGGAGCCAGAATGCGGCGCTCGGGGGGGAGCCCGGAGGCCGCAGTCCCGGGAGCCAAAGGGCGGCGCCCGGGGAGGCCCCAGAGGCCGCGTCCCGGGAGCCAAAGGGCGGCGCCCGGGGAGGCCCCGGAGGCCATGTCCCCGGGCAAATGGCGGTGCCCGGGAGGGCACAGGAGGCCGCGTCCCGGGAGCCAAAAAGGCGGCGCCCGGGGAGGCCCCAGGAGGCCACGTCCCAGGCAAATGGCGGTGCCCGGGAGGGCACCGGAGGCCGCGTCCCGGGAGCCAAAAAGGCAGCGCCCGGGGAGGCCCCGGAGGCCACGTCCCCGGGCAAATGGCGGCTCCCGGGAGGGCACCGGAGGCCGCGTCCCGGGAGCCAAAAGGCGGCGCCCGGGGAGGCCCCGAAGGCCGCGTCTCGGGAACCAAAAGGCGGCGCCCGGGGAGGGGCCAGAGGCCAGGTCCCCGGGTAATCGTGACACATCTTACCTGGACTTAGTCCCGCGGAGATTTCCCCCGACAGCAGCCCCCCATGCCCGCAGGGGACGATGCTCGAGTCCCCGGTGGGTATGGTCCAGGTCACCGGGAAGATCTCCGGGCCAAGCCACCGGAGCCATGACGCTTCGGTTTCTGTGCCCCACGCTTAAAGCCACGCCGTTTCGCCATAAATGAGCGCGTGGTTCGAACCAGCGCCTCGATTCACGCGCCCGTCCCTTCGTTTCCCGCGCACGGTTTGAACTTCTACGGTCCAGATTGATCCGCGGGTGCCACATGGCGTGCATCTAGACCACGGCCCGCCCCTATAAATAGGACCTTGGGGGGCCCGGAAGCTCATTCCAAATTCTTAGCCCCAACGATTTTTGCTCTCCCGGTAGCCCTCTCCCGGTAGCTTTCCCCGGTAGCTTTCGCCGGTAGCTTTTTCCGGTAGCAGGCGTCCGGGAGTTTCTAGTAGTAGCCTCCTGCAAAGTTAGCCACCAAAAAGAAAACTAACCTCATGGCACCCAAGGGTCGAGCGAAGACCAAGGAGGTGCCCCCGGAGGAAATCCCCTCGGATTTCCTCTGGGCGTCTGAGTTCACGGCCGAGGACGCCGAGTCCTTGGCCGAAAGGGGCATCGTTGCGGCCGGGGACATCCGAGTCCCCGTGAAGAAGGACGGAGCACCCCGCCCCAGGCCCGGAGAGATCGTGGCCTTCGAGGCCTTCCTCGAGGCGGGGCTCTGGCTCCCGGTGCATCCCATGCTCCGGGAGTTTCTCAAGGAGTATGGGGTGGCTCTCAACCACCTCACCCCGAACGCGCTTGTCTGGATGGGCCTCTTCATTTGGCTCTTCGAGACCGCGACCGGGCGGGAGCCCGACCTTCGCGCCTTCCGGTACTTCTACGAACTGACGGCGTGGACCTCCCACCTGGTGAAGGGGGGCCCCAAGTCCCCCTTTGGTTCGGTGATGGTTCAGATGCTGCCGGCCCGGGTAATCGACTACCCGGCGGCGGCCTCCCGGGACCACTGGGGGGATTGGGTCCGGAGGTGGTTCTACCTCTGAGTCTGGGACAACGCGGTGGTGTACGCCCCGGAGGCCCCCACCTACAGCCGGTCGTCCGCACCAAAGCCGCCGGTGTGGACGGACGAGGAGTACGAGCTCCTCGGCAAGGTGATCCTCTCCAAGAAGACCCGCTCGATGCGGGACGCGGCTGAGGAGATGGCTCTCCTCCGGATCTCCCCCTTCACAGGCGGGAAGAGGGGGATCGGCATGGGCCCCGAGCAGTGGCCCCCGGTGAAGCCGGCGACGCGACGTAAGCTCCGGGGACCCGCTGCATTGTACTTACAAATTTTTAAGAAATTGACTAACTCTTTACCTCTTGCAGTCCGGCCGTACCCGGCAGCGCGGGAGAAGGCGGAGAACCTCTTGGGGAGGTACTTCGCCGATGAGCACGAGCACGTCGTGCGCGCCGTGGGCGAGGGCCCCCCCATGAACTTGGTAGCGGCGGCCTTCGGGCTAAAGCTGCCGGAGAGGAAGCCTCTCCCCACCCCCGGTTCACACAAACGGGGGAAGGAGGTGGCCGGGGGCTCGGAGCCCAAGAAGGCCCGGGTTCAAAAGACCCCCGGCACATCGACGACGCCGGTGGCGACACCGGCGAAGCCCCGGGACGAGACCCCCGGGACGAGACCCCCGGGAGCGAGCGTGCCCGGGCACCGTCCCGGAAGGAAGCAACGCCTCCTCCCCCGAAGGCCCCCGTCGAGGCGCGGGGGAAGGAGGCGATCGCGGGCGGGGCGGCGTCCGACTCGGCGAACTACACCCTGTCGCCGCTCACGGTGGAACTCCTCCCGCCCCTTCCGGCCTCTTTGGAACCGGAGAGGCTGGAGGTGAGATTCGCGGGGGCCTCGCCTCCGCGGGTCTGGCCGGTGGACGAGGGGGGGAGCCCCTCGGTCTACGAGGTTCCTCCGGAGGAGGGGGCCCCGAGGACCTTCCGGCCCGGGGCAGGGAAAGGCCTGATGGTTCCCCCCCGGGCGGAGGCTCCCGCCGAGAGCTCCTCGGCCACGTCTTCGGGGGACACTACCTCGTCGACGAAGACGCCGGCCGCGTTACCGGACCTTGAGGTCTAGGGGGCCCCCCGCCGGCCGCGCCGGCGGCTCCGGGCGGGAGACCCCTTTGCTCCCCGCGGGGGAGGTCGCCCGCTACTCGGAGGGCCTGCATACCTGGAAGGTGCAGGCCTTCGTCATGGGAGGGACGCTCCATGAGCGTTTCGAGGGGCTTCAGTCCCTCGGGGCCCAGGTAACCCGAGTCGATAACGCCTTCGCTCACCCCCTGCACCTTAAAATTTTTCTAACTCTTATGTATTTTGTAGGTGGCAGCTGTTACCTGGGGCCTTGAACAGCAGGGTCAGCCCGGCTGCTCAAGGAGGCGGACGGGCCGGGCCAGCGGCCTCTGTAGGGCAGAGCGAGGAGGCCCTCCGGGAACGCGACGAAGCCCTCGCGGAATTGACCCGGGTCCGGGCCCAGGTTCATATTTCCGAGGCCATCAACGCCCGCCTCCGGGAGGAGGCCAACGCGAGGGAGGAGGCGCTCCGTGAGCTCGAGAGCTCAAGCAGTCCGGGCGGTGACGGACGCGGGCCGCTCCGTCCGGACGGCCCTCGAGGGCCTTGGCGTAAGCCTCGGCTCCGGGAGCAGGGAGGTGCCGCCGGCGACCCTCTGCGGAGGCTGTGCGTTTCCTCAACGCAGAAGTCTCCGCCATCCCAGAGGCTGCCGATGTTCGGGCGCGGGTCGGGCGATCCCCGTTGTCGCGGCCGCTACGGGGCTCGTCGAGTTCCGGGGGGTCGGCGCCCGGGCGATCGGGGGCCGTATCCCCCGAAGCTTCCCGGACTCCTTCGAGCCTTCGTGCCGGGAGGTTGAGCAGCTCGCCGAAGGGTTCTACGACCGGATCATCCGGGCATGGTTCCCTACTCCGGCGCCTCCGGCGGGAGACGCCCCAGCCCCGGCCTTGGAGGAAGCCCCCCGGGGGGAGGACGCCAATGAACATGTATGAGCCTCCCCCCGGGTCTTAGCTAGGGCCCTTTTTTGTTTTAGGATTTTTTTTATTCCGGTAGCTTCTTAGAAGAAGCCCCGGGCACTTGTACATAAACAATTTGAATGCAATGAAGTTAATTTTTTCTAAGTCTTTGAATTGAATTTACTGTTACCAGGGTTCCCGGGAGGTTGCTCCCGGGCGAAGGTCCGGGAGGGGGTCTCCGGGGGACGCCCAAGCGGCTTTGATTTTGCTAAGCATTCTCTCCGGGAATCGCGGCGAGGATAGTGTCCGGGAGCCGATCCGGTTGAGGTGGCGTCCGGAGTGGCACTTGGACAACTTCGATAATCATCGTGCCGAATTGTCCCCTCCACGACCGGGGCTCCGGATGATCCCTCCCCTCCGGATACTTCCACTGGCGGGATACGAGTTTTGGCCTGAAGATGTGCTCCGGGACGCTCGGCGCCGCGTGCGGGCGTTGTACCGGGACTTGGCCCGGGAGCTAGCGGAGAGCCTCCGGGAGTATTAGGCGTAGGAGCCTTAGGGCTTAGAGAATCCCCCGGGTTAGAACCCGGGTTGTATCGTTTCCGAAGCCCACCAGAGGGGGAAGATGTCCTCCGGGTTTGCTAATCAATAAAGCGCTGTTGTTGTTTCCTTTCATTGCCTCTTTATTTTCTTCTTCTTGGATGGTCTGGACGACTCATCTTAACAAGGATGAGCTAAGTTTCCTCATGGGCGGTGCGGTCGACACCCGGGGGTTCCTTATCCCCCCCGCCCACAGCGGGCCGGAGAATAGCTCCGCGCGCTGTGGGTGTAACAAGGCCCCCGGGGTAGAGGCCACCTGTAGGATAGGAAATTTTCTAAGTTAGAAAACTTTAAAACGAGGTTTTCAAGGGGAAGACCTTCCGGGAGACAATCGTCCGGTCGCCGTGAGAACGGGGAGCCGGGAATAAGGCCTCAAGCGGAAGGAATGTCCAAGAGAACCCGATGAAATTTCCGGAGGCGATCTTCCTAGTAGACATTCGTCCGGTTGCCACGAAGACGGGGAACCGGGAATAGGGTCCTTGGGGAAGAAAACGCCCGAGAAATCCGTGACTTCTCTGAGAGACAATCGTCCGGCCGCCATGAGAACGGGGAGCCGGGAATAGGGTCTCCGGGAGGCATTTATCCGGTCGCCGTGAGAACAGGGAGCCGGGAATAACGTCGACACCCGGAGGAGGAAGATAAATCCAATCAAGCCGCAAGGGGCCGATCTTCCGGTCGCCGTGAAAACGGGGAGCCGGGAATAACGTCGACTCCCGGAGGAGGAAGATAGATCCAATCGAGCCGCAAGGGGCCGATCTTCCGGTCGCCGTGAAAACGGGGAGCTGGGAATAACGTCGACTCCCGGAGGAGGAAGTGCCCGAAGATGGGGCTTGAGTGTTTGGGCAGGGGACTAGTCACCCAAAGTGACTCGTTACCACGGCCACTGTGACCTGATTGCCGCTTACACCCTCAGTCCACGAGGGCTGATTGTAAGCCGCCCTACGGGAGTGCAGGCTCCCATTGTAGGGACTTGTTGGGGATGGCCCACTTCCTCGCGGGGAGGGCATCCTCACAAGGAGGGCATCCTCGCGGGGAGGGCATCGCCACCAGGGGCGGTAATGAGAAAGACCTGCAATGAGACAGTTTGAAAAGCAAGACCTATGTATTGCTAATAAAATGAAGTACAAGGCCTCCCCCTGCGAAGCCGCGAAAGGGGAGGAAAATACAGCGTCCCTCCTCCCCCTCCGGCATGAACGCTCCGGGGGAGGGGACAGGCCCGTAAGGCTAAACATAGAACTTGCGAAGTAAACGCAAGTTCCACGTGTGCTTCAGCTCTTGCTCTTGAAAGTTGGAGAGCTTGTAGGCCCCCGAGCCCAGGACCGCGGAGATCCTGTAGGGGCCCTCCCACTTAGGGGAGAGCTTACCTTGGGCCTGGGGGTCCGTCACGCGCTTGAGGACAAGGTCCCCAAGGCGGAAAGCTCTCTCGCGCACGCGCTGATTGTATGCGCGCGCCATTTCTCGCTCGTAGATGGCGTGGCGGAGGAGCGCTCGGTCGCGTTCCTCCTCCACGAGGTCGATCTCCAGACGCTGGTTGGCCTCGTTGGCCTGGTATGCTGAGGGAGTGGCTCCCTCTAGGAGCTCCACCCGCAGTGACCGGAAGCCAATCTCCGGGGGGAGGACTGCCTCTGCCCCGTAGACCAGGGAGAAGGGAGTACGCCCCGTCGCCCGGGACGGGGTCGTGCGCATAGAGCAGAGGATGCTAGGGAGCTCCTCCGCCCATGCACCCCGCTTAGAAGCGGTTTGCTCGAGTCTCCGGCGCAATCCCTGTAGGATCACGCCGTTGACCCTCTCGACAGCCCCATTGCTCCGGGGATGGGCTACAGAGGCGAAGTGGATGACGAGCCCCAGGCCTTCACAGAATTCCCGAAAATAGGCCGAGTCGAATTGGGTCCCGTTGTCCACGGTGATTTCCCGGGGGACACCAAAACGACATACGACGTTTTTCCAGAAAAACCGCTGAACGGCCCGGGAAGTGATGCTGGCCAGAGGCTCCGCCTCAACCCACTTTGTAAAATAGTCGATTGCGACTACCGCATACTTGTATCCCCCGGGCGCTGGGGGGAAGGGCCCTAAGAGGTCCATCCCCCAGCGCACAAAGGGCCAAGTGATGGGGATCGTCTGCAGCGCTATAGGGGGAGGTTGGAGCCCTTGGCCATCTTCTGGCATGCCTCGCATGCGGAGACGAGGTCTTGCGCGTCGCGCATGACCGTGGGCCAGTAGAAGCCCTGCCGGAGGGCCTTGGCTGTGATGGCACGCGGGGCTAGGTGAGAACCGCAGCTCCCCGTGTGGATGTCTTCGAGGAGTTGAAGTCTCTCCGGCCAGGGGAGGCAGCGCAGGAGGGCGGAAGCCCCCCGCTTGTAGAGCCTCCCCTCCAGCAGGAGATATGCCCGAGCTTTAGCCCGGAGGGGTTTAGCCTCGGTCTCACTAGGAGGGTCCCCCTCCCCCTTGATGAAGGAGATGAGGGGGTCCATCCAAGACGGAGTCCAGGAGATCTCGGCGACCTCCGGGACATGAGGCTCATTGCCCGTGTCCGGGGAGACCACCGAGGGCTTCGTGATGATCTCCAGGAAGGCCCCCTTGGGGAGTGATTCCCGGGCGCTTGCTGCCCGGGCCAAGGCGTCGGCCCGGTCATTATCCCTACGCGGGATATGCCGGGCCTCGAGGCCGTCGAAATGCCTCTCCATCTTTTGCACTTCTTGCAAATAAAGACTTAAGTTTGCGTCATGGCACAGGTAAGACTTGTCCATTTGGCAAACTACGAGCTGAGAATCTCCCTTGACTAGGAGGTGCCGGATCCCTAGGGAGCGCGCGATGCGCAGCCCGAGGAGCAAAGCCTCGTATTCGGCGACGTTGTTGGTTGCGGGGAACTCGAGCCGTGCGGCGTACTCGAGTTCCTTCCCCTCGGGGCTCCAGAGGACTACCCCCGCACCAGCCCCGGCGAGACACAGCGACCCATCGAACATGAGGGTCCAATGATCACTGCATCGGGGCGGCACAGGGAGATCTTCGTCCCCGGACCCAGAGCCGGGAGTCCACTCTGCGACGAAGTCGGCGAGGACCTGCGACTTGATGGCGGAGCGGCCGGTAAGGGACAGGGAGAAGGGGGCGAGCTCGGCCCCCCACTTCCCGATCCGGCCGGTGGCTTCTTTGTTCCGCAGTACCTCCCCGAGGGGGAGGGACGACGGGACGGTGATGGGGTGCCCCAGGAAGTAATGCCGAAGCTTCCGGGACGCCATGAGGAGGGCGTAGCAAATCTTCTCCATCTCCGTGTACCGAGTTTTGGCCCCTTGGAGGGCCTCGCTCACGTAGTACACAGGACACTGCTGCCCCCCTTGCTCCTTCACCAAGACCGCGCTGAAGGCGACAGGGGTCGCGGCGAGGTAGAGGAGCAAGGGCTCTTCCGGGGACGGACTCACGAGCATTGGAGGGCTCGTGAGGTACTTCTTGAGGTCGTCGAACGCCTCTTGGGTCTTGGGGGTCCAGCGGAACCCCTCGAGCCCTCGGAGGATCTTGAAGAACTGGAGGCCTCGCTCCCCCGACCGGGAGACAAAGCGGCTGAGTGCGGCTAGGCGGCCGGAGAGCCGCTGGACATCCTTGACGGAGCGCGGCGGGGGCATGTCTAGGAATGCCCGGATCTTCTCGGGGTTTGCCTCAATGCCCCGCTGGGACACGAGGAAACCTAGGAGCTTCCCCCCGCGCACCCCGAAGGCGCACTTCTCCGGGTTTAGCTTGAGACCGAATGCGCGGAGGTTCCGGAAGGTTTCAGCCAGGTCGTCGATGTGGGAGGCTGCGCGGGGACTCTTGACAACCGCGTCGTCTACGTAGACTTCAATGTTGCGGCCGACTTGCTCTTTGAAAACCAGCGTCATGAGGCGCTGGAAGGTCGCCCCCGCGTCAAGGGCATATGGACGTAGCAGAAGGTTCCGAGGGGAGTAATAAAACTCGTCTTTTCCTCGTCCCCTTCCGCCATCCGGACTTGATGGTAGCCCGAGTAGGCATCTAGGAAGCTCATGAGCTTGCACCCCGCAGTGGAGTCGACGAGCTGATCAATCCGCGGGAGCGGAAAGTTGTCTTTGGGGCAGGCGCGGTTAAGGTCGGTGAAGTCCACGCACATCCACCACCTGCCGGTTGATTTCTTGACGAGGACGGGGTTCGCAAGCCATTCGGGGTGCAGGACCTCCCGAATGAACCCCGCCTCTCGGAGCTGGGTGATCTCCACCTTGATTGCCTCTTGGCGCTCGAGGGAGAGTTTCCGCAGCTTCTGTTTGACCGGGAGGTGACCGGGGGCCACTGCAAGCTTGTGCTCAATGACCTCCCGGGCGACGCCCCGCATGTCTGACGGCTTCCATGCAAAAACATCGGAGTTTTCGTGCAGAAAAGCCACAAGTTGCGCTGCGCACTCCTCGGGGAGCTCCGCCCCGATCCGGACGATTTTGTCTTCATTGCCCGGGGACAGCAGGACCTTCCGGAGGCCCCCTTCCGGACGCGGCTTGAGGAGGGGCCTCCCGGGCGGTGGCGCAGCAGCATCTAGTTCCGGGGGAGGAGCCTCCCCCCCGGGCGTCTTTATGAGGTTGATGCTTCCGATCGTGGCCACAGCGCGCTCGTATAGAGCACGGGCCATGTCTTGGTCTCCCCGGACGTTCATCACACCATGCGGCCCGGGGATCTTCATGCAGAGATAATTTTGATGGGTGGCAGCCCCCAGCCGGTTGATTGTCGTCCTCCCCATAATCGCGTTGTAGGAGGAGGGGAGGTCTACCACGTCGAAGCGGACCAGCTCGGTCCGGTAGTTCTCCGGGGTGCCGAAGGTCATTGGAAGATCTACCTTGCCCACGGGGTGGATCGCCTTCCCCGGGACAAAGCCTTGCAGGGGCCCGGCAGCGGGCTGCAGGAGCTTCTCATCCACCTGCATTTCTTTGAAGGCCTTTAGGAATAAGACATCGGCGGAGCTCCCGCCGTCCACCAGGATCCGGGCCAGATGGCAGTTGTAGATGGTCGCGGAGACAATGAGCGCGTCTTCTGCCGCGAAGGTGAGGGGGACGTCCGACCACTTTGGTGGCGGGGACGTGCGCAACACCCCCACAACCTGGACTTCGCGGGCGTACTCCTTACGCTGGCGCTTAGAGTCCCGCCCGGAGGCAGATCCTCCCACGATGACGTTGATGTGCCGTTGCGAAGTTTGAAAGGGGAGAGCTGGCCGAGGGAGCGGGAAGGGCCGGAACAGCTGGCCGAGGGAGCAAGGAGGCCGGAGTCCCCCCCCCTGCTCACGCTGGTCGAGGAAGTCCGCAAAGTGCTGCAGCAGCTGGCTACAATCTCGGGTAGCGTGGGTATTGGACCTGTGGAGGCTGCACCACGGTCCTTCCCGCCTTCTCCCCGCGGGGCTTTCCCGGCCACGCGAAGACTGTCCTCCCCCATGGCCCTTCGGTTTGGGGAAGGGGCGGTTGGCCCTCGGGGGGTCGCGCGAGCCGCCTCCGCCCTCGAGGACAAAGGTGTCCCGAGGCCGTGGTTCGCTACGTCCCCCCTGCCTGGAGCGTTTGGGGGGATCCCTGGCCCTCCGGTCGGCGGGGGCGGGAGCCCCCTGGGTCTTCTTCCAAATATCGTCTTCCTCCGCCCGAGCGTACTTTTCGAGCACGTTGAAGAGCTCGTCGGCGGAAGAGGGGCAGCTCCGGGAGAGCCTTCGGTGGAGCTCCCCCGGGAGGATGCCGCTTTTGCAGGCTTCGATGACCGTAGAGTCGGGGACGTGGGCCACTTTGCTCTTCACCTGAGCAAAGCGCTTGAAGAAGCTTCTGATGGTTTCCCTAGTCCTCTGCCGGACAGTGTATAGCTGCGAGGAGTCCAGGGGACGCACATAGTTCCCTTGGAAGTTGGCACAGAACTCCCGCTTGAGCTGCGAGAAAGAGTTGATGGAGCCGGCCTTCAGGTTGTAGAACCAGGAGAGGGCAACGCCGGAGAGGTAGAGGGGGAAGACGTTGCACTGTACTGTCTCGTCCCCCCCGGCCGCAGAGATGGCAGTGGAGTAGACCTGCACGAACTCGTAAGGGTTCGCCTCACCGTTATTGTGCTCAATATGTGGAGGGCGGTAAGGCCGCGGCCACCGGATGCTGCGAAGTCTTCGGCACAGGGGCTGGTTGGCCCCCTGCACTTCCCGGGGAGAGTCCCGGTCGCTATCTTCTTTCACGGGACCTTCGTTGTCTGAGTCTGGAAGTGGTCCGAGAGGTCCGCCGAAATGGCGGTGGCGACGCTTTTCCTCCGGATTGGGACTGAGTTCCCGGACGTCCGGGCTCTCCGCAGGAGAGATTGGCTCTTCAGCGGGTCTCTTCCCCCGGCCGGTGCGAGAGCGAGGCTCCCCGCGCCCGTGGCCGGGGGGAAGTTCTTCCCCGCGATCTGATGAACGCATTCGCTCGACCTCCCCCGGGGCGGAACGGACATGTCCCGCTGAGGGAGGGAGCTCGTGCGCTGTAGCTTCCGGAGCCGGTTGGGGCAAGCCCCCTGCGACGACCCCCAGGACCAGAAAGGGGGTAGCCCCTGTATCATCCGGAACCGGGGAGGGGGCGCCCGTGGTGACGCCTAGAATCGAAGTGGAGGGGGCCCCAGTGGCCACAACCGAGACCGGGAAGGGGGCAGGCCCTGTAACACCCGGAACCGGCGAGGAGGGAGCCCCCGTGGCGGCGCCCGGAACCGGGGGGTCCATGCGGGGGGAAGTCCGCTGCAGCACGGGAGCTGCTCTGTCAACCGCCCCCGGTGTGGTAAACGCGACGCGGGGGGAGGGACTGGCTCCCGACGCAGGGTAAACCCCCGGCAAGAAGTGAGCCCCCGGCCCCGGGAATGGGCCGGGGACGGGGTACCCCCCTGGTGCTACGAAGGGCCCCAGCATGAAGTAACCACCCGGTACCGGGACGGGGGGAGGGAACCCCCCGGCAGGATCGTACGGGGAGGACAACACCCCCGAGGCCGGAGGGGCCGCCGGGTAACCCATAAACGGGGGCATGTTCCCCGGATATGGGTGCGACGCAAATGTGGGGGCCGGAGGCCGCACCAACACGCTAAGGAGCTCATCCATAGAGCGCTGGGCGCGGAGCTGGCCTTCCACGAGAGCTTCGAGCAGGGCGTCACGGGGAGCCGGGGGAGCCATCGGCGGGACGCTTGTCCCGGCCGAGGTCCCCGCGATCACCGGGAACGACCTGGAGGTGGAAGCACCTAAGTTAAGAGGAAAGGAGGGAGGCGGTACCTGGGCCAGGTCGCCTCCGGAAAGGACCGCCGGGATAGCGGTGTCCCGGGCGGACGGCGCCGGTCTCCGAGACCCGGATCACCGGGAAGGGTGCGAGCCCTTGTTCTTGGGGGAGCCATGGCGTCTTGTCACGAGTCCCCACGGACGGCGCCAACTGTCGTGGTATTGCGAATACCCCGGCAGGTTTTGAGAATGATCCTAGCGAAGATTACGCGGCGCGGGTTGACCGGATGACCGGTCCTCCCCCGCCGGACAAGCACAAAGAATGACACACGGGTTTATACAGGTTCGGGTCCCGGTGGGGGCCCTAGTCCTGTCGACGCGCTCCCGACCGGAGTCGGCTGGGGAGGCTCTCTCCGGGGGAGAGGCTTCCAAAGCACGTCTGTGAGTTTAGCTATTCCAATAAAAGAACTGATCCCCTACAATAGAGGGGTACAAGGGCTATTTATAGCCCCAAAAAGCAGCAAAAAACCTAAACTACCCCGGAAGCCACCGTCGGATTGAAAGGCAGGACCGTCCTTCTCCCAGTCAAACGCCTTGGATGCTTGACAGGTGGTCGCTAGTTCCCGAGGCGCTCCTCGCGTGACCTGCACGTGATAAACAGTTCGAGACTTTACCTTCAGGAAGGCGATGAGGCCCGGGACGGCACCGGAGGCCAGGTCCCGGGAGCCGAAAGGCGACGCCCGGGGAGGTCCCATGAGGCCACGTTCCTGGGCAAATGGCGGCGCCCGGGAGGGCACCGGAGGCCGCGTCCCAGGAACCAAAAGGCGGCGCCCGGGGAGGCCCCGGAGGCCACGTCCCCGGGCAAATGGCGGCGCCCGGGGGGGCACTGGAGGCCGCCGTCCCGGGAGCCAAAAGGCGGCGCCCGGGGAGGCCCCGGAGACCGCGTCACGGGAACCAAAAGGCGGCGCCCGGGGAGGCCCTGGAGGCCACGTCCCCGGGCCAATGGCGGCGCCCGGGAGGGCACCGGAGGCCGCGTCCCGGGAGCCAAAAGGCGGCGCCCAGGGGGGCCCCCGGAGGCCGCGTCCCGGGAAGCCAAAAGGCGGCGCCCGGGGCGGCCCCAGAGGCCGCGTCCCGGGAGCCAAAAGCCGGCACCCGGGGAGGCCCCGGAGGCCATGTCCCCGGGCAAATGGCGGCGCCCGGGAGGGTACCGTAGGCCGCGTCCCGGGAGCCAGAAGGCGGCGCCCAGGGGGGGCCCGGAGGCCACGTCCAGGGAGCCAAAGGGCGGCGCCCGGGGAGGCCCCGGAGGCCGCGTCCCGGGAGCCAAAAGGCGGCGCCCGGGGAGGCCCCGGAGGCCACGTCCCCGGGCAAATGGCGGCGCCCGGGAGGGCACCGGAGGCCGCGTCCCAGGAGCCAAAAAGGCGGCGCCCGGGGAGGCTCCGGAGGCCACGTCCCCGGGCAAATGGCGGCGCCCAGGGAGGGCACCGGAGGCCTCGTCCCAGGAGCCAAAAGGCGGCGCCCAGGGAGGCCCCGGAGGCCGCGTCTCGGGAGCCAAAAGGCGACGCCCGGGGAGGGGCCGGAGGCCAGGTCCCCGGGCAATCGTGACACATCTTACCTGGACTTAGTCCCGCGGAGATTTCCCCCGACAGTTTCAAATTTATGAGTCATTAAGTAGACATATCCATATCTACTACAGCCATCGATAAAATTTATGAAGTACTGAAAACCATCTCTAACTATTGAACTTAATAGTCCACATACATCAGTATGACCAAAAGCCAATAAGTCACTTGCCCTTTCACTTTCACCTGTGAAAGGTGCCTTTTTCATTTTGCCAAGTAAACAAAATTCACACACATCAAATGATTGAAAATCAAATGAGTCTACAAGACCATCTTTCAGGAGTTCCATGATGCGCTTCTCATTTATATGGCCTAAACGACAATGACAGATAAACGTGGGATTCATTCGGCCTAAGCCTCTTAGTACATATGTTATAGACAGGTAATTCAAGATTTAGTTGATAAAGCCCAATCTTCAATGAGGAATTGCCATAAAACATATCATTTCAATAAAAGGAACAACAGTTGTTCTCTATTCTAAATTCATATCCCAACGTGTCCAAGCACGACATGGATACAATGTTTTTGCTTTTGGCAAGAACATCATAATAACAGTTATTAAGTTCTAAAACTAATCCTGAAGATAAAGCTAATATAAAAGTTCTGACAACTAAGGCCGCAACTCTTGCTCCATTGCCAACGCAAAGTTGAACCTCGCCCTTAGCCAAATTTCTACTCCTTTTGAGCCCCTGCATTGAAGTGCAAATATGAGCAGCCGATCCGGTATCAAATACCCAACAATCGAAAGGATAAGTGGCTAAATGAACTTTTGTAACATATATATACCTGAAGGAATCTCACTTTCCTTCTTTTTCTTTAAATCTTCCAAGTACTTCTTGTAATTCCTCTTCCAATGGACAAATTCCTTGCAATAGAAGCATTCTGTAGTAGGGGTGGCACTTGGCTTGGACTTTCCTTTGGAATTAGGCTTAGCGCTAGAGAATCTCTATAGAGCTTTGCCTTTTCCCTTAGCCTTGTCCTTGCCCTTCTTCGTAAAGCTTTTTCCCTTTTGAACCATCATCACATTATTTGGATTTTTCTTAATGTTATGTTCCGCTGTTTTAAGCATCCCATACAATTCGGTCAATGATTTCTCCAAATTATTCATGTTATAGTTCATGACAAATTGGTCATAGCTCGGAGGAAGAGACTAGAGAATCATATCAGTAGCCAACTTTTGGCTTAAGGGGAAAACCAAGCTTTTCCAAGTTCTCAATGTAATCAATCATCTTGATCACATGAGGACTGACCGAGCTTCCTTCTACCAACTTGCAATCATGCAATTTCTTGGTGGTATCATATCTTTCCACCCTAGCCTACTCCTCGAATAAGTTTCTAAGAGACACGGCCATGTCATAAGCTGTCATGTTCTCATATTGTTTTCGAAGCTCAGAGTTCATGGTGACTAGCATTAGACACCTGGCATCAAGTGTGTCATCGTATGCTTTTTGTAAGCATCCTTTTGAGCATGTGGAGCACTAGCAGCTGATTCATCAGGTATAGGAGTCTCTAGAACATAATCTTTTTTCTCTTGTTTGAGAACAATTCTCAAGTATCTATACCAATCAATAAAATTTGTTCCATTGAGCTTTTCTTTATTAAAGAGAGATCGCAAACTGAAATTGTTTAAGGAGCTACCACTATCCATGATCTACAATAGTAAAGAAATGCAAAATTTTAACATTATGTTTATGAAAATCTTTTATTAAATAATTTAATAAAAGATGCACCACCTACATATTTTAGAACAAAAATCTCTCAAGAAATATATAGATAATTGGCTAAGATCCATATTTCACTAAGTTCTAGTGAACTTAGGCATCACTACTAGAAACCTAGTTATTTAGGTAAGCAACTCCTTAATAATTATATCATATATAAATCTTGTTTGTTGGGTGTCATCCCATACCATGGCTCCCAACACCATTGCCCAAAGCCCAAAACCGTTTTGATGGTCTTGTTAAGTTAAATCAATTCTATGCTTATAACTGTCCAACACACATCCTGCCTTATTAAGATCCATTTGTCAGGCCCACCAAGCAACAATCAAAATCTTGACAAGTACAACAATTAGAAGGGCATAATAAACACTTAATTTTTATGAGGGGTTAAAACATGGCAAAACATCCATATGCACGAAAATGACCATCAGCTAGATGATCTAACCGGCGCAACTTCGATTATATTTAACTTCCGTTGGAAGTGACCTTGGTCAGGAAAGATCGCAACTATTTTCGCTCACACCATGAAGGAAAGCGTCCGCTGAGTGGGGCTTATTAAAAAAAATCTTATGATGTGTTCTTTTCTTAAACACCAAAGTTGGCAACTTCTGGTTGTTAAGTATAATCTTTTTTTAAAAACAAAATATTAATATTTTTCTGAATTAACCATATTAATAAAATTTTCAAACCAATCCGATTGGTTTAAATCCCCTTATGCCAGTCATATTAACTCTAATATGAATATCCAGAATAGGCACCTAGTTTCATATGTAGATCCAATCTATACACATATGGTTTAGAAGATCCAATCTATAACCATATGTTTCTGCCAATTCTAATACTGTCATATAAACCATAACATCACCTCCCTCTAGCCCATGCTAGGATCATTAGACAGCAGTGCATATCATAGTCGGCCAAAAATCAGTTCATCACAACACTTGGATGTCAAAACAAACATGTATAACAAAACTTATACGGTAACAAATTCAATAAACTAGTAAATCTAGTCTACTATAACTGCATATATCACATATATGTTATTAATCAGATCTAATACTATATAGGATGGCACTGATACCAATGTTGGAAACCGAGTAAGCTACATTAGCAGAATTTCAAAAAATTTCACTTGAAGGCTACAAGTAATAGACCATAGATTAGATTGTTACCAACAGTGGAAACAAAATTGGTGAAGTAATCGAATATGCACAACAACCATTCGCGGATCGTCCTAATCAGCGAACATAGATGAAAGCGACTGCTTGTGGATCGTTTGGATTAGCACAGCAATTGCAACAGTGCCTCTACCGGTATCCACACGTACTGGGATGGAACGTCGTACGATGGTGTGTTAGCACCAACGTGCATGACAAGGGTTTAGGGGCTATTACTTTAGAGGAGATGGCAGATATGGTTTTTTGTGATGTTCTCAAAGCCCATCATACTTCTCTTTATACATAGCCTTGCAGAAGAAATCCTAACAGATTAGGTTTCCTGATGTGATATGAATCTTATCTGAACTGTAGGAGGAGTCTAACATTAAGTTTCCGCATCTGATATGGACACCCCATAACAGACCTGTCAACAATTGGAACCCGGGGGTCCTTTTGTCGATCTTATGCAAAGAAGAATGTGAGAAAGAAAGGAGCCAATCAGACAAATTCTCAAGGTGTTCAAAGTATCTATGAATCTAAGACATGGGAAAGAGTTATCCAGGTTCAGGCCCTCTTAGAAGAGTAACGACCCTACGTCCTGTGTATTTGACTAAGTGAAAAAAGAGTTACAGAAAGGTTATTACAAGGTGTGTGAGCTAGCTAATCTATCTTTGCTAAGCCTAGTCTTCTCTCTGGCTCTTGGTGACCATAGGGAGGACTTGTGACCATGGGAGCTCAAAATGGCTAACAATCCTCGTCAGCTAGCCCCTGAATTTGAAGTGACAAAGACCCCCTTTAGTGGTGCGTCGCTTCAAATTCCTAACAGTGCTTCGTCACTTTGAGTTCCCACATCACTTCATGTTGGTGAGAGCTTCGATACGTCTCGGGGAATGAGTTGCATGCAATAGGGAGGATCTCGAGGTTTCCGCACCGCGCCCTAGGTCGGGAACTTGAGGCGTCGCCTGGGTAAATCTATAAATAGCCATCCCTTTGCAGTGGAATTTCCTACTTCCTTACAAATTTCTCTAAGTCTCAAGCCTTCCGCCTCCTTAACCTTCTGTGCCAATGGCATCCCCAAATCAAGAATGATTCGGTGAGGGAGAGGATATAGTCGGAGAAGAGAATGTTGAGGCTTTGGGAGCGCAAGAAACCGGTGATGTGCCTTCGTCTCAAGAGGTAATCCTCTCTTGTAGATAGATGTAAGTTTCTTTTTGAGTGTGATCTTTTCCTAAGACAACTGGGTTTTTGCAGCCACTCGAGCATTTGACTGCTTCAAGAAAGCGAGGTGGTGATGATCTTGGATTATCTGGTGGATCTCCATCAAAGAGGATGATGCAGCTTGATGAGCTAGCTGCTCATCAGGCTTCATCCCAGCCATCCTCTGCAACTGTGGCTCTGGTGCCACCCATGGGCACACAAATTTCTCCTTGTTCCCTTCCTTGATGAAGGATGAGGAAGCTCTAGGCCCTACTGCAGCCACTTCGATCTTGTCTTCCCCGGTAAGAACTCTCAATCCTCTAGGCTTATCCTGGTTGGTAGATCTTTACCTCGGAGTAAGTTGATGATTTTGTATAGGGAAGCGAGGCCGGGGAAAAGCTGGGCAAGGTAAAGGCCAATCTGAGAGCACTCCAAGAGGACACAACACCTTGAGGGGAAGTACCTTCGGCGGGGGCTCAATTTGGAGGACTTCTTCAAGCGCATTGAGCGTTTGAAGGCAAGTTTTGACTGAGCTAGGGAGACCGCGAGGCTGGCTCAACAAAAGGAGCAGCTTATTCATGAGGAGAAGCATGTCGTGGATATAACCAACGCTCGCTCCGGTCTCACTATGAAGGATACCCTCGCAAAGCTGCGGGAGGTCGCAGGTTTTCTCGAGGCGTACGTAGTTGATCCTAAGAAGGACAACTTGTCGCTGGAGTAGTCCTGCGTCCTGACTGCAAGTCAAGCTAACTTTATTTTAGATGCAGCCAGGGCTCAGGCCATCCTTGGCCTGGCCCCCTTGTATATTTACTTTTTGTTCTTGTAAATAATGAAAAATATTAATGAAAATTTTTCTTTTCTTATGTCAATTTCTCAATTTCTGTTGATGAATTATGTCCAGCACACTCTTGGACCGATGTCTTATCCTTTTCCTTGGCTTTTGGCGACCATAGAATGGTATGCGCACTACGTGCAATCACGGAATGACTATCGCGATCATGGAACAATTATCGAAGGCATTTACGCGCGATCATGAGAGCGGCAATCTTTGTCTACTAGCCCCCGAAGTCGAAGTGAAAAGACTTTCTTTTGATTGAAAAAGACATTTTCGTTCTGAAAAGGCGTTTCAGCTTCTAGAAAGGCGTCTTTTCGGTTTGTCTTCTCGTTGAACCCTCTAGGGTTTTTCAGTGCATGTGTCAGGTCTGTTTTGACATGCATTTAATGCGAAAAACACCTTTTACCACCCTGCATGAACAACGGTGAAGGACCCAAGGGAAGTGGGTTTTTAAACCCTTCATCCTGAGACTTGCTTGTGCATACAAACTTCATCAAAATTTCTCAAGCTTTTTGTCGAGTGTTTTGCGTTTTATCTTGTTTCATGGTCTCCAGTTCGCACCAGGCATAAACTCTGATGGCTTGTTGGACGCGATCGAGCCACCGCACGAAGGAGAGCCTGTTGGCCCTAGAGGCTGACGGGTATCTTCCCTCTAGGTCGCTAATTCCATGGCTGCCTACGAGGGAGAATGAGGAGAGCCCGAAGGTGCAAGAGGACGAATTAGTGGTGTTTGAGGACGTCTTGCATTGCGGCTTCAACCTGTCGGAAAGCGATTTCTTGCGGGAGGTCCTCGCCCACTTTAATTTGGAGTTGGTGAATCTAAACGCCAACTCAGTGCTGATCCTCGCCACATTCCAACATCTGTGCGAGGCCTACATTGGGGTTTTGCCCAGTGTAGATTTATTCCACCAATATTACTTCTTGGCGAGTTCAAAGGGCACAGCCACTCCAGGCTATGTCCACTTTCGTCTGTGGGAGAAGAAGGACTTTCTCCCTTTTCCACTGCTCGACTCGGTGCACAAGTGATACTAGCGGTGGTTCTACTGCACCACGCCAAAAGAGAGTCATCTCTGGTTCGCCGATCGGCGGCCAAAGAAGAGTAAAGAGAAGGATGTCCCCCCCCCCTCGATGACGAGCGGAGGAGGCAAGCCTAGGTGTTGAAATTCTTGATAGACGAGAGCTTGACCGCTCGGGACGTGATCCGGGATTTTGTAAAGAATCGGATCAGTCCTCTAAAGAAGAGGGATCAGTCCAATCATCGACGACCCAATCCTAATGCAGGAGTCCAACATTAGACCTCTGAATCTGATACGAAAACCCCATTACAAACCAAATCCAAATGCAGAAGGAGTCTAACATTTAGTCTCTAAATCTGATACGGAAACCCCATAACAAACACAATCCGAATGCATAAGGAATCTAATATTAAGTCTCTGAATCTGATACGGAAACCCCATAACAAACCCAATCCGAATGCATAAGGAGTCTAACATTAAGTCTCTAAATCTGATACAGAAACCCATAACAAAGCCAATCCGAATGCATAAGGAGTCTAACATTAAGTCTCTAAATCTGATACAGAAACCCCATAACAAACCCAATCCGAATGCATTGTTCCAACCCATTAAGTGTGTGACCCTATAGGTTCATGCATATCTCTGGTCATGACCCAGGAATACTTACCCGAATTGTAAGTCGGTAGTGGCCCCTAGCAAGACATAACGACCATCCAAATACACACGAAGATCATAATCAACGAACCTACATAATGTCTTTATGTTGATCCTCTTGCCATATGATACCAGATTAAACCCAAGGTAAGAAATGTGCCACCCTTACACAGTTCAATCATTTCTCGATCTCATAGTTAACTAATCTTCCCATAGTTGACACTCAACTACAAACAGCATGGCTAGTCACTTTTCAATTCATTTCTATCGAGGGGCCCAGAGATATCTCTCATTATATGAGATTTGAAAATTTCATCTTAACAATTCACATTCTTTCGCATGGCTCATAGCATACCCGAATATTACCTTTATTACCACTCAATTAAAAGTAACGTTTGGTAATATCAAAATATATTACTACACATGTAGGAAACAATGATGGTCCCAGGTTTAAGGATCAATCATAAATATTATTTGAGACCAACTAGTGACACTTAAATGATAAATCCAAATAGTGTCTTAAAATGGGTCTATCCAACATTATATTCTCCAATATATGTCCAAATTATTAATTTGATATCTTATATCCATGGTCCGTGAAATATAACCATCAATCAATATATGTGCTAATCCATTAATCAATAATGTCATATTTAAAAACAATGGATCAAGGACTTTATAGAATAATATCATCAAATAAATTTAGAATTTCATGAACAAGTCACACACTTGTTGATCGAACTAAGATGATAATTTATTCAAAAACAAAATAACATATTTTTGAAATGTTCATAAACATAATAAAGATAAATACATCTATGTGATTTTCTCTAGGACATATCACTAGCAAATGATACTTGCATCAAGTAATTTCAACACCTCCTTGACAACTTGCATATGGGGGGTTAATCCTGCGTTGATTCTCACGAGATGGCTTACTACCCTTCTCAAGTAAAATGTTATGCGTGCAAACAGAAGGGTCGATGATGCCCTTAATGTCATCAATAGAATAGCCAATAACAGAACAATGACGACGTAAAACATCGAGTAATCGACCAACCTGAGCAACAGATAAATGAGAGCTCACTATCAGAGGGTATGTATCATTAGAGACAAGTAATGCATACCTGAGGTGGTTGGGGAGGGGCTTAAGCTCGATGTCAGGGGCAGAGGGTGGTGCGCGGTTGGGTATAGAAGGAACCTCCACAAGAGGGGAATCAAAGGACACTACCTCGGGTGTGGACTCGTAATCGTCGAACAAATTGTCTGGAATAGGAACATCCTCTACAATAGTCTGAATAGCCTGATCGACAATATCCACTGTGAAGCAATGGTCTGAGCAGGGAGGGAGATGAGTGGGATGTCGCATATCGAATACCATTTTCTCCTAACCAAACTGTAAACTGAGTTCTGCCTGCTTCACATCAATGATAGCACGTGCTATGGCCAAGAACGGTTGTCGGGGGCGCTCGGGGCTCATGTTGAGACACCCCTGGCCATCCCATGACGGAATGTCCCAGAAGGGATTGCCAAGGCAATCTCCCCATGGGGTACAACTCCCCAGGATATAGTTGTACAGAGAGTGTATATCACAACCACAGCTCACAAACATTTAATTATACAACGATACAGTACAGTCTCACAAAAGAGACCATAATGGTCACAATTTATTTATGTTACATGCGTATAACAGCCCTTCCCACAGTCGAACTTGGCCGTAAACCGCAACCTTAAAAGAGCTAATCAAACTCACCCTCGAGCGGAGTTGGTTCATCCTCAGGTGGTTCTTGGTCGGCTTCATACTCTTCTATTAATTTGAAACTTCGAGGATGAGTACAGGGTACTCAGCAAGCCAATTGAGGCGCATGCACAAATATACATATTCAAGGATTCATAACAGAATATAATGTTCAACAAGGTACTCGTAATAAATCAGCTTGTGATTTCTTATTGCAATATGGTAGTTGCAAAAATTTACTCTACTATTTACTTTAACAAGAATATAACATATCCATTTTCGATTTATTTTTCAAGATTGAACTTAACAGTTTAAAATAAAATTTGTAAATCTATTTGCGCTTAACCACATGATAATTCATTGACCATGACATACCCTAATCCGAGGGTACGGAGTATTTGAATACATTCTTTATACTCCATAGAGGTGTACTACTTTTCCCACAATTTACTTCGACTACTACTGTCAGTGCATATACATACAACAATACTGCATGTGACGGAGTCGAAGCTCACATGCTTTTCTCATTGTCTTATAATAACTTTAGCTCTGCTCTGCTAAGGTTTCATCATGCATCGAACAAAACCTATAGCCGTTGTAGCAGGCTATACCCCTACCCCGATCCCTTTCCAGTGCTAGTACGCAGTAGAGTACTATCCTTTGTCTAGCAGTGGATCAATGGAGGGATCACATCTCATTAACACATCCACATCACTTTCATACCTCACTATCCATGCAGAACTGAGTTAAGTATTTGACAAAGTTACTTGGTCATGCCTATTCTGTAGCAGGCTTGTAGTTAGTACGGTAACATGCCATTGGAAGTTAAAGCACAATGGTTTGGTCCTTAAGTGTTCGGGTAAAGAACTTAACCACAATGCCCCTGTGCCTCATGCACCATCAACATTCTAATCCAATCTACCCGAACATTTTTTCTTTATAATTAAATTCTTATATGGCACACAACCCATTTTTTTATAGAATAATTATCAAATTATCATATATATGAACTGCATATTGCAATTGCAAAAATTTCTTTTATCAACTACAATATAATATTTTAAATCTAAATGATAAAGTTCAATTGACTTGCCTCGTTCCTCTAGGATTGGTTCTCTTGGTATAGTCTCGGTGATTTGCTCCTCAGCGGTAGATATCTCGGGACCTATTTATAATCAAAGTACACTATTGATCAAAATATGATTAAGTAATGAATGGATAAAATAGAATGCATGCCGAGGGTCTAATATACTTATACTTAAATCATTGCGACGATTAATCGAATAAATCAGACCGTAAAAGGGTTTCATTAGGAATCAAAAACAAAACGAAACGAAAACAGGGTAAAACAAGAACGACGTTTTTGAAAAGGGGTAAAAAGTTTATTAGTAGGTCTTGGAAGCCTTTGACCTAGATTCTGAAGGCAATTAAGTGTAAAATAGGCAAAGGGTTCTAATCATTCAAGTTAAATCAAATTCCTAACTTTCTAAAGTGATTTGACACTTTTAGGATTTATATATCAATTTAATATATATATACTTCAATTAGGGTTTTAACACTTTTATCAATTCTGGGCTAACAGAGGACTTTTATAAAATACAAATTATATGGTTAGACTCTAATTAAGATAATAAATAAAACGATACGGTTGGAATTTGAAATAGTGGCCTAAAATTGGTCGGCTAACCTAACAGGCATCAGCGGCTGACATTTAGTATACAAAGCAAATGTCTTCGGCTGACTTTGGTTGGCATTCGGAGCGTGCGGTGGTCAATGGTGGTGAAGTCTTCGCCGACGGTGATTTCGACGGCAGTTGGGGCCTAGCTTGAGGCCACTGCACCGAAGGGGCTCCATCAATTTCGTCGGCGACTAGTTTGGGTGGTTTCTATTGACCGACAATCGGATTTCATGAACGGCGTTACTGGAATGGCACGGCCGGCGTCGAGAACGATGGCAACGGCTGGAATCTGGTCGACAACATGCCAATGAGCTTCTACAGCACCTATAGAACGTAATCGACGTGGCAAATCAAATGATGGCTCCACCGAGACTTCTCTCCATGGTGCGATCTAGAAACAGGACAATTCCCCAACTTCGTTGGTGCTGGAGAAGACGAAGTAGTGAAATCATCAACACAGACTTCTATGATGTTGAGGATGACCTCAATTGGGTGTACGCGCTGGCAATTTGATAAAGATGCTCAATTTACCAGTTCGACGTCTCGCCGTCATCAAAGACAGGACTTCAAATTCGCCAACGAATGGCCATCAGACTTCACCAAATTTGGCAGGAAGGTTGCTGGGATGGTAAGAAAGTTGATTGTGCAACCAATTTAGACAATAGTTGCTAAATTGATGGATTCAGGTTCTTCCCGACCGCAGCGGTGCTTTGGGCTCCCAGAATTAGTCGCCGGTGCGATTTGCACCACTGCAACTCGTTAGCGCCTGCCCAAAGGGTTTCTATGGACCCCTAATATCCAACCCTGGAGCCCGATGAAGCATCAACTGAAGATTCGACCAATTGAAAACAACCTGGCATGCTACAGCAGGGTAAAACTAGTAAAACTAAATATTTGTGTTCCCACCATGGTTCTCGCCGTCGTTCTGGCTAGAAAACTAGCCAGAGAAGATCAAGGATTGGTCGTAAAACTACTAGAGAACATGCTGATCAAATAATGCATAAGATTCGAGTTCAAATTCCTAACCTGGTGTGGTTTGCTAGCTGCTGCTACTGCTGCTGCTCAACACACAAACAGAGAGGGAGGGAAAGATTGCTATGGCTGCTGCGTGTATGTGCCTTCATTGTATACATGTATATCTCTACACCAAAGTCCAAAGCAGCTGCATGTATAAGTACTCACCTCTTCTTTTCACTGCTCAATATTTCACCACGCGACAGTGTTATTTACCAATGCTCAGTTTCTCTCCTTTTACTAATGAACAACACTCCACGTCTACAGTGTGTAGCAGTACTCCCTTACTCCTCTTTTCCTCTTTTCTTTGTTTTTCTTCAAACTTATCCTGAAGTTTTTTCAAGCTTCTTCAGGAAGTTTTCTTCTTGTACATATATTTACACATATAGATACATATGTACATATACTTGTACACATATGCATGCATTCATACACACACATATATATATATACAAAATTCAACTAGTGGTAATTTATAAAAATACCTAACACTACTCAACATTAGCATAAAAATTTTAACAGGGGTCAAATTTTTGGATGTGACAAGTCTACCCTCCTTAAAAAAAATCTCATCCCCGAGATTCAACCATCTCAGAGAAAAGATATGGGAAATCTTGTTGCAAATCTGATTCTTTTCCCATGTAGACTCAACTTCTGAATGGTTCTGCCATTGAACACGACAATATCTAATAACTTTGCTCCTCAATTGCCATTCCATTGTGTCCAAAATCTTTAATGGTAGTTCTCGGTAAGTCAAATCTAATTGTAATGGTATCATCTTTTCTTGGATCTGATCCCCTGGTCTTCTTAAGCTCTTATGCAACTGTGATACATGAAAAACATTCTGGATTTCACTCATTTCTGGTGGTAACTCCAATTGGTATGCAACTTCGCCTTTCCTTTCTAAAATTTGTAATGGCCCAATGTATCGCAGAGCTAATTTCTTTCTCTTCTGGAACCTGTAAACTCCTTTAAGTGGTGTTACCTTTATATATACAAAATCTCCAGGTTCAAATGCCAGATCTCTTCGCCTGTTATCTGCATAACTCTTTTGCCTTGATTGTGCTGCTTTTAATTTTTCTCTAATAAGTTGCATATGTGCTTCGGCATCTCTTACTACCTCTGGTCCTAATAACTTTCCTTCTCCCACCTCAGTCCAATTTAGAGGTGTTGTACATTTTCGACCATATAACACCTAATAAGGTCCCATACCTAAACTTGATTGATAACTATTATTATAAGCAAATTCGGCATATGGCAGACATGATTCCCATGATTGTCCATGTTCTAATACACAAGCTCTCAACATATCTTCCAATATTTGATTCACTCGTTCAGTCTATCCTCCTGTTTGAGGATGATAAGCCGTGCTAAAGTTTAACTTCGTTCCTAGTGTTTCATGCAGGCTTTTCCAAAATTTTGAAGTAAACTGGGATCCTCGATCTGAAACTATCCTCTTAGGTACTCCATGTAATGTTACTATCCTAGTAAGGTAAATTTTGGCTAACTTGGCACCATCGTATGTTATCTTAACCGGCATAAAATGTGCCACTTTTGTTAGCCTATCCACAATCACCCAAATAGAGTCATATCCATTTTTGGTTTTGGGTAATCCGGTAATAAAATCCATTCTGATTTCATCCTATTTCTATTCAGGTATTGGTAATGGCTGAAGTAGTCCTACTGGTCTTTGGTGTTCATCTTTAATTCGCTGGGAAGTATCGCATTTGGTAACATATTCAGCAATTTCCTTTTTCAACTTGTGCCACCAAAACTAACTTTTCAAATCATTATACATCTTTGTGCTTCCAGGATGTGAGGAATATGGAGCATCATGTGCTTCTTGTAATATTAGCTCCTTAAGCTCCTTAACATTTGGAATGCATAGTCTATTTTTTATACCATAAGTTACCTTGCTTATCCTTCTTGAAGCCAATTGCTTTACCCTTCTCTAGATTCTCCATTAGTCATAAAATTTCTTGATCTTCTTTCTGTGCCTTCTTGATCTCTTCCTCTAGGGTAGGCGTAATAGTGAGTGAAGCTATCATTCCCTCATCGACCCATTCAATTCTTTGTCGATTTAATTCTTTTTACAATTCCAATGTCTCTATCTCTTTGTCGTATGTCTTCCTATTTAAAGCATCTGCAACTATATTAGCCTTCCCTGGGTGGTATTGTATATTAGCATCATAGTCCTTGATTAACTCTAACGACCTTCGTTGTCGCATATTCAAATTGGGTTCAGTAAAAACATACTTCAAACTTTTATGATCCATAAAAATTTCACAATGATTTCCAAGTAAATAATGCCTCCAAATTTTCAAGGCATGTACCACTACTGCTAACTCAAGGTCATGAGTGGGATAATTTTCGTCATGCGGTCGTAATTTTCTTGAAGCATAAGAAACTACTCTTCCTTCCTGCATTAATACACAGCCTAATCCTTGCCTTGATTAATCACAATAGATTTGAAAGTCTTTTCTATTATCTGGAAGAACTAGGATTGGGGTTGTGGTTAACTTACACTTTAGTTCATTAAAGCCCCTCTCACAATCTTCTGTCCACTCAAATGTTATGTCTTTCTTTAATAGTCTAGTAAGTGGCTTAGCGATTTTAGAAAATCCTTCGATAAATCTTCGATAATATCCAGCTAAACCTAAAAAGTTTCTAACTTCAGTTACTGTCTCAGGTTGCTTCCAATCTGCTACTACTTGAATTTTAGCTGGATTTGCTAAAATCCCTTCAGCAGTCATAATATGCCCTAAGAATGATCTCTTTCATCCAAAATCCACATTTATCATATTTGGCATATAACTGCTGCTCTCGTAGTATATCCAATGATTTCCTCAAGTGCTCAATATGTTCCTTCTCACTTTTAGAGTATATTAGTATATCATCAATGAAGACAACTCTACAAATTGATCCAAGTATTCCATGAATGCTTTATTCATCACATTCCTGAAAATAGTCGGGGCATTTGTTAGTCCAAATGGGACTATTGTAAACTCATATAGCCCGTATCCTATAGTAAAAGCTGTTTTGGGTATGTCTTCTTTTCTAACTTTTATCTGATGATATCCTGATCGAAGATCAATTTTTGAAAAGTAACTAGCTCCTCAGAGCTGGTCAAACAAATCATCTATTCTAGGCAAAGGATATTTATTTTTCACTGTGACCTCATTTAGGGCTCGGTAATCCACACAGTCTCAGTCTTCCATCTTTCTTTTTCGCAAAAAGGACTGGCACACCCCATGGTGATACACTGGGTTGGATAAAACATTTTCCTTTCAAGTCTTCTATCTGTTTCTTAAGTTCCTCTAACTCTTCAACTGACATTTTGTATGGCCGTTTAGAGATATGGGCTATCCCTGGTTTTAAGTCAATAATAAATTCAATATCTCTATCTAGTGGCATTCCTAGTAACTCTTCTAGAAAGGCATCCAAATACTCATTCACCACTGGAACATCTATAATATCCATCTTTATCATACTATGGGTAATCTGTTGACCTTTGAACAATGGTGATTGTCGACGATTCGGACTCGGAGTCCTCAGCCGAACTTATGCAGAATTTGTAATAGTGAGACCTTTCAAGATGACCCTTCGGGAAGGTATGCTGAACAATGGTGAACAGGAGCACAGAGAATTTAGACAGGTTCGGGCCCTCGATGGTGGGAGTAAAAGCCCTACGTCCTGTTGAGATTTCACTAAGTATGGTAAAAGGTTTACAAGTGGAGGAAAAAGTCCTCACAGGCGAGGATTTTTCCTGTAAAAGTGTACAAAGATAAGCTAAAGAAGACTTATAAAAATGCTATATAAGGTGTGCCGTAGACTTGGCTAACTTGGATCTCTCCCTGATTGATACTTCATGCCATCCTTTTATACTGCTTGAAAGGGTGCCATGTGAAGGAAACTGCATCAATCGGTTGCATGGACGGTTGGATACGGTTTTTGAAACTGCTCTTAACCTCCACGCAGGTTAAACACGTGTTATTCATGAATAACTGTACGTGTTAACCTCCTGACGGTTGATTTTCCATGTGTAGGAATCTTCGGGATACTTAGAATATCCTGTCGTATGGACAACCGAATAGATAGATCCCAGGTATCCTGATCGGCAGATGTTCTGACCGCGGGATTCGGCTGACCGCGTAATATCCCGAATGTGTAGTTCGCGTATAGCCCACGAACTTCTGACCGCGCAAGGCTTACGGTCTGACCGCGTAAAGCTGCGACTTGATCGCGTAAAGCTTGCGACCTCGTGGTGATGCCTCTCAGAATAGCTTGAGTTCGCATCTCCAGACACATGTCTGGTTCGAACCTGTCTTGAACCAGAAGTTTATTAGAAGTGACCCGGGTGTCAATCCTCGTCAGCTAGCCCCCAAATTCGAAGAAAACGGAGAGACGTGTTTATTTCGAATTTAAAAACCGTGCATTGGAGTTTTAACCCGGTCTTTTAACTTCTCCACTTAGTGGCGCACTAAGTGAAAACGGTTCGTTTTTCAAGATGGGTTCTGACATTACGTGACGGGCAATGATGGCGCCGTAGAGATTTTTATCTCGAGGTAAAATTGTAAATGTCTTTAACGAAACTCGAGGTGTCTGGGAGGTGAACCGTCGACCTGGCGGCTATAAATACCAGACCCCTGGACATGTAAAGATTTACAATTTCCCTCTCACGCCTAAGTCTTTTTCTTGTTACCTGGCCTCCTTCCTTTTCACTTACTCCTCCCAATGGCAGATCACGAAATCATCGAGATTGAGAGCGATGAAGGGGAAATTGTCGAACAAGGGTCTCAAACTAATGAAGTCCTGTCTCCCTTAAGGAAGAAACCTAAGGTTGACGAAGGATCTTCCAGTGGAACAAAGGTGAAGAATGTAGCGAGTTTCTTTCTTCCTTCAGTTCCTTTGACCCTCCCCGTTCATGCCTCTCGGCAAGTTAGGCCTTTATCCTTAGAGAAAGATCCCTTCACATCCAATTCTCCCATCCTTTTGGGTGATCAACATCCTGGTCGGCAAGCGGTGACTATCCCTCGACCAGATGATTGCCATATTGGGTTGGCGAAGCAATCTTCTTCTGGGAAGGTTGCACTTCCACCATATGGTGATCTTCCTCCCAAGATGGGTGTATCAACGGGTTATGCACCGGGACAGGTAACAATTCTTCTCCCTTTTTGCTGATAATTTTAGTTAATATGACTAACTTTTACAAAATGCAGGAGGTAGGAGGCCCCAGCGATCAGCCTTCTGCTGCTCCATCTCTTCCTTCCGGACAGACTCTTCTGGAAGAGAAGAATGCCCTGGAGAAGAAGACCGAGGAGATGGCCTCGAAGATTCTGCGTTTAGCAGAATGTCTTGATCGATCCCGAGAAGAGGCGCACCATTTCCGTCGAGAGAGGGACTTCGCTCAGCAACAGCGAGAACTCTCTGACTTGATTAGGGACAATAGTGCGTCTGTTGTTAGGGACGATATAGATAGACTTAGAGTAGTTGCTAGTTCCTTGGGGGTTGTCAGTGTAGATCCTACTGACAACAATATGTCCCTTGGGGAACTTTGTAAACTTCTTTCGGAACAAGTCGATGCTTTTATCGACCGTATTCCTTTTGTATGTAAAGAATGTAATAAATAAAGTTTCTTTTATTCATATGAACATTCTTCATACCTTCTGTGCGAAATTATGGCTAAAAGCTTAGTCCGCGACCATTCATACACAGGAAATTTCAGTTCTGCGATTAGAATCGCGCTTTAAAAGATCACCATGACTTGCCCTGATGCTGCGATCAGACTTAAGGCCGCGGTTAGAACTGAATTGCGACCAGAGTTGAACATCCGGTTAGACTATTACTTCGATTAGAGATGAAGTTTTAGCCTAGAACATGATTTCGATAAAACCATAACCCAATTAGAAACACTTCAGTACGTTAAAAAATTGGGTTACGTGATTTTTTCGAACAAAATGTTCAAAGTATAAAAAGGAAAAATTTCCTCTGAAAAGTACTGGAAATTTTTCAGTCCTTTTACACTTTCAGTTTCCAAAACAAAGAAGTCTTTTTGTTTCAGATCCGACGCCTGAGTACTTTATCGGGTCCATCAGAGACAGTATCCATTATGGGAAATGAATAAAGCATTTAATGGAACGTTTGAAACGAGCCGTTTACTCATTAATGCGTCGCCTTGGGTCTATAAAAAGCAGTAGGTAGCTTCTTGAGGAAGCCACTCAGCCGCGAAAAAACCCTTAGAATTCCCGCCGCTCAAAACCCTCACTTTCTTCAGCCTTCATCTTCCCCAAATCGCCAGCTTCCCCTTTGATTCTACACCAGATGGCGTCCTGGAGCAGATCCATTCATCATTCTGAGGAGAGCCTGATGGCGCTTGAGAAGGAGGAGATCCTTTCTCCGCGGCTGCTCATTAACTGGCGACCTGCGGAGAAGGACCAAGAAACCCCAACTGTCCAGGAAGGCGAGTTGGTGGTTTTTGAGGAGTATTTTCGTTGCGGGTTCCGATTCCCTGAGAGTCGGTTCCTTAAGGATATCTTTGAACATTACGGGTGGGAACTGATCAACCTCCACCCCAACGCGATGCTGATTCTTGCAGTATTCCAGCATCTCTGTGAAGCCTTCGTCGGAGTATATCCCAGCGTGGATCTTTTCCGACGATTTTACTTTTCGGCGTGGTCGAAGAGCACCAACGCCGCCGGATGCATCTACTTCCGGCTGAGGGATAAAAAGGAGTATCCCTCCCCACCCCTGCGAGACTCAGTGCACGGGTGGCACCAGAAATGGTTTTACTGCACCCCGCCGACCGAGAGCGGGTTGTGGTTTGAGAACTCGCGGCCGGAGAAAACGAGCGAGTTGGATACTCTCCCAGCGATGAACACGGAGTTCATGAAGCATGCCGAGGTGATCCTTCACTTAGTCGAACAAGGGCTGACGGCACGTGACGTCATCCGAGACTTTATGAAGAATCGGGTGAGCCCCCTACGTGAAAGGGCTCATCCGGCTTGGGAGATCAAGTCCATGGCGGACACTACCCTGGACTATAACGAAGGTACTCATTTCTGACATTGAAATCCTTTTGTCATTTTTGAAATGTACCAATTTAACTCGTATCTGGGAACAGTCTTGCCCTCCGCTGAGATTGAGAGGCGGACTAACTACCTCCTCAGGGCGTACAACGCCGAGGTAGAGGGCCCCACGGGATCGCCTCGCCCCCAAAGCTTGATTCATGCTGGCGACGACCTTAAACAGGAGCGCCGAAAGGTAAACTTTCCACTTGGCCTCTGTTTTGCAGGTTTCATGTATGTCCAGCACTAATCAATCCCATTGGAATGAGAACAGCTCCTAGGGAGGTTTGCGGATGCAACATTCCCAAGTGAAAATGTTGGCTCTCTGAAGAAGCCGACGGCGAGGAACGTGAAGAAGGTCTCTCAGAGACCCAGGACAAAGAGTCCTGCCTCTAAGAAGACCAAGCTGAACCCTGGAGAGGGGTCTTCACGAAGCATTCCTCGTTTCGCAAGAAAGACTGCGGTAAGATATCGCATTCCTACTACTTTTTCAGGCGCGACATGGAATCACTTCTTCGTCGTACAGGGAGAGGGGAGCGAGGAGGAAGAGGATGACGTTCCTCTGATCCTTCGAAGGAGGAAGATCGCGGATCTTCCATCCAGCGATGCCCCAGGCTGCCCCGCAGAGACCACAGCTGCCGAAGAAGTGGACGTGGCTGACCCTGCGACCACTGAAGATCTTGTGGTCGCAGGTGACCTTCCAATTCCTGAAGCCCCCGAGGTTTCAGGGTCAATCATCTCTGCTTCCCTGGTCGAAGGGACGACTAAGGTAAAAGATCTTTTCGATCATTCCCTCCATGGCTCTTCCTGCATATTTGACAAGTTAATGTACATACAGGAAGGAGAGCTTCCCCCTGGGTCCACTGGGGATTCCAGGGAGGAAAATCCTCCTCCTCCGCAGACAGAGGAGGAGGTAGAAGATCAAAGGCCGGCTGTGACGGTTCCAGCAACTCAGGAATCGTCAAGGCCTTCGGATGCAGCCCCACCAGTTAATCCGGTGATCCAGGTAAAGATCTTTCTATGTGTTTTTACCCGTTCCCTAAGAATATGCCTGTAACATGATATTTCCAGGGGGGTGCTGTCTTATTTACCATAAGGAAGGCAAGAACCGGAGACGGCTCTCCTTCGCAAGGGGAATTGTCCCAGAAGTCCCAGGAACGAATGGGATTTCGAATAAAGTAAGAACTCTTACTTGACAGTAATCTTATATAAAAGCTGTCTGACCCACTCTTCCTGTTAGGCAAAAGAAGACAGCGCCTATACCTTCAACCGCCACTGGGGAGGTTGAAGCTAGGGCTGATGAGGGAGTCTCTAATGAAGAGCGCTCTACTCCCGTGGTTCAGGAAGTCGTCCGGACCGCGGGAGGTGAAACAAGTACAGGGACTAGGTCACCAGCAGTGACCTCTGGGGGTGGCGTCCGGCCGGCACTCCCATCAACTGTCCCCGTCGCAGGCACTTCAGGCGCGCTAGCAAGGATTCCTGCTAGCATGGATGATGCCGCTTTAAATAAGTTTATGAAGGTATGATGACCCCTGTTTCGGTGTTTGAAACGCCTTTAGAGTATATTTAACTCTCTTGCTTTGTGTCACAGGGCTTGTCATGGGTGACGAGCCAGTCGCATGCTGCAATGGCTAGCATGGCGGCTGTTCAAAAAGATCGTGACGGCTTGCGCAAGTGAGGATCGTCATTCTTCTGTTAATATAAGTAGGCTTTAATTGTGACTAACCTGATTTTGCTGCAGAGAGGTTACGTTCTTGAAGAAAGAGTTAACCAAGATAAAGCTGAACTCAGTTACAGAGTTCCAGAAACTACGGACTGAAATCAATAGACTTCAGTCTGAGAATGCTGGTAAGTCGATTCCCAACTTGAGAAGACTTAAAGACATTTCTTGTTAATAACCTCTTTTCTTTGTACAGCGCAAGCAGGTCGCATTAAACAGCTCAGCCAGGACAAGATGCTTCTCGAGTCCTCGCTCAACCACACCGATCAAGTGGTCAAAGAGTTGAGCCTACTGGTCTTCGAAAAACTGAAGGCCATAGCCAGCCTTTTGAATACCAATGTGGTAGAGTTGAGGAAGGACGACCCAAATGTCAGTGATTGGGCATCACTGCTCACAACTCAAGCAGAATCACTGCTTGAATATCTCCCTGGAGATTTACGGCGACGTGAAGAGACAATCAGGACGAGAGTCCGATCAGCCGCTTCTGCCGTACTCAGCCGGGTTCGACTTCACCATGGCTCAGATGCGAATCTGAGCGCACTGGTGGGACCGGTTGAGGTCGAGAGTGAAGAACTGCTTGACGCCGTTATTGAAGAAGTTAAGCCCTTCGTTGACAAGCTCTTGGCTGAGCTAAGGATCGAATGATCCTTATATTTTGTAACCAAACAATTGTAATTACAATGCTATGTATGTAAAACTATTTTTTCAAAGGAAAGTGCATATTCACATCATAAGTTTCATACTATAAGTATATTCCTCTAGCCCCCGCCTCTGTTTTGTGAATACTGAAGCCTTAGTATTTTAAGCAGAGGGGAAAACATAAGTATGATGACCAGGGATATGCGCTTCAAGCCAATGATCAAGATTAAAATAACATTTTAACCTTATTGCAAACTGATAGCCACCCGGATGACCGAAGACTAGCCAGATAGTCCCATGTGCGTTGAGAAACGGCTTATTTAGGAGTAACTTATCTGGAAGTGATCATGAGATTGACCAGCGAATCCGGTTGAAAAATGCTGTAATAACCTAACCGCCAGCGATCAGCCCCCAGGTCGAATTTGTATAATTTGGGCTTAAAGAAAAACACTCATTGTATGAAAACAAGACATGCTTTTTATGAAAAGATGCTAATTGAACAGGAAAAAAGTGATTGGAATACTTACACGTAAAACTTGCGAAGTTGATCGATGTTCCAAGTATTGGACAAAATCCGACCATCCTCCATGGCTAACCGCGCAGATCCTGGCCGCGGCACTGAGACGACAGTGTAAGTTCCCTCCCACTTTGGGGAGAATTTATTGCGGTTAGACTGGTCTTGAATTTTTCGTAAAACCAAGTCGCCCACGTTGAGATCACGTGGTCGCACCTTTTTACTGTGATACTTGCGTAGAGCCTGCAAGTATACCGCGGACTTAATCAGGGCGCGATCACGCCGTTCTTCCAAGAGGATGAGATCTCGCGATCGCTGTTCGGATTGGTTGACCTATTCGAATTGATTCGTGCGAACAGATCCAATACTTACTTCCATAGGCAACACAGCCTCGGCTCCATAGACCAAATGGAAGGGTGTCTCACCGGTGGCTCGACTAGAGGTAGTCCGTAGTGCCCATAGAACAATATAGAGCTCGTCTGCCCAAGCCCCCGAGCGGGTCTTGAGGCGATCAAAAACACGTTTTTTGATACCTTGCAATACTTGCCCATTGGCCCGTTCTACGGCACCATTGCTTTGTGGATGTGCCACGGAAGCAAAGCACACCTTGGTCCCAATCTGATCGCAGTAGTCTAGGAAAAGACCGCTAGCGAACTGAGAACCGTTGTCTGTGATGAGACGGTTTGGAACACCAAATCGTGCCACAATGTTCTTGTGAAAGAACTTTTGTGCGGCTGATGCAGTAATATTTCGTACTGGTTCGGCCTCAATCCACTTTGTGAATGTGTCAATGGCTACAAACAAAAACTTGTATCCATTGACCGCTTGTGGCATAGGACCGACGATGTCCATTCCCCAGATCGCGAAAGGCCATGCGAGAGGAATAGTTTGCAATGCATAAGCAGGTTGATGAACCTGTCTTGCATGAAACTGACACTGTGGACACATCTTGACCATAAGCTTGGCATCATCGAGTGCCGAAGGCCAGTAGAATCCCTGTCGAAAAACTTTTCCGACCAGTGTTCATGTATTTCTTTCAAGAGGGATTTTCCTTCCTCCTGAGATATGCAGCGCATGAATACTCCTTGAGTACCCTTTCTGTACATAACCCCATCTATGAGTTTGTACAGACGCGCCTTTCGAATTAACCGATCGCTTTTGGTTTCGTCCTCGGGTAGGGTCCCATGTTCAAGATAGACCCTCAATGGATGAGTCCAATCTTGTTCCTGACCGAGGTTGGCAACGAAGGCTATTGCCGGATCATCCTCGACCGAAGTCATGATCGAAGGATGGTCCAAGTGTTCAATGAACACTCCTGCCGGAGCGGATGAGCGTGAGGATCCAATTTTGGATAATTGGTCTGCGAGAATGTTGTCCTTTCGCGGGATGTATTGGACTTCGAAGTGACTGAAGTGTTTTTCCAATTTCCTCACTTCCCCCAGGTAATGAGCCATTGTCTCATCGGAGGTGCTGTACTCTTTGTTTACCTGGTTTACGACCAGCTGTGAGTCCCCCCTCACCACTAATCGACGGACTCCGAGGAATTTTGCTGCTCGGAGCCCTGCAAGAAGACCTTCATACTCTGCTGCATTGTTGGTTGCAACAAAGTGTAGTTGAATGACATACTTAAGCTGTTCGCCCTGAGGCGTAACTAAGACCACTCCAGCCCCTGAGTGTTGAAAACTACGGGAGCCGTCAAAGTACATTGTCCAATAATCGGGGCACTCTAGTTCCTTTGCCAACTGCACGGGTGGCTCAGGGTTGGTCCATTCGACCACAAAGTCGGCCAAAACCTGAGACTTAACCGCCGTGCGAGGGTTGAAATGGATCTCAAAGGCACCGAATTCGACCGCCCATTTGGCGATTCGACCAGATTTTTCTGGATTTCGGACAATATCCCCTAAAGGAAAAGAGGAGGGTACTGTGATCTTGTGTGCTAGAAAGTAATGTCGTAGCTTACGAGAAGCCATCAGTAGTGCGTAAAGTATCTTCTGGACCTCAGGGTAGCGCTCCTTAGGACCATGAAGTACTTCGCTCACATAGTAGACGGGTCTGTGTACTCCTTCCCTTTCCGCGATCAGAACTGCGCTGACCGCGTGCGGGGTGGCCGCCAAATACAGAAGTAATGGTTCTTCCTTTTCAGGAGACACCAATACCGGCGGACTGGAAAGGTATGTTTTTACCTCCTGAAACGCTTTTTCGGCTTCGTCGGACCACGTGAAGTTATGATGTTTACGCAAGGCTTTAAAGAAAGGTAGTCCCCTTTCGCCTAATCGCGATATGAAGCGACTTAAAGCCGCCATGCGACCAGCCAGGCGTTGAACATCCTTCATGGTCGAGGGCGACCTCATTTGTTCAATAGCTCTGATTTTCTCAGGATTAACCTCAATGCCCCTGGAACATACAAGGAAACCAAGAAGCTTTCCTGAAGAAACCCCGAAAGAACATTTCTCCGGGTTCAATTTTATTCCAAAGCGATTCAAGTTACAGAAGGTTTCAGCAAGATCGTCCAAATGAGAGAATCTTTTGGTGCTCTTTACAACCAAGTCGTCTACATATGCTTCGAAATTACGCCCTATCTGGGAAAGAAAGGTCTTTTGCATCAAGCGCTGGTACGTGGAACCAGCGTTCTTGAGACCGAACGGCATTCTGACGTAGCAGTATGTGCCGAACGGGGTGATGAAGGCAGTTTTCTCTTCATCGTCTTCTGCCATGCTAATTTGATGATATCCCGAGTAGGCATCCAGGAAACTCATCAGTTCGCAACCCGCAGTGGAGTCAACCAGCTGGTCGATGCGGGGAAGGGGAAAGTCGTCCTTCGGACAGGCACTGTTGAGGCTAGTATAGTCGACGCACATGCGCCACTTGCCATTTGACTTGCGGACCATGACCGGATTGGCGAGCCAGTCCGGGTGATTCACCTCGCGGATAAACCCGGCTTGTAAGAGTTTGTCTAACTCTTCTCGGATGGCTTCCTGTCGGTCGGTGGCAAAACGCCTGAGCTTTTGCTTTATTGGTCATTGTCCGGGTCGAATTGCTAACCTGTGCTCAATTACTTCCCTTGGGACACCGGGCATGTCGGACGGTTTCCACGCAAACACGTCTGCGTTAGCTCGGAGGAAAGCAACGAGGTCGAGTTCCTATTTGTCATCCAGGGCTGACCCAACCCGAATTGTCCTGGATGGGTCATCTGGGTACAAAGGAACTTGTTTGAGTTTCTCATCTGGTCGAGGAGCAGCCCTGATCGCATCGATGGCGACAGTGGCGACCTGAGCGTCCCGGAGGGGAAGTTGATCGACCATCTCCAAAGATAGCCGGTCGCACATGAGTGCCACGTTGCGACTACCTCGGACCGAAATGACACCTTTGGGGCCAGGCAATTTCCCGCACTGATAAGCATAGTGCGTTGCCATCATGAACTTAGCGAGAGTAGGCCTGCCAAAGATTGCATTATAAGCTGAATCACAATCGATTACATCGAAAGTAACCAATTCTGTTCGGAAGTTATCTGGTCCTCCCAGAGTAACCGGGAGGACCACTTGTCCCAATGGCATCATGGAGGGGCCTGGGATTATCCCATAAAACGGATGGATTATGGGCTTGATCTTCGAACGAGGAATTTGCATCTCGTCGAGTGTTTTGACCAATAAAAGATCAAGGGAACTTCCCCCGTCGATCAGGACCCTTTCGACTCTCGCGTTACTGATGATTGGGGTAATAACCAGAGGTAACCTCAATGGTCGAGTTAGCCCCGCAGGACAGTCAGCGCGGTCGAACGTCAAAGGCATATCCGACCAACGGGGATATTGAGGTTCACCAAGGGATGACTCCGTTTGGTTAACCTCTCGGCAAAAAGTTTTAAACTGCCTTTTGGAAACGAAAGAGGAGGAACCTCCAAAAATGACATTAACATGATTTTGAGGTACCTGGTAAGCCATTTCTTCGTCTCCATCGACGTCTCTAACCCCGCACGCTTGCTCTTTGGGCGGTAAGGTCGGCATTGGCCCAGCTCCTTGGTAGAAATCATCCAGCTGTTTCAACCAACTCCTGCAGTTTTTGAGATCGTGGCCTGCGGAATTGTGGAGTGGACACCACCTTTTGCCCTCCTGCGGATTAGTTGATTTTTCCGGCTGGTCGGAATCCCGGCCACCAGAAGCAGTTTTACTTTTAAAAGAAGACTTATTACCTTTGGTCGAAGGTGGTTTCTCCGCGACCGCGACCTCACGGTACTGTCCAGAGCGGTTCCTCTTCGACTTTTTTGACTTCCCACCCGGTGAAGACTCCGGCTTTTTGCTCGAATCTTCTTTCTTGGCGTCCTTGAAGCCTGGTTGGGGCGGTAGGTCCCCCTTGTCAACCATTCGGTTCCATTCGACTGCCTCGGCTGCATCGGAGAATCGATCAGCCATATCGAACAGATCGGCCATCGATCGAGGAGGGTGGATGAGCAAGTCTTCAGTGAATCTCCGGTATCGAACGGCATGCTTAAATGCCCTGATCACGGAGCCATCAGATATGTTCGGGATGGTATTTCTTACCCCGACAAACCTCTTGACAAACTGCCGAAGCGTTTCAGTCGAAGTTTGCCACAATCTATGCAAGTCGTCCTCCTTACCCGGCTTTTGGTAACAGTTTTGGAAATTGCTGAGGATGGCATCGCATAGCATTTCCCAATTATAGATAGAACCCTCAGGCTGATTGAACAACCAGGTTCTAGCCGGTCCTACGAGGACTGTTGGCAGGTAGTTGGCCATGACCTTGTCATCGCCTCCTGCTGCTTGGATGGCAGTAATATAGATCTGAAGAAACTCGGATGGGTTCTGAGTTCCATCAAACCTCTCAATGGCCCATGGTCGAAACTTATCGGGCCAAACGACTGCTCGTAGGCCAGGCGAGAAAGCTTTGCAACCAACGTAAGGACCGTGAACCGTCCTGCGACTTTCGGTCGGGTTTCGAGCAAACTCACTTAATGGCGGGGTTACTCGGGGTCCCAAACGAGAATGAACGGGAACTCGATCCCTACTGCAAGAGTCCTGCATTCGCCGATATTTGTCCTGTCGGGACGGTATAGGCGGCGGGTAACTCCGTCGGCCAGAGCCAAAATGAGGACCATCTCGATCACGGGAACGTGTCACTGAGCGGGAAGAGGCTGTTGGGGTCGCCTCGGATGCGACCTCGTCCAATCTTTCCGCCAGGATCCTGTAAAAGGCCGGTCTCTGCGCATCCGTGACCGTAGGAGGAAAATTGCGCATGACTTCCGCGATAGATCGCAGTCGACCATGGGTACTTCTCCTAGGGGCACCAGGTGTTATTGTTTCCTCGTCCACTGGGAAGTGCTCCGGTGGTAAGGAAGGTGTCTAGTCACGTCTATGACCACGCGACCGTTGAGAAGAACTCGGGGCAGCATCGTAACGAGCCTGCGCATCTTGAAGAGCCTCTAGGGCAGTTCTGCGTAGTTCGTTGTTTTGTTGCTCGAGATCTTGCTCCTCCTTCTGTTTGCGATCTTGTTCTTCCCTGGCAGCCTGTTGATCGGGAGTTTCCTCCGACAACGCAGCAAACTGCCTAGGGAGAGAGGTCGCCGATGGGGAGAACATCTCGGTTTGTTCCGAGTCAGACTCGAAATCAAAGAGACGGTGGAGGTTATCAGGGTCGAACCTTCCTGGGCTAACCTTGGGGTCACCATCATACTTTCCCTCAGCGGGATCGCATGACGGGCCGGATTCATCACCTAACACATTAAGAACCTCTGCGGGTTCTGACCTTGTGCCAGTTACCTCCTGGTCGATTATCATGACTTGGGGAGATGATTCATCCTGTGGAAGATTCTGGCCTTCGACCTCTTCCATCGGAACGGGATCACTTGGAGAAGGCATTGGGATATGAGCATAATCCTCGAGATCGAAATCATTCTCGGAATCATATGCTCCAGCCATGTTTCGGCAAACCTCCGAATTTCAATTAAGACGCCTTGAGAAAGGCCCCACGGTGGGCGCCAGCTGTCGACGATTCGGACTCGGAGTCCTCAGCCGAACTTATGCAGAATTTGTAATAGTGAGACCTTTCAAGATGACCCTTCGGGAAGGTATGCTGAACAATGGTGAACAGGAGCACAGAGAATTTAGACAGGTTCGGGCCCTCGATGGTGGGAGTAAAAGCCCTATGTCCTGTTGAGATTTCACTAAGTATGGTAAAAGGTTTACAAGTGGAGGAAAAAGTCCTCACAGGCGAGGATTTTTCCTGTAAAAGTGTACAAAGATAAGCTAAAGAAGACTTATAAAAATGCTATATAAGGTGTGCCGTAGACTTGGCTAACTTGGATCTCTCCCTGATTGATACTTCATGCCATCCTTTTATACTGCTTGAAAGGGTGCCATGTGAAGGAAACTGCATCAATCGGTTGCACGGACGGTTGGATACGGTTTTTGAAACTGCTCTTAACCTCCACGCAGGTTAAACACGTGTTATTCATGAATAACTGTACGTGTTAACCTCCTGACGGTTGATTTTCCACGTGTAGGAATCTTCGGGATACTTAGAATATCCTGTCGTATGGACAACCGAATAGATAGATCCCAGGTATCCTGATCGGCAGATGTTCTGACCGCGGGATTCGGCTGACCGCGTAATATCCCGAATGTGTAGTTCGCGTATAGCCCACGAACTTCTGACCGCGCAAGGCTTACGGTCTGACCGCGTAAAGCTGCGACTTGATCGCGTAAAGCTTGCGACCTCGTGGTGATGCCTCTCAGAATAGCTTGAGTTCGCATCTCCAGACACATGTCTGGTTCGAACCTGTCTTGAACCAGAAGTTTATTAGAAGTGACCCGGGTGTCAATCCTCGTCAGTGATCTTACTGCATAAAATAATATTTCCTTTCCTTTTGAGCTAACCAATGCAATTGTCTTCTTTTCACAGTCTAACTGGGCTTTGTGTGGTGTCAACCAATCCATCCCTAAAATTACATCTAGCCCTTATACCTCCATTACTAAGAGATCAGCATAGAACATTTCCCCACAGATATCAAAAGGAACCTTTTGACTAATTGATGTTACTATTGTCCTGGCTCCAGCAGATCGAATTATTATCTCTCTATCTAAAGGGGTTATATATAACTTGCTCTTGCTAGTGAACTCCTTGGTCACAAAGGAATGGGTTGCGCCGGGGTCAAATAAGATGAATGCAATTTCTGAGTTGATGAGGAACCTACCTATTATCACGTCGGTAGCCTCTCCTGCCTCTTTCAACGTGGCATAGTTCAGTGTTCCTCGTCCAGGCATTGGTAGTCCTCGACCTCGGGGTTCTCCCCCGATTAGCTGGTCCTGCGCCTCTAGCATATGGTTGGAATGTTGTAGTTAATGGCGCTTTGGTCTCCGCTGCTTGATCCCTGGTAGTCTGCTGGGGTAATGTTTCCATGGACAAAGTTCTCTACGATGTCCAAGTCACCCACAATGGAAACAAATCATTCTGCTTCTTGGGAAATCTCTTTGATGGTGTGCTCCTTGACATATGGGGCATTTAATTGGCATCGACCCAAAAATAGGTGGTTGAGGTGGAAAATTAGGTCGATAAGGTGGCGTGGTTATTATGCGCCCACGCGTCAAACTACTCTGGGAAGCTGCCTGGAATCTTACCCTCCTCTTCCTACCATCTTCCACTGTATTCCTCCTTTCTTCTATTTGCAGCACACGGTTCACTAAGACTTGAACATCTGTAAATTCATGTGATGCAATATGTAGTTGCATAGTATGTTGTAGCCCCTCAATAAAGTGTTCGATTTTCTTCTCTTCAGTATCCACATCCCCTGGTGCATATCGAGCCAATTGATTGAATTGATGTAAGTATTCTGTAATGGTTCGATTACCTTGGCGAAGATTCCTAAATTCTCGGTGCTTCGCAACCATTACACCATTAGGGATATGGGTCTTACAAAATTGATCTAAAAATTCCACCCATGTAATAGTTTCCTTATTAGGATGCATGTTCTGGTAATTTATCCACCATGCTGCTGCCGGTCCAGAAAGTTGATGAGATGAACTTTCTTGGTATCATTGCATCTTACTGTATCCAACTTTCGTTCCACGTCTCTTAACCAATCATCTTCTACAATTGGATCTGGTGTGCTCGAAAAATTTGGTGGTCTTGTTTTCTGAAAATCTGCAAGCCTAGCACTTACCACCATTCCCTCTGTAGATGCTGCTATTGGAAATCCTCTAGCTACTTGATCCAATAATCGAGCTTGTGCTTCTTGGCTACTCCATCATTTGTGCGTGAGCTTCCCGATTCTCTTGTAATACTTGGGCTAACGCTTCGGCTACGCCCATTGGGGATTCTTCCGATCGTGTATGCATTTGTGCCTGAGAACTTCCTCTACCCCCTTAATCTACCTCTCCTGGTGGAGGTTCCTACTTCTTGCTCATCCGGTACTGAATGTCTCCCATTTTTTAGTAGACATCCTGTTAATAATTATCATCATGCTACAATCAAGGTCTAAAACTCATAACAAGACTTTTTAAAATTATAAGCAATTAGAAATTATTACCTATGACTTTTTAAAAGTAACACATTTCAGTAGGATTATATTCACATATGCATATCCATTCTTTTTACACTAGACACCCTTCCCGGACCATTAGTAGCAGTAGTTTTATCATTCATACATCACCACATATTTGCAAATACTAGTGGGTTAGCAAAATGTGGGTTGGAACCGATCACACAAAAACAAGCAAGATCGGCTCTTCCCTTCCCTATCTACAGCAAAGTTGTTCCCTCATCCGTCTCAGTCAATCGGCGGGGATCGCCGAGGCACCAGCTAGTCAAAACTGTCCACCTCCTCCTCCTCGAAGCTCCTGTCATCAGATGGCTGCCTAGAAGGCCCAGCAGGGTCGTGCAAAGGTGCAACGTCCCAGTCTTGGTATATGACACGCGTGCCCCTTGGTGGCAAACTAGGATATCGTTGTCGAAGCGTCTGCCGGCGGTAGATGCTGGCGTTTCCTACACGACGGTGAATGGCACCCGGCCCATGGGATTGGTCTCCTGCACATGGGACAACCTTCTCCTTCCCTCGGGACGATGGTCCTGACGGTATGGTGCTAGGACCTGCATGATCATTGGTCACCTGCTGCTGTTCGCTATTTTGACTCCCTAAAGCCTCGATTCCCAGCTGTATCGGCTGCTGCAGCCCCATCAGACGACGCCTGAGACCATGATACTCCCGCAATAGACGGGTATAGCCAGAGTCTAACGCAATCACCAATGCCACCGTGGTGGCTAAACAAGGATCTTGGCACCCATAAGAACAGAAAACCCTACGACGCCCAGCTTCTCCTAGAGAATATGGAACAAACTTGTAAGGTGAGTTCTATAACCTCTTAGAGTAATGCTGACTGATGGTACCCAGGGCTTCTCGAGCTGCGTCTTGGATCCCGTACTCATAGTGCTCGCGATAGACGGTATGTCGAACAGGATGACTGCCCTTCTGGTCCAGCGTATAGACTAGTACAGTCATGCGATAGCTAAACATCCTATCACCAACCCTCTCGTCCTCCACTTTTGCCAGCGGACGTATCTGCCAGCCTAAGAATTGAAGCACTAACCACAGCAACTCAGCCCATCCGCCAAATCACTCTATGTATGAGAAAATCCGAATCGCCATCTATAACACAAAAATAACAAAACCTTTTTAGAAACTCTTAAATAAGACTTACAGCATATAGATGAATCAATAAAACATTGGAAAAGAAAAATTTTATGCACTTTTTCAGCTAAGGTATAGCTTTATATATAATTTTTTAATTATATATTTTGTAAATTAACCTTACTCGATCAGTTCTAATCTATGGTCACATCCTATGGTCAAGCCATAGGCTTTGATACCACCTCCTGTCGGGGGCGCCCGGGGCTCATGTTGAGACACCCCTGGCCAAGGCAACTTCCCCATAGAGTACAACTCCCCAGGATATAGTTGTACAGAGAGTGTATATCACAACCACAGCTTACAAACATTTAATTATACAACGATACAGTACAGTCTCACAAAAGAGACCATAATGGTCACAATTTATTTATGTTACATGCATATAACAGCCCTTCCCACAGTCGAACTTGGCCGTAAACCGCAACCTTAAAAGAGCTAATCAAACTCGCCCTCGAGCGGAGCTGGTTTATCCTCAGGTGGTTCTTGGTCGGCTTCATACTCTTCTATTAATTTGAAACTTCGAGGATGAGTACAGAGTACTCAGCAAGCCAATTGAGGCAAATGCACAAATACACATATTCAAGGATTCATAACAGAATAAAATGTTCAAGAAGGTACTCATAATAAATCAGCTTATGATTTCTTATTGCAATATGGTAGTTGCAAAAATTTACTCTACTATTTACTTTAACAAGAATATAACATATCCATTTTCGATTTATTTTTCAAGATTGAACTTTATAGTTTAAAATAAAATTTGTGAATCTATTTACGCTTAACCACATGATAATTCATTGACCATGACATACCCTAATCCGAGGGTATGGAGTGTTTGAATACATTCTTTACACTCTGCGGAGGTATACTACTTTTCCCACAATTTACTTCGACTACTACTGTCAGCGCATATACATGCTACAATACTGCATGCGACTGAGTCGAAGCTCACATGCTTTTCTCATTGTCTTATAATAACTTTAGCTCTACCCTGCTAAGGTTTCATCAAGCATCGAACAAAACCTATAACCGTTGTAGCGGGCTATAGCCCTACCCCGATCCCTTTACAATGCTAGTCCGCGATAGGGTACTTCCCTATGTCTAGTAGTGGATCAATGGAGGGATCACATCTCATTAACACATCAACATCACTTTCATACCTCACTATCCGTACAGAGCTGAGTTAAGTATTTGACAAAGTTACTAGGTCATGCCTGTCACATACCAGGCTTGTGATTAGTACGGTAACATGCCCACTAGAAGTTAAAACACAATGGTTTGGTCCTTAGGTGTTCGGGTAAAGAACTTAACCACAATGCCCCTGTGCCTCATGCACCATCAACATTCTAATCCATTCTACCCGAACATTTTTCCTTTATAATTAAATTCTTACATGGCACACAGCCCATATTTTTATAGAATAATTATCAAATTATCATATATTTGAACTACATAATGCAATTGCAAAAATTTCTTTTATCAACTACAATATAATATTTTAAATCTAAATGATTAAGTTCAATTGACTTGCCTCATTACTCTAGGATTGGTTCTCCTGGTATAGTCTCGGTGATTTGCTACTCAGCGGTAGGTATCTTGGGACCTATTTATAATTAAAGTACACTATTGATTAAAATATGATTAAGTATTCAATGGATAAAATAGAATGCATGCCGAGGGTCTAATATACTTATACTTAAATCGATGCGACGATTAATCGAATAAATCGGACCATAAAAGGGTCTCATTAGGAATCAAAAACAAAACAAAACGAAAACAGGGTAAAACAAGAACGACGTTTTTGAAAAGGGGTAAAAAGTTTATTAGTAGGTCTTGGAAGCCAAATTTGACCTAGATTCTGAAGGCAATTAAGTGTAAAATAGGCAAAGAGTTCAACCATTCAAGTTAAATCAAATTTCTAACTTTCTAAAGTGATTTGACACTTTTAGGATTTTTATATCAATTTAATATATATACTTCAATTAGGGTTTTAACACTTTTATCAATTTTGGGCTAATAGAGGACTTTTATAAAATACAAATTATATGGTTAGACTCTAATTAAGATAATAAATAAAATGAGGTTGGAATTTGAAATAGTGCCCTAAAACTGGTCGACTGACCTAACAAGCATCAACGACTGACATTTAGTATACAAAACAAATGTCTTTGGCTGACTTTGGTTAGCATTTGGAGCACCCGGTGGTTAGTGGTGGTGAAGTCTTCACCGGCGACGATTTTGACAACGGTTGGGGTCCAGCTTGAGGCCACTGCACCAGAGGGGCTCCATCAATTTTGTCGGCAAATAGTTTGGGTGGTTTTTGTTGACCGATGGCCGGATTTCATGAACGGCATTACTGGAATGGCACGTCTGGCATCGAGAACAGCGGCGATGGACGGAATCTGGTCGACAACACACCGGTGAGCTTCTACAGCACCTACAGAATGTAATCGACGTGGCAAATCAAACGATGGATCCACCGAGACTTCTCTCCATGGTGAGGTCCTAGAAATAGGACAATTCCCCAACTTCGCCGGTGCTGGAGAAGACGAAGTAGTGAAATCATCAACGACTTCTAGGATGTTGAGGATGACCTCAATCAGGTGTACGCGCCGATAATTTGATAAAGATGCTCAATTTACTAGTCCGACGTCTCCCCGTCGCCAGAGACAAGACTTCAAAATTCACCGGCGAACGGCCATCGAACTTCACCAAATTTGGCAAGGAGGTTGCTGGGATGGTAAGAAAGTTGATTGCGCAACCAATTTGAACAATAGCTAGCTAAATTGATGGATTAAGGTTCTTCCCGACCGCGACGGTGCTTCGGGCTCCCAAAACTCGTCGCTGGTGCGATTTCCACCACTACAACTCGTCAGTGCCTGCGCAAAGGGTTGCTTTGCACCCCTAATATCCAGCCCTGGAGCTCGATGAAGCATCAACTGAAGATTCGACCAATTGAAAACAACCCGGCACGCTACAACAAGGTAAAACTGGTAAAACTAAATATTTGTGTTGCCGCCGTGGTTCTCGTCGTCGTTCTGGCTGGGAAACTCGCCGAAGAAGAACAAGGATTGGTCGTACAACTACTAGAGAACATGCTGATCAAATAATGCATAAAATTCGATTGAAATTCCTAACCTGGGGTGATCTACTAGCTGCTGCTCAACACACGAACAGAGAGGGAGGGAAAGATTGCTATGGCTGCTGCGTGTATGTGCCTTCACTGTATACATGTATATCTCTACACCAAAGTCCAAAGCAGCTACATGTATAAGTATTCACCTCTTCTTTTCACTGCTCAGTATTTCACCATGCAGCAATGTTATTTACCAAAGCTCAGTTTCTCTCCTTTTACTGATGAACAGCACTACACGTCTATAGAGTGTAACAGTACTCTCTTACTCCTCTTTTCCTCTTTTCTTTGTTTTTCTTCAAACTTATCCTTAAGTTTCTTCAGGCTTCTTCAAAAAGTTTTCTTCTTGTACATGTATACATACATATATTTCCAAATACATATACATATATAAATATACTTGTACACATATGCATGCATTCATACACACACATATATATACAAAATTCGGCTAGTGATAATTTATAAAAATACCTAACACTACTCAACATTAGCATAAAAATTTTAACAGGGATCAAATTTTGGGATGTGACAACGGTCTCCCTAGAATAATGAAGTCACTATCTCCCTCTATCTCTAAGACCACAAAATCAACTAGATATGCAAACTTCCCCACTCCTACAGGAACATCGTCTATAATCCCTATTGGATGACGGATGGTATGGTCTGCAAGTTGAAGAGTCATACCAGTGGGGCGGAGATGTCCCAAGGAGAGTGTCTTGTAGGCAGAGGGGATGGCACTGACACTTGATCCAAGGTCGCAAAGCACTCAAAAAGTACTGGAACTGATGAGACATGGTATACAAAAACTCCCATGATCCCCAAGCTTAGGAGGTAGCTTGCTCTGAATGATGGCGCTACACTCCTTAGTGAGGGTCACAATCTCTGGTTCCTCAATCCTCCGCTTCTTTCCCAACAAATCTTTGAAGAATTTTGAATACATCGGCACATTTAGGACAGCATCTAGTAGTGGCACTGTGATATGAACGTTCTTCATCATCTCCAAGAATATGGCAAACTGCTTATCCTCATCAGACTTGGCAAAGCAAGCAGTGAATGGCAAAGATGGACATGGAATGGCAGTCGAAGTCGGTGAAGAAGGATTCCCCTGAGCAGTAGAGGTACTCGGCTGTCCAGAACACGTAGAAACTAAGTTTGGGCCGAGTGATGTGCTAACAGGAACAGTCTGCACTGGAGAGGAAAACTCAGGTACTGGAAGAAGAGGATCAACAGTTGTCTTCCCGCTCTAGGTCATGATCACTCGTCAATGGCCTCTAGGGTTCACTTCAGGCTGAGCAGGAAGCTTGCTTGAAGCATATCCCAATGATGAAGGAGGTCCGATGTTATCCATACGAGATGACATGGTATGAAGTGTATCTTGTAGCTCCTTCCAAGACTGCATGTCCTGATACTCTGCTTTCAGCACACTGAAGATTGAGTTTACACCGGTAATGTGCGCTTCCAACAAAGCTTCTATTTTGGATGACTGTTGTGGTACTGCCAGGGCTTGCTGAAACTAATGATAGCCTTGACCCTGAGGCGGCTGTCGCTATCCAAACCTGGATGACTGAAAAGAGGCACTAGCAGAAGCTGATGAGATATCAGGATTGTTGCTCCTATATGATAGATTTGGGTGTTGGTGCCATCCTGGATTATAAGTGTTAGGAAATGACCCGCTCGACTGAGCGAAGCTCACGTCATAACACTCTAGAGTGGATGTCTTCCCCAACTGACAATCAACGGGTGAATGGCCCTCAATCCCGCAAATCTGACATATCAGAGCAACGGGAGGAGTAGGCTGCAAGCTACTAGTAAGCTGAGCTAATGACTGAGTAAAAGAGTGATAGAGCATCAATCCTAGCATTTACCATCTCACAAGAGTTCACTTCATGCATACCCGACTGGGATGAAACTCTTATCACCTGACCACTAGAAGTGGTGGGATGCCATGCTTTCGATGAGCGTAAAAGCATCATCAAGGGTTTTGTTCATGATCTCACCACCTACAGCTGCATCAATAGATGCTCGGGTAGCAAAAGATAGACCTTTGTAGAAGATTTGAAGCACAAGCCATCGCTCCAAACCGTGATGTGGGCACATGCACAACAGCCTCTGATATTGCTCCCATGCATGGAGGAGACTCTCGCCCTCCTGTTGTACAAACCCAGTAATTTGTGTGCGGCTCTCCGCGGACTCCGACAATGGAAAGAACCTCTCCAGAAAGGCCTTGAGTAGTTGCTCCCACGTCCTCTCGGTACCTGTGGGCCAAGAATGATACCAAGCACACGCATCATCTCGTAAAGAAAATGGGAACAGTCTAGAGCAAATAGCAACATCAGATACACCATTGCATTTCAAAGTATTGCAATACTCTAAGAAAGTTCGAATGTGCTCATTTGCATCCTCAGTAGGCAATCCTCCAAAACAAGACTGTTGCATCATTGTGATCAGTGCCGGCTTCAACTCGAAATTGTTCGCTTGGATTGCAGGTTGAATAACGCCGAGCATGGCTCCTTGATTAGCTAGGGCCCAAAGATCGCGCGAGAGAGGGAGAGGGGGGTTCTATTGTGCCATCTCTGTGCGCCTTCCTTGTTCTCTCTCTCTCAATAAGCGTCGGAATATACGTTTGATTTCTGGGTCAAAAGAAGCGATCGAAGAAGCACTACGAGACCGCCGCATGCATCAAGTCACCTGAGAGAAATAGAGGTCAACGAACAAATAATAGGAAGAGGAAATAAGTCAGTAGTTAGATGTTAGTCAATCAAAAGGAAAAACAAAGGAAAGAAAAAGAAAACAAAATGAAAAGAGAAACCAAAAGAAAATAGAATGGATTCAACTTTAGTTAGAAAATTTCACTTAACTAATCCCCAGCAACGGCGCCTAACATTTCATATAAGCATAAAGTGAGTTTTGCAAGAGAACGGAGACAACAAAGTGGGCGAATATGTCGTTCTTCTTTTGGGAATAGATAAACGAAATAAATCTAGCTAAAAATTGAATCGGAGAGAAATCAAAACGGAAAAGGGCAAAAGGTCGTATGCCTCAACGAACCTCACCAACTAGAACGCAACTATCAGAAATTAATTTCTGTAATCGTGTTCTAGGCCAGCAGCGATGAACTCAAATTTAGAAAGAACGATGGTTCTAATCAAATCTCTTCACCACAAAAAGACTTAGTTGGAGGACATGGCACTAGTACAGAAAAGCTTTCTTCTATCAGTAAAAAATAGCCTTCTACTATCAGTTTTTGTACCGTTAGAGATAGACACGATAGAACAAGACAGATCAAGAAGTAAGCTATTCTAACGGCATTTTAGGTGAAAATCGGTAGAAAAACCATTCTAGCCTAACGGTTGTGAAAGAGTTTACCCATAGAAAAAGGATAGTACTCTCTCGGTTGTGTATGAGTTTACCGGCAGGAAAAGTTACACTCTTCTAACGGTTAATTAAAAGTGTACCGATAGAAGAAAGGATAGTACTCTCTCAGTTGTGTATGAGTTTACCGGCAGGAAAAGTTACACTCTTCTAACGGTTAATTAATAGTGTACCGATAGAAGAAAGGATAATACTCTATTGGTTGTGTATGAGTTTACCAGCAGGAAAAGTTACACTCTTCTAACGGTTAATTAAGAGTGTACCGATAGAAAAACCCTTAGTACTCTCTCGGTTGTGTATGAGTTTACCGGCAGGAAAAGTTACACTCTTCTAACGGTTAATTAAAAGTGTACCGATAGAAGAAAGGATAGTACTCTCTCAGTTGTGGATGAGTTTACCTATAGAAATACAGTATAGATGCAATACAATACATTCACAAATACAATACATTCTTTACATTCACAATACAGTACATTCACATATACAATACAGATGCACTGCAGTATAGATTGGATACACAATACAGTACAGATGCAAAGAAGGGTAAATTCACATATACATTGAACAGATTGACACATTAGACAGTTATTCACATATATTCACATATATATGAACCAATACAAAATACAATCCAATATGGACAAATACTAACTATTCAGACTATATATAAACAATCTATGCACAAAGTACACGAAAAAGAGAAAATTGACAACAAGTGAGCGAAAAACTTGTCATGGCGGTTGGTTGGGCGCAACTTCCTCCATAACATATTGAGCCCAGATTTGTCGGAGATTTCTAATATTTGCATTTTCATATTGGTCTTTGGACATGGCGATTTGCAAGCATGTGTGAATACTGAGTAACTAACTTCCTAATTTTGAACGTGACACCCAATTTTCAAATTTGAGTTAGCTATCGATGCTTACCTGGGGGAATTGGGCAAAGTTTGTCCGCACTAGGTCGTACATGTAGCGCAGCACATAAAACCCGCATTCCCATGATTGCGGCTGCTGATGGCACTAAGATAATTGCATATGTGAAGACATGTTAGCTATTATTTCCATAAACTAATTAAGCGTAAACAAAAAATCTCGTGAGTACCTCATATTCTTTCCAAGCTAGTAGGGAGCCCTGCGGTGTGGCATGCCTCCCTCCAGCGGACACATATTTCCGATTAGCATTGCCGATTAATGTATTATCATTAGCTAGTGAGGTCAAAATTTAAATCAAACATATATGTTACTTACGCCTCCATATTCCCCCTTGACCACATATTCATTCGATAATCTGTCACGCATCGAATCGAGGTAGTACACCTCATTCCTCCACGGATAGATCACGATGAGGATCCAGTGGCCCCTACATTGTACATAAAAGAGGACCACTAGCTCAAAGTATATCTGAGATATAGCATACAAGATTGAGTTAAATTAGTATGAGATGCACTAATCTTTGATGGTACGGCACCAGAATGAACTCCCTGTCCAACTGCGCCATCAGCGCCTTGGATATGTAGTGCTCAGCGTGCGCGGTGTCGTGCTCTAGCATCGTGAGGCTTATTTTCTCTGGGTCGAGGAAACCCACCTTGTCACACGCAGCCTCCGATGCTAGCCTATACATGCACCTGCATGCAAAGGACGACATTAGTATTGCACACAAAGTTAATACATTTCAAATGAACTACAGCAATACAGAGTTAGAAAACAGCAATATATAGGATCAGCAAACTCACAGGACTCCAGTCCGTATGATGGACATATCGAGCTCCCGCCAGCTATGGAGGTCGAACAGATCCTCGTGTGCCACGGATATATTCCCAGGCTCACGATGGAACTGCCCAGGCCTGTAGGGAACTAAGAAGTTCAGGTTGCGCCGAGCTCGGTGTAGGTCCCACTCGTGGAGATCTCTGGTTGATCGATCCAATTTGCGCAAAGCTGCCTCCGACACGAGTGGGAACCCGTTCCTGAACCTCTCCGGCTATCCCTTTCGCCCTTTGCCCTTGCCTTTTGCCGGGGACTGAGCGCGTACCTTCGAAGGCAAGGGCAAGGTGATGGCAGCTTTCTTCCGAGGTGAAGGCGTGGATGCGCTGGTTGGGGTCGAGGCCGTCTTTGCTGTGTTCAGGTTCGCACGAGATCCATCCTCATGCCTCGAGCTGGGGGCGCAATCCCCTGGTAACACGCCGGTAGGCCACTTCAATTAATGAGCACGTATGTTAGATTTTGCAAGTTGAGTGTACTGAGTAGGATGTAATCTAAAATGTGTAGGATTTACCTGTTGTATTAGAACACACTTCTTGGGTCACTGTACGTAGGAGCCCACTGCCTCAGCAAGTGTCTGCATTTCCTCTGTTGGGACTGGCAATGGAGAATCGTTGTAGCCCGGCATGGCCATGTCCACCTGTACCTTTGCGAACCCATGAGCAACCACTTCCTGCCCGTCACCTAGGTGAGTCAGTAGGCTGCAGCTCTCCGGCTTCTGCAAATTTATAACAATTAAAACAGGTTAGTGAAACAACTCTAACAGAACGGGAGTAGCATCAACTTAAGTGCACAGATGAAGGCTTGCAATACCTCAAGTAGATCCACTGGATCCGCGAGGACCTTCGAAGAGCAACTAGTTATCCGACCCGCGAGGTACCGTCGTCCTGGGGATCCGCATCTGCACTCTTGGACAGCAATGCTTCTTTCAACTGTGCAAACTCTTCCCTCATTTGTGCGACCTCAGACTGCACCTCAGCCCGTATCTCCACCCGTACCTCAGCCTGTATCTTCTCAGAGAGGTCCGCTTCCTTTTCCTTCCAAGAGCAAGCCTTCTTCCTTGGTGGAGCCGGATCTATGAAGCCAGCCTTCCACGACACAATGGCTCCCACGGCCCGTGTCCGCCCGGGACGCTCCTTATTTCCAAGAGCCCGGGTGAGGATGTCGTTCTCCCTCTGCGGGGTAAATAATCCCTCCATTACCTCCTTCTCAAAAGAGATATGTTACATTTAAAGGTACCTTGTGAGACAAATACATATATACACTTGTGCGCACACAGTTTACGAGGTAAGCCAACTTACCATTCGCTTCACGACGTCGGCGTCCCCAGGGTTTGCGAACTACACAGACCCCGTGGACGACACGGACCGTCTCCCCCTCCACCATCGCTTGCACCTCGCATTCTGGATCTCAGAGAGTGGCAACTCAGGGGAGTCGATGATAGAATTTTGCTCGTCTTCCTTCTTCCATTGCTCCTTCTTCCCTGCATAGCCCCGGGGTCCGAGCCGATGCAGGTGGTCGTTCCTCTTCTAGATCACCTTATTCTTCTCGCTAAGGGCCTTGAACTCCTCGGTCCCCTTCTGCTTGGTGAATTCCTCCCATACCTCCTCCGATATGAAAGGGTACTTCTCACAAGGATATTTCCCCACAGCGAGGAAGTTACTGATGAGCCAGCTCTTAAAGGTTTCCATGTTCCGCTCATGTCCTTCAAGCAGGCCGTCCTAGGTTTATCGCCGGGGATGTTCCACTTAGCCTGTTTTCAAACAATGCATACAATTAATCACGAGTTAGTTAAACTTTAATATAAGCCAAGAGAACGTGATTACGAAAGAGTTTAGCGATTTCAGTTAATTTAACCTTCACTTCCGCCCACAACCTATCCCTCTCGTCCATCGTCACGTCCTTCCAGCTCTGGACGGTGATCTTCACCCTTTCTTTCGCCAACAGCCCAACGTAGGCCGCGTACTGTAACACCCCGATTTTTCCCAAATCCTGGCTTACCTCGTCCCTCTCTATTTCAGAATGAGATCCCAGTGACGAGGATTGACACCCGGGTCACTTCTAATAAACTTTTGGTTCAAGACATGTATCTGGCGATACGAACTCAAGCTATTTTGAGGGGCATCACCATGAGGTCGCAAGCTTTACGTGATCAGGTCGCGGGTTTCGTGCGATCAGGCCGACAGCCTTGTGCGGTCAGAAGTTCGTATGCTGTACGTGGACTGGATATCCGGGATGTTGCGCGGTCAGCCCACATTCCGCAGTCAGGACATTCTCGACCAGGGTGCTTGGAGTTTATTCGGTTATCCTTATATCAGAATATTTCAAGCATCCCGAAGATTCCTCCACGTTGAAGACCAACCGTCAGAGGTTAATATATGCGGTTATTCATGATTAAAACGTGTTAATAGCCTCCGTGGAAGTTAATAGCGGTTCTTCAGGAACCGCATCCAACCGTTTGATGCAGTTTTCTTCATATGGCACCCTTTCGACCAATATAAAAAGGTGCCAAAGTACATCAAAAGGGGGGATCGATCTAAGACATTTGGAAAAACAAGACCCCTGAGATAAGTGAGATACAAGATATCTCGACCACTCAAACAGCCAAGTCTACGGCTTAGATCAGACAACATTTACAAGTCTCCTATAGCTTCTTTTTGTACACTTATATAGGAGAAACTTTCGCCTGTGAAGGTTTCTCCCCGCTAGTTTGTAAAGCTTTATCACATATAGTGAAATCCTAACAGGACGTAGGGCTTTTACTCCCACCATCGAGGGTCCGAACCTGTATAAATCTCTTTGTGCTCCTGTTTACCATTGTTCTACATACCTTCCTGGAGGGTCATCTTGAAAGGTCTCACAATTACAAATTTTGCATAAGTTCGGCTGAGGACCCCGAGTCCGAATCATCGACAGCTGGCGCCCACCGTGGGGCCTTTCTCAAGGCGTCCTAATTGAAATCCGGAGGTTCGCTGAAGCATGGCTGGAGCATATGATTCCGAGAACGATTTCGATCTCGAGGATTATGCCCATATACCAATGCCTTCTCCAAGCGATCCCGTCCCGATGGAGGAAGTCGAAGGCCAGAATCTTCCGCAGGTTGAATCATCTCTCCAGGTCATGTCAATCGACCAGGGAGCAACTAGCGCAAGGTCAGAACCCACAGAGGTTCTTAATGTGCTAGGTGATGAATCCGGCCCGTCATACGACCCTGCTGAGGGAAAATATGATGATGACCCGGAAATTAGCCCAGGAAGGTTCGACCCTGATAACCTTCACCGTCTCTTTGATTTCAAGTCCGACTCGGAACAAACCGAGATGTTTTCCCCATCGGCGACCTCTCTCCCTAGGCAGTTTGCTGCGCTGTCGGAAGAAACTCCCGATCAACAGGCTGCCAGGGAAGAACAAGATCGCAAACAGAAGGAGGATCAAGATCTCGAGCAACAGAACAACGAACTATGCAGAACTGCCCTAGAGGCTCTTCAAGATGCGCAGGCTCGTTACGATGCTGTCCTGAGTTCTTCTCGACGGTCGCGTGGTCGTAGACGTGACCAGACTCCTTCTTTACCACCGGAGCGTTTCCCAGTGGTCGAAGAAACGATAACACCTAGTGCCCCTAGGAGAAGTACCCATGGTCGACTGCGATCTATCGCGGAAGTCATGCGCAATTTTCCTCCTACGGTCACTGATGCGCAGAAACCGGCCTTTTTCAGGATCCTGGCGGAAAGACTGGACGAGGTCGCATCCGAGGTGACCCCGACAGCCTCTTCCCGCTCAGTAACACATTCCCGTGAACGGGATGGTCCTCATTCCGGCTCTGGCCGGCGGAGTTACCCGCAGCCCGTACCGTCCCGACAGGACAAATACCGGCGAATGCAGGATTCTCGTAGTAGGGATCGAGTTCCTGTCCACTCTCGGTTGGGACCACGAGTAACCTCACCATTGCGTGAGGTTGCTCGAGACCCAACCGAGAGTCGCAGGGCGATTCACGGTCCTTACGTTGGTTGCAAAGCTTTTTCGCCTGGCCTACGTGCAGTCGTTTGGCCCGATAAGTTTCGACCAGGGGCCATTGAGAGGTTTGATGGAACTCAGAACCCATCCGAGTTCCTTCAGATTTATATCACTGCCATCCAAGCAGCGGGAGGCAATGACAAGGTCATGGCCAACTACCTGCCTACAGTCCTTGCAGGACCGGCTAGAACCTGGTTGTTTAATCAGCCTGAGGGTTCTATCTACAATTGGGAAATGCTATGCGATGCCATCCTTAGCAATTTCCAAAATTGTTACCAAAAGCCGGGTAAGGAGGACGACCTGCATAGGCTGCGGCAAACTTCCACCGAAACACTTCGACAGTTTGTCAAGAGGTTCGTCGGGGTGAGGAATACCATCCCAAACATATCTGATGGCTCTGTAATCAGGGCATTTAAGCATGCCGTTCGATACCGGAGATTCACTGAAGACTTGCTTATCCACCCTCCTCGATCAGTGGCCGATCTGTTCGATATGGCTGATCGATATTCCGATGCAACCGAAGCAGTCGAATGGAACCGAATGGTCGACAAGGGGGACCTACCACCCCAACCAGGCTTCAAGGACGCCAGGAAAGAAGATTCAAGCAAAAAGCCGGAGTCTTCACCGGGTGGGAAGTCAAAGAAGTCGAAGAGGAACCTCTCTGGACAGTACCGCGAGGTCGCAGTCGCAGAGAAGCCACCTTCGACCAAAGGTAATAAGTCTTCATTTAAAAGTAAAACTGCCTCTGGTGGTCGGGATTCCGACCAGCCAGAAAAATCAAGTAATCCGCAGGAGGGCAAGAAGTGGTGTCCACTCCATAACTCCGCAGGCCACGACCTCAAAAACTGCAGGAGTTGGTTGAAACAACTGGACGATTTCTACCAAGGAGTTGGGCCGATGCCAAACTTACCGCCTAAAGAGCAGGTGTGCGGGATTAGAGACGTCGACGGAGACGAAGAAATGGCTTACCAGGTACCTCAAAATCATGTTAATGTCATTTTCGGGGGTTCTTCCTCTTTCGTTTCCAAAAGGCAGTTTAAAACCTTCTGCCGAGAGGTTAACCAAACGGAGACATCCCTTGGTGAACCTCAATACCCCCGTTGGTCGGATATGCCTCTGACGTTCGATCGCGCTGACTGTCCTGTGGGGCTAACCCGACCATTGAGGCTACCTCTGGTCATTACCCCAATCATCAGTAACGCGAGAGTCGAAAGGGTCCTGATTGACGGGGGAAGTTCCCTTGATATTTTATTGGTCAAGGCACTCGATGAGATGCAAATTCCTCGTTCGAAGATCAAGCCCATAATCCATCCGTTTTATGGGATAATCCCAGGCCCCTCCATGATGCCATTGGGACAAGTGGTCCTCCCGGTCACTCTGGGAGAACCAGACAACTTCCGGACAGAATTGGTTACTTTCGATGTAATCGATTGTGATTCAGCTTATAATGCAATCTTTGGCAGGCCGACTCTTGCTAAGTTCATGATGGCAACGCACTATGCTTATCAGTGCGGAAAATTGCCTGGCCCCAAAGGTGTCATCTCGATCCGAGGCAGTCCCAACGTGGCACCCACGTGCAACCGGCTATCTTTGGAGATGGTCGATCAACTTCCCCTCCGGGATGCTCAGGTCGCCACCGTTGCCGCCGATGCGATCAAGGCTGCTCCTCGACCAGATGAAAATCTCAAACAAGTTCCTTTGTACCCAGATGACCCATCCAAGACAATTCGGGTTGGGTCAGCCCTGGATGACAAATAGGAACTCGACCTCGTTGCTTTCTCCGGGCTAACGCAGACGTGTTTGCGTGGAAACCGTCTGACATGCCCGGTGTCCCAAGGGAAGTAATTGAGCACAGGTTAGCAATTCGACCTGGACAACGATAATAAAGCAAAAGCTCAGGCGTTTTGCCACTGACCGACAGGAAGCCATCCGAGAAGAGTTAGACAAACTCTTACAAGCCGGGTTTATCCGCGAAGTGGATCACCCGGACTGGCTCGCCAATCCGGTCATGGTCCGCAAGTCAAATAGCAAGTGGCGCATGTGCGTCGACTACACTAGCCTCAACTCTGCTTGTCCGAAGGATGACTTTCCCCTTCCCCACATCGACCAGCTGGTCGACTCGACTGCGGGTTGCGAACTGATGAGTTTTCTGGACGCTTACTCAGGATACCATCAAATTAGCATGGCAGAAGACGATGAAGAGAAGACTGCCTTCATCACCCCGTTCGGCACATACTGCTACGTCAGAATGCCGTTCGGTCTCAAGAACGCAGGTTCCACGTACCAGCGCTTAATGCAAAAGACCTTTCTTTCCCAGATAGGGCGTAATCTCGAAGCATATGTAGACAACTTGGTTGTAAAAAGTACCAAGAGATTGTCTCATTTGGACGATCTCGCTGAAACCTTCTGTAATTTGAATCGCTTTGGAATAAAATTAAACCCGGAGAAATGCTCTTTCGGGGTTTCTTCAGGAAAACTTCTTGGTTTCCTTGTGTGTTCCAGGGGCATTGAAGTTAATCGTGAGAAAATTAGGGCTATTGAACAAATGAGGTCGCCCTCAACCATGAAGGATGTTCAACGCCTGGCTGGTCGCATGGCGGCTTTAAGTCGCTTCATATCGCGATTAGGCGAAAAGGGATTGCCTTTCTTCAAAGCCTTGCAGAAGCATCATAACTTTACATGGTCGGATGAGGCCGAAAAAGCATTCCAGGAGGTAAAAACATATCTATCCAGTCCGCCAGTATTGGTGTCTACCGACAAAGGAGAACCATTGCTTCTTTACCTGGCGGCCACACCACACGCAGTCAGCGCCGTTCTAATCGCGGATAGGGAAGGAATACATAGACCCGTCTACTATGTGAGCGAAGTACTTCATGGTCCTAAGGAGTGCTACCCTGAGGTCCAGAAGATACTTTACGCGCTACTGATGGCTTCCCGTAAGCTACGACATTACTTTCAAGCGCACAAGATCACAGTACCCTCCTCTTTTCCTTTGCGGGATATTGTCCGAAATCCAGAGAAATCTGGTCGAATCGCCAAATGGGCGGTCGAACTCGGTGCCTTCGAAATCCATTTCACACCCCGCACGGCGGTTAAGTCTCAGGTTTTGGCCGACTTTGTGGTCGAATGGACCAACCCTGAGCCACCCGTGCAGTTGGCAGAGGAACTGGAGTGCCCCGATTATTGGACAATGTACTTTGACGGCTCCCGTAGTTTTGAACACTCGGGGGCTGGAGTGGTCTTAGTTACGCCCCAAGGCGAACAGTTTAAGTATGTCATTCAACTACACTTTGTTGCAACCAACAATGCAGTAGAGTATGAAGGTCTTCTTGCAGGGCTCCGGGTAGCAAAATCCCTCGGAGTCCGTCGATTGGTGGTGAGGGGAGACTCACAGCTGGTCGTAAACCAGGTAAACAAGGAGTACAGCACCTCCGATGAGACAATGGCTCATTACCTGGGGGAAGTGAGGAGATTGGAAAAACACTTCAGTCATTTCGAAGTCCAATACATCCCGCGAAAGGACAACATTCTCGCAGACCAATTATCCAAAATTGGGTCCTCACACTCATCCGCTCCGGCAAGAGTGTTCATTGAACACTTAGACCATCCTTCGATCATGACTTCGGTCGAAGATGATCCGGTAATAGCCTTCGTTACCAACCTTGGTCAGGAACAAGATTGGACTCTTCCATTGAGGGTCTATCTTGAACATGGGACCCTACCCGAGGATGAAACCGAAAGTGATCGGTTAATTCAAAAAGCGCGTCTGTACAAACTCATAGATGGGATTTTGTACAGAAAGGGTACTCAAGGAGTATTCATGCGTTGTATATCTCAGGAGGAAGGAAAGTCCCTCTTGAGAGAAATACATGACGGTGTATGCGGTGCGCACTCGTCATATCGGACACTGGTCGGAAAGGCTTTCCGACAAGGATTCTACTGGCCTTCGGCACTTGATGACACCAAGCATATGGTCAAGACGTGTCCCCAGTGTCAGTTCCACGCAAGGCAAGTTCATCAACCTGCCTATGCATTGCAAACCATTCCTCTCGCATGGCCATTCGCGGTCTGGGGGATGGATATCGTCGGTCCTATGCCACAAGCGGTCAATGGGTACAAGTTTCTGTTCGTAGCCATTGACACGTTTACAAAGTGGATTGAGGCCGAACCAGTACGAAATATTACCGCATCAACAGCACAAAAGTTCTTCCATAAGAACATTGTGGCACGATTTGGTATTCCAAACCGTCTCATAACAGACAATGGCTCTCAGTTCGCCAGCGGTCTTTTCCTGGACTACTGCGATCAGGTTGGGACCAAGGTGTGCTTTGCTTCTGTGGCCCATCCACAAAGCAATGGTGCCGTAGAACGAGCCAATGGGCAAATACTGCAAGGCATCAAAAAGCGCGTCTTTGATCGCCTTAAGACCAGCTCGGGGGCTTGGGCAGATGAGCTCTATACCGTTCTATGGGCGTTACGGACTACTTCTAGTCGCGCCACCGGTGAGACGCCCTTCCATTTGGTTTATGGGGCCGAGGCGGTATTGCCTATGGAAGTAAGTATTGGTTCTGTTCGGACAGATCAGTTCGAACAGATTAATCAGTCCAAACAACGGGCGCAAGATCTCATCCTCTTAGAAGATCGGCGTGATCGCACCTTGGTTAAGTCCGCGGCATACTTGCAAGCTTTACGCAGGTATCACAGTAAAAAGGTGCGACCACGTGATCTCAACGTGGGTGACTTGGTTTTGCGAAAAATTCAAGACCAGTCTAATCGCAACAAATTCTCCCCAAAATGGGAAGGTCCTTATACTGTTGTCTCAGTGCCGCGGACAGGATCGGCGCGGTTAGCTATGGAGGATGGTCGGATTTTGTCCAATACTTGGAACATCGATCAACTTCGCAAGTTTTACGTGTAAGTATTCCAATCACTTTTTTCCTGTTCAATTAGCATCTTTTGCCAAAACAAAATATGTTTTGCTTTCATACAATGAGTTTTTCTCTTTAAGCCCGTATCATATGCATTCGACCTGGGGGCTGACCGCCGACGGTCAGATCATTACAACAATCTAATCGGATTCATTGGTCGATCTCATGACCACTTACAGATAAGTCACTCCTAAATAAGCCGTTTCTCAAACGCATACGGGGCTATCTGGAAAGTCCTTGGTCATCTGAGTGGCTACCAGTTCGTAATAAGATTAGACGTTACATTGATCCTGATCGTTGGTTTAAAACGCACACCCCTGGTCGTTACGCTTATGTTTTCTCCTCTGCTTATAACACTAAGGCTTTAGTATTCATAAGCAGAGGCGGGGGCTAGGGAGGATGTGCTTATAGTATGGAATTCATATTATAAGAATGCAAAATATATATTTCTTGTCAAAACTGATTTTCTACATACATTGCATTATACACAATTGTCTAGATACAAAAATAAGGATCATTCGATCCCCAGCTCAGTCAGGAGACTATCTACTAAGGGCTTCACCTCCTCTATGACTGCATCGAGCAGCTCTTCACTCTCGACCTCAACCGGACCCACCAGTGCGCTCAGATCTGCATCTGGGCCATGGTGAAGTCGAACCCGGCTGAGTACGGCTACTGCGGCTGATCGAACCTTGGTTCTGATCACCTCTTCGTGTCGCCGTGTATCTCCAGGGAGATACTCAAGCAGTGAATCCCCCTGAGCAGTAAGCAACGATGTCCAGTCACTTATGCTGAGGTTGTCTTGCTTCGGTTCTACCACATCGGTCTTCAAAAGATCAGCCACGGCCTTCAGTTTTTCGAAGATCAGAAGGCTCAGCTCTTTGATCGCCCGATCGGTGTGGCGAATCGAGGATTCAAGAATCCCCTTGTCCCGACTAAGCTGAGTAATTCGACCTGCTTGCGCTGTACAGAGAGAGGAGATTATTTGCATGTTATGGGCTCAAGTCTTCTTAATCAGGAATTGCCTTACCAGCATTCTTTGATCGAAGTTTGTTGAGTTCAGTTTCTTGGTTCTTAAACATTGAAACTGAACTGGCCACCTCTTTCTTCAAAAATGTAACCTCTCTGCAGCAAAATCAAGGCAGTCACAACCAAAATGCACCCATACTAACCAAAGGGTAATGGTACTCACCTGCGCAAGCTGTCGCGTTCTTTTTGAATGGCTTCTGTACTGGCCATCACAACATGCGAATGGCTTATTAGCCAGGATAACCCCTGTGGTGCCAAGGAAGAAGATCAAAGGTGTCCTAAGAACAATTCAAGCACGAGAGTGGAGGTTTATTATACCTTCATAAACTTTTGTAAGACAACATCATTCATTCCAGCGGGGATCCTCGCTAGATCCCCTGATGCGCTTACTACAGGGACAGTTGGTGGGAGTGCCGGCTGGGCGCTACCCCCAGTAGTCATCGGTTGTGACTGGGTCCCTACATTTATTCCTTCCCCTGCGGTCTGGACGACTTCCTGGACCACAGGGGTGGAGCGTTCTTCGTTGGAAGCTCCTGTACCAGCTGCGGCTTCAACCCCTCCGGAGGCGGTTGAAGAGCTGGGCACCGTCTTTCTTTGCCTGACAAGAAAGGCAATTTGAGCAGTTTTTATTTAAGATTATTGCCAACTAAAGGTTCTTACCTTATTTGAAATCCCATTCGCTCCTGAGATTTCTGGGAAGGTTCCCCTTGGGAAGAAGAACCATCATCGGTTCTTGCCTTCCTCATGGCAAACAAGGTAGCTCCCCCCTGGATGTGTTCAGCTATGAGCATATTTCTAAGGAAAAGATAGAGACAAAAAGCAAGGTCTTTACCTGGGCTACCGTACTAGCTGGTGGGGCTACATCTGAAGGCCTTGGCAACTCCTGGGTCGCTGGAGCCACCACAACCGGCCTTTGCTCAACTACCTCCCCCTCTGTCTGCAGAGTAGGAGGATTTTCCCCCCTAGGACTTGCAGTAGTCACAGGGAGAAGCTCTTCTCCCTGTATGAACATTGATTTGTCAAACATACAGAAGGAATCATAAAAAGATTGACAGAAAGGAATCCTTACCGTGGTCGTCCTTCCGACCAGAGGAACAGAGACAACCGGTCCTGAAGTCTCGGGGGCTTCAGGAATTGGGTGGTCACCCGCGACCACAAGATTTTTGGTGGTCGCAGGATCTGCCACGACCACCTCTTCGGTAGTACTGGTCTCTACGGGGCAGCTTGGGGCATCGCCGGATGGGAGATCCGCGATCTTCCTCCTCCGAAGGACCAGAGGAACATCATCCTCTTCTTCCTCGCTCCCCTCTCCCTGTACGACGAAGAAGTGATTCCAATCTGCGCCTGGTAAAACAGAAGGGATGTGATATCTTACCGCCGTTTTTCTCGCAGTAGGAGGAACGCTCCGTGAAGACCCCTCCCCGGGATTCAGTCTGGCCTTCTTGGAGGCAGGACACTTTGTCCTGGGTCTTTGGGAGACCTTCTTCACGTTCTTTACCGTTGGCTTCCCATGAGAACCTACGTTCTCACTCGAGAAAGTCGTCTCGGCAAACCTTCCTAGGAGCTGATTCACATTTTTGATGAAAATGTTTAACGCTGGACTTGCATAAGATCTAAAAAATGGAGGCCAGATAGAGGATGTACCTTTCGGCGCTCCTGTTTAAGATCGTCGCCGGCGTGAATTAGACTCTGTGGACGAGGCGATCCCTTAGGGCCCTCTACATCGCCATTGTAGGCCCTAAGGAGGGAATTGGTCCGCCTTTCAATTTTGGGTGAAGGCAGGACTGTTCCCAAACTCAAGTCAGAATTTGCACAATTCATGAATGGGAAAGCTCAGCGCCAAAGAAATGAATACCTTGACTGTAGTCCAGGGTACTATCCGCCATGGACCTAATCTTCCACGCCGGATGAGCCCTTTCACGCAGAGGACTCACCCGATTCTTCACGAAGTCTCGAATAATGTCTCGAGCCGTCAATCCTTGATTGACCAAGTGAAGAATCACCTCGGCATGCTTCGAAAGCTCCGAGTTCATCGCCGGGGGAACATCTAACTCGCTCGACTTCTCCTGTCGTGAGTTTTCAAACCATAGACTGCTTTCGGATGGTGGAGAGCAGTAAAACCACCTTTGGTGCCACCCGTGCACAGAATCTCGCAGGGGTGGGGAGGGATACTCCTATTTGTCCCTCAGCCGGAAGTAGATGCATCCGGCGGCGTTGGTGCTCTTCGACCACGCCGAAAAGTAGAATCGCCGGAAAAGATCCACGCTGGGATGTATTCCGACGAACGCTTCACAAAGATGCTAGAATACCGCAAGGATCAGCATCGCTTTGGGGTGGAGGTTGATCAGTTCCCACCCATAGTGCTCAAGGACATCCTTGAGGAACCGACTCTCAAGGAATCGGAACCCGCAGCGTAGGTACTCCTCAAAAACCACCAACTCGCCCTCTTGGACAGTTGGGGTTTCTTGGTCTTTCTCCGCAGGCCGCCAGTTAATGAGCAGCCGCGAAGGAAGGATCTCCTCCTTCTCTAACGCCACTAGGCTCTCCTCGGCATGATGGATGGATCGGCTCCAGGACGCCATCTTTGGTGGAGAATCAAAGGGAAAGCTGGCGATTTTGGGAAGACGAAGGCTGAAGAAAATGAGGGTTTTGTGCGGCGGGAATAATGAGGGTTTTAGCTGTGTGGCTTCTTTGAGAAGACATCTGCTCTTTTTTTAGACCCAAGGCGACACATTATTGAGTAAGCGGCTCATTTCAAACGTTCCATTGAATGCTTTATTCATTTCCCATAATGGATACTGTCTCTGATGGACCCGATAAAGTATTCAGGCGTTGGATCTGAAACAAAAAGACTTATTTGTTTTGGAAACTGAAAGTGCAAAAGGACTGAAAAATTTTTTAGTACTTTTCAAAAGACGTTTTTCCTTTTTATACTTTGAACATTTTTTTCGAAAAAATCATGCAACTCAATTTTTGACGTACTGAAATGTTTCTAATTGGGTTATGGTTTTATCAAAATCATGTTTTAGGCTAAAACTTCAATTCTAATCGGAGTGACAGCCTGACCGAGTTCCAACTCTGGTCGCACTTTAGTTTTGACCGCGGCTCTGAAACTGATCGCGGGATCAGGGCAGGTCGCGGTGCTTTTTTCTTAAACGCGATTCTGATCGCAGAACTAAACTTTCCCGTGTATGAATGGTCGCAAACATAAAGTTTATGGCTATATTTTCGCACAGAATATGTGAAGAATATTTATGAGAAATAAGAAACTTTTATTTCTTACATTCTTTACATACAAAAGGGATACAGTCGATCAAAATATCGACTTGCTCCGAAAGAAGTTTACAAAGTTCCCCAAGGGACATGTTGTTGTCAGTAGGATCTACACTGGCAACCCCCAGGGAACTAGCAACTACCCTAAGTCTATCTACATCGTCCCTAACAACAGACGCACTATTGTTCCTAATTAAGTCGGAGAGTTCTCACTGTTGCTGAGCATAGTCCCTCTCTCGACGGAAATGGTGCGCCTCTTCTCGGGATCGATCAAAACATTCTGCTAGACGCAGAATCTTCGAGGCCATCTCCTCGGTCTTCTTCTCCAGGGCATTCTTCTCTTCCAGAAGAGTCTGTCCATAAGGAAGAAATGGAGTAGCAGAAGGCTGATCGCTGGAGCCTCCAACCTCCTGCATTTTGCAAAAGTTAGTCACACTAACTATAATTATCAGCAAAAGGGGAGAAGAATTGTTACCTGTCCCGGTGCATAACCCGTCTTGGGAGGAAGATCATCAGATGGTGGAAGAGCAACCTTCCCATCAGAAGATTGCTTCGCCAACCCAATGTGGCAATCATCTGATCGAGGGATAGTCACCGCTTGCCGACCAGGGTGTTGATCACCCAAAAGGATGGGAGAATTAAATGTGATGGGATCTTTCTCTAAGGATAAAGGCCTAACTTGCCGAGAGGCATGAACGGGGAGGGTCAAAGGAACTGAAGGAAGAAAGAAACTTGCTACATTCTTCACCTTTGTTCCACTAGAAGATCCTTCGTCAACCTTGGGTTTCTTCCTTAAGGAAGACAGGACTTCAATCGGTTGAGACCCTTGTTCGACAACTTCCTCTTCATCACTCTCAATCTCGATGATATCGTGATCTGCCATTGGGAGAAGTATGTGAAAAGGAAGAAGGCAGGATAACAAGAAAAGGACTTAGGCGTGGAGGGAAATTGTGAAGTTTTACAAAATCCAGGAGCCTGGTATTTATAGACGCCTGGGTGACGGTTTGCATTCCAGACGCCTCGGGTTTCACCAAAACATTTACAATTTTACCTCGAGATAAAAACAGTTATACGGCGCTATCATTGCCCGTCACATAATGTCAGAACCCGTCTTGGGAAACCAACCATTTTTACTTAGTGCGCCACTAAGTGAAAAAATTGAAGAGTCGGGTTAAAAATTCAATGCATGGTTTTAAAATTCGAAATAAACACGTCTCTTCGTTTTCTTCGAATTTGGGGGCTAGCTGACGAGGATTGACACCCGGGTCACTTCTAATAAACTTTTGGTTCAAGACAGGTTCGAACCAGACATGTATCTGGCGATGCGAACTCAAGCTATTCTGAGGGGCATCACCATGAGGTCGCAAGCTTTACGCGATCAGGTCGCGGGTTTCGTGCGATCAGGCCGATAGCCTTGTGCGGTCAGAAGTTCGTATGCTGTACGCGGACTGGATATCCGGGATGTTGCGCGGTCAGCCCAGATTCCGCGGTCAGGACATTCTCGACCAGGGTGCTTGGAGTTTATTCGGTTATCCTTATATCAGAATATTCCAAGCATCCCGAAGATTCCTCCACGTTGAAGACCAACCGTCAGAGGTTAATATATGCGGTTATTCATGATTAAAACGTGTTAATAACCTCCGTGGAAGTTAATAGCGGTTCTTCAGGAACAGCATCCAACCGTTTGATGCAGTTTTCTTCATATGGCACCCTTTCGACCAATAAAAAAGGTGCCAAAGTACATCAAAAGGGGGGATCGATCTAAGACATTTGGAAGAACAAGACCCCTGAGATAAGTGAGATACAAGATATCTCGACCACTCAAACAGCCAAGTCTATGGCTTAGATCAGACAACATTTACAAGTCTCCTATAGCTTCTTTTTGTACACTTATATAGGAGAAACTTTCGCCTGTGAAGGTTTCTCCCCGCTAGTTTGTAAAGCTTTATCACATATAGTGAAATCCTAACAGGACGTAGGGCTTTTACTCCCACCATCGAGGGTCCGAACCTGTATAAATCTCTTTGTGCTCCTGTTCACCATTGTTCTACATACCTTCCCGGAGGGTCATCTTGAAAGGTCTCACAATTACAAATTTTGCATAAGTTCGGCTGAGGACCCCGAGTCCGAATCGTCGACACCCAGTTGTGCCAGTATCTTACCCCAAAAAGTTGGCAATCAAACTCTTTCGTTCAGATCTTTTTCACAAATCAGCCCTTTTCAGATTTGTCAAAAGCCCCAAAAAGACTAAAAGTCTCAGACCACCTCCAAAGTTTGATCTGATTCAGTGAATATCTCCCATTCACTATTCTGAACATTTTTCCCTTCTGGAAGAATTTCCAAATCCTGCCCTAAACCTGAGTTTCGGCCCTTGCCGTTTTTGAAACCCTAATTACCCTATTTTACCCTAAAGTCGTTTTCCCCACTTTTGTTGAAACCCTTCAGATCTTGCCCGATCTTGTCAAACTTTGGCTAGATGAGTTTCATTAATCTTATGCAACTCATTCCTGAAATCAGATTTCAGATCAGCCCTCTAGGTCTCCAGATTTACAATCAAGCCCATTTCCAATTCAAACTTTCTTCACAGATCAGTCCCTGGAGCAAGTTTCAAAATTGCATTTCAGCCCGAGCTATTCTTTTTCAGCCCCCGTTCGACCAGTGCCCCGTTCATCTTTGCCTCGCCGCAGAACTCGCCGCTGGCCATCTTCTCCGGTCGCCCGTGCTCGTGGTCAGTTGAGCCACCCCGCGCGCACGTGGCAGTTACCAAAGACCCTGCAACACCCAGCGGTTAAACGCCTGCGCTCCAGCAGCGTTTTCGCGCGCGCACGCCCGTGGCCATGGCACTTGCATGCGTGTACGTGTCACCGCCGGAGCTTTGCTGTTGCCTCCGCATCCGCGCCGTTTCAAACCCAGTTCCAATGCGCTCCCGACAACGGTGGAAAAGTTACTGCACAGCCCGTGCACATCACGTCGTCATCGCCGTTGTTGCACCTGCGCCCGACAAGCTTCTCCCCAGCGCAAGCAATCGTTGTCGTTTTATCCCTGGAAGCTCCGCCCCAGGACCTATTTTAAACCCTCCAGTGCTGTGCTTAAGCCTCATCTCAGGACTTAGCCATTTTTCCAGAACTCTTGCCGTTTTCTTCTTCTTCTCCGGCGAGCCAACAAGTGAGCTCACGGTGCCAGCCCAGCTCGCTGCACCATTCTTCAAACCAAAACCACCAGTGAGTTCCCCTCTTTCCCCTCTCTGTGTAGTAGCAACCAATTGCACCAGATCGATCCCCATCGCCGGTGATCGCCGGATTCCCGATTTGCCCTGTTTCCCCAATGCTGCCTGATTCAATCCAAATCAGCTCTCATTCCTGTAGCAGAAACTGATCCTTAGCCACTTCTTAGCAAGCCTGTAGAATCAAAATACCCAATTGTGCTCAAATCGAAGAAATCCCGATTTGGAACTTCATCAGTTCGCTGGACCTCGTCGCCGAGCTTCTCCGGCCATCCTCCAGCAAAATTGACCCTCCAGTAGCCTTGTCATACCCCAGAGATCGTTCTCAAGCTTGGAATTGAGCTCATTCGCCTTGTATAAAAAATCCCCAATCTCCAATGTCGTCTTCTCCAGCACCGGTCGCCGGAATTCTTCCCCGGCCGATCTAGCTCCTGAAACTTTGTCCCTTAGCTTTGCCTCACCTTCCTGAGCATTTCCTTCCACTAACTCGACATCTGAATTTGCCTAGATTGTAAGTTATGCCCTTGCCAAGATCACTGTCCAGAAGCCCAGTTCATGTCCAAGTCACCACAGTTCATCACTGAATTTCATCACCTTCCAGCCATTTCTAGCCCTAGATCCTGTTGAATGATTTGATCCTGTTATCAAGGCCTAACTCCCAGACAAAGTTGTGCATCAATTGGATCCCTGGATCAAAAGTTAAGCTTTGCCCTAGTTTTTGGCAATGTCTGCACTATGTCAGTGCATGTCAGCCACTGGCATTAGCCTTGTTTGACCCCTTCTGGTTGAGCAATGGAAATGTCACTTTGTCCCCTAGATTCCTGGAGTTGTATTCTACATCTTTCTCTTCTGCCACTTCTCCAGAAAACCTACCTAAGACCAACTTATGGCTATGTCTAGCCGTGGACTAAATGTCGGCCTTTGACATTCAACTTCTTTTGAGCCCATCTCTTCGACCAGCACTCAAGTGACTTTGTCCAAATCTTTTCCCTTGCATGCATGATATATTTACTTATTATTTTCTATTGCAACTATTTTATGTATGCTTATGTAGCGTATGTGTTGTATTGCTTGTGTCCGCCGCAGTGCCCGAAGATGAAGGAGCGGAAGAAGTCTTTGAAGATTCATTCAAGTAATTAGACCCAGCAGTGCAAGGCAAGTCTCAACCCCTTGATCATGTCTCGCCTAATATTTTCAAATGAAGTATATTAGTTGTCTTCAAAGTATATGCATGCCTTATATTCAAATGAGAGTATGTTCAAATAATGTGGTTAGATATAACCTAAATGATTCTGAAACCCCTCTTGTGATTGAATACCCATGCACCCTTTTCACCCTAGGACATATGCTTAGAATTATGCTTATGCTTGAAAACTTATGCTAAATATCAAATGGTCGCTTATATGAAAAACATGTTTGAAAACCCCTTTTTGTGAAAGAAAATACAAATTAGAATTGATAGTCAAGATTGGTTTGTATGGAGAGGGTGCGGTGCGCACCAGGGAATGTGGATGGCTCCTCACTATTAATTCATAAGGACTAGAACCTTGTGTTGTGCCTCTATGCGGCATGAAAAACGTATCAACCACTTGCCTGGTATGGGACAGGCACGACTTAGTAGCTTTTTGGTATTAGCAGTTCCCTGCATGGTTTGTCGGTCTGGTTTCTCGCGTGGAGAAACTAGTTGGACGCAGTTCGTCCGTGAGTGATGTGAGTTCAGAAAAAGTATGAGAGGAAAAGGTGGAAAGAAGGAAGACGCCCTATGCCTCTGATTAAGCCGTGCGCGGTTGTAATCATGACGGTCAGATGTCTCGCATGGACAGACCAAGGCTATGTGTCCTGCGGGAGCATAGGCCAAAGGCTAGGAAGTAAGGCAGTGGGTAGGACCCACAACGGTACTTGAGACTTAATTGTCTATTTACCGGGCGGGGATACTGTTAATACTAGACTGCAAAAGCGTTGTGTGATCTCGGCCTTGTCACATGCGTATAAGTCGCATGGAGCTGATCCAACTTGAAAGCTGAGTGAAGAAGTGGATTTAAAAAGAGGTACACCTTTGCAAAGTGTAAGAAAAGTATCGGATACTCTGTACTCCCAGGTCATGGAGTATGTTCGTGGTGGATTTATCCATGTGGTTCAGCACAAGTAATTATTTGGAATCTTTTCATAATATGCGTTGATAAAAGTGATGACTCATGGGAGACCATCACAACAATTTCTTAAAGTCTATTATAAGATTTCCAAAACCCTGCTGTTGAAAATAAAACCCTTATTTAAGAAATCAAAGAATTGAAATCTACACTATTTATAATTATAAGACTTAAACCCTTTTCTTGATCACTCCTCATCTATATACCTGCATTCTTGTAATGAGACTTGCTGAGCATTGTGTAAAAACATGCTCATCCTTGCCTTTACAAACAAATTCAGAAGAAAAGATTCGAGGATCCCGATTCCCCTGGCCTTGAGCACCAAGAAGAGGAAAGAGCCTTTCCAGACGATTTGAGCTTCTAGGAGGGTCATGAGCCAAGTTGAGTCCGATGTGGAGGGAGCCCTTCCAGAGCCGCTGCAGAGGAAGTGAAGACCTTTGTGGTTGCTTTTTGTGTTGTTTTTCTGTGTTCGGTACTTCAATACCGATTCTTGATTTTGAAAAACTCTCTACTTTTTTATCAACTTTAATTAGTGCCACCCTTGGCATTATGATATTGTAATAGTGGTCCTTGTGACCTTGTACTTGTTTTAATTACCAGCTTTATTGTTTAAAGTGAATCCTGTTGTTGTGAGCTTGTGATTTACCCTTCTGTGCGCAATCCACCTGGGCGGTTGCCACGGGATTCCTCAAAGGAGGGTCCCACACATACTTCCCAGCATTCTTTCCGATCGGCCTCCCAAATTAGTTGAACTCACAAGAAAAGTCCGTGTGTTTGGCCAAACGGCCCAACATCGTGGTGCCTCGCCCCACCCTCTTGCGCTGGGATGAACCAGCTGCATCTTCAGTTACGTTGGCCGTAGTCGAACCAATACTACCATCCGATGAAGACGACAACATGTCTTTCCCTACAAAACCATCAACAAACCATCAAAAATTTAATGGAAACACAAACCAAATCATTTTACAAACCAAAATGACCTATTTTAAATATTTTTTCTATCGGTAAACACAGAAACTACCAATAGAAGATAAGATTCTATTTCTGAGCATTTTCATCTACACATTTTCATATAGGAACCAGGCAACATATGGTAATTAATTCTTCTTGGAGTTCCATAACTCAGTTCAGGATTGGAGACTAATTAGGGCAACTAAAGAGATGTTCGAAGAAAATAGTACTAAAAGATATGCAAAAATTAATTGCTAAAGGGATGTTCAGCAATTTTGCTATCGGTAAACACATGAGATACCGATAGAACATACAATGTTTTCTATCGGCAATGATATGAGATATCGATAGAACATAACAATGTTCTTTATGTGTATATGGAATATTGTTGATAAGCCGCCATTCACTGGCATCACATAATCTTAGTTTAAGTCAACATTCTCCATGATTTGCTATACTAATATTCATGGGCCAGCATTATTATTTCACACATAAATATGCACACAAGCATCTAAGTGCTACTGTGCATAATCTGACAAACCTAATGCTAATGGAATATAAAGATATTGAAGTAGCACAAAAAGTAGGTCACAACCAAAAAAGGAATAACATGGTTTATAGCACCCTCTCTTGGTTATCTTTAGCATTACCTGTATGCAAATCATCAAGACTTCACATCTATTAGGTTGGGAAAAGTCATGTATAAGCATTTGAAACATATACATCGAAGACCCATCCACATTGCCATATATTCATACCAAGTGAGTCAAAATTCCCAACCAAACTAGTACATTGCATGGCTCATGTCCTTCCAAATCCAAAGTTTTAACACTTGTTCAGAAATCTTTTCTATCGGTAAACACATGCGCTGCCGATAGAACATAATAATTTTTTCTTTCGGCAAATACGGGAGATACTGATAGAAGATGTGTAAGAACACCTCCAACATATAAAGTGCATTACATGGCAGTTGGATACAATTGATCACACATATAGCAGTATAGATAATTTAAAATCTCAAAATTGGTTCCTTACAGCAATGGAACATATTATGTCAACCCTAATTTAAATTAACATTGCCTGCGGAATTTACATAATCCAACACAATAGGGAACCCTAGTTTAATTCCAAAACTTGAAGAATTAGTACGTACAAAACACTAAGATCAAATAAGGAAGATGCTGGAAAAAGAACGACGAATTAGGGTATTTTACGGCGATCAGTTGTGGTGATGGAGAGGCGGTGTAGAACGCAGCGGCGGCCGGCGAAGGACGAAAATATGGACCGGTGGCAGTGGCGAACCAGTATCTAGGCAGCGATCGTCGTGTGGGAGTGAGGAAGTAAGTGGTCACTGCAGAGGTTGTGGTTTTCGCGCTCGAAGAGACGCGGTGCTATAAGTTGGAACGGTCCGACTAGACGAAAACTCAAGGGCCATGTTTAATAAAGTAGTGGATGCCCATTTCTATCAGTACAAACAACAAAGTACCGTCAGACTGATGGTTTTATTCTAACGGTAAAACAAAATAATACCGATAGAACAGGTAAATTTTTCCCAGAGTAATTTTTGAAGTGGACAGGGCATTGGAAAATGATGTTTCAGGGAATGGGATTTTTGGAGAGCTTAATTTTTGAAGAAGCAAGAGGCTGCAATGAGATTTTAGCAAGAAAATTTGAAGGGAAGAATTAAGTTCTTACAGGATAAAGGTACTGTACATGTTAGAACTCATGCTGTGGAGTAAAATTGAGATATATTAATGCTGTGAACTAGCTTATCATTAAGTTCTAAAGAAAAATGTATTGCCTGATGTATTTCGCGCTCGAAGAGACGCAGTGCTATAAGTTGGAACGGTTCGACAGGAGGGAAACTCAAGGACCATGTTTAATAAAGTAGTGGATGCCCTTTGCTATCGGTACAAACAACAAAATACTGTTAGGCTAATGGTTTTATTCTAACTGTACAACAAAATAATACCGATAGAACAAGTAAATTTTTCCCAGAGTAATATTTGAAGTGGGCAGGGCATTGGAAAATGATGTTTCAGGGAATGGGATTTTTGGAGAGCTTAATTTTTGAAGAAGCAAGAGGCTGCAATAAGATTTTGGCAAGAAAATTTAAAGGGAAGAATTAAGTTCTTACAGGATAAAGGTATTGTACATGTTAGAACTCATACTGTGGAGTAAAATTGAGATATATTAATGCTGTGAACTAGCTTATCATTAAGTTCTAAAGAAAATGTATTGCCTGATGTATTAATGATAAGTTCCTCACCTTGATGCACAACTTGTGGGCTGTTTGCTTGGCATTTTTCCCTGAAATAGAAAATAATCATCAATGGTTCTCAACCCATAATCCTTCTTCGTGATCATCTCAAAAATACGTTGTTTCGTCGATATCTTCAGTAGGGATAGATTGAATGTCCTCTAAAAATGGAGGTATTTTAGTCGAATTGGTTACACTCCTCTTTGTCGACAACGTCTTCGACCCCAACAATACGTCTCTTGCTGTGGAGGACAACGTTCAAGTTTGGATTGGCCGAGTCAACGATGTAGAATACCTGTGTGGATTGCTTTGCAAGTATGATTGGATCGTCTTGGTGTCCGACTCTATCAAGATCGACGAGAGTAAACCTGTAACTGTCAACTTTAACACCTCGAGGGATTTTGACCAATTGGCATCGAAACAAGGGAATCTTAAATAATCCGTAATCAAGCTCCCATATTTCATCAATAGCACCGTAATATGAGTTCAGCGCCCTTACTGACCTGGCATCCTCAAAAATAGCAAACAGTGTGACTCCTCTACATTGCGTGCTACTCTTGGCGTCTTAAGCTCTTGTATAAAATGAATACCCATTGATCTCGTACCCCTGCCAAGTCCCTACAGTGAATCTTGGGCCTCTAGCCAACTATGTCACAGTTTCACTTATGGAGCCCTCGGCAGCTCGCGTGACTCTTTCTTGGATCCACCCAGCAAATTTCCTGTTATGTTCTCTAGTGACCCAAATCTTTGACTTCGAAGGATTCTGTGACCGTAACATTACCTTGTGCTCGTGTATGTATGGCTTGACCTCCGTCATGTGTTGTAAGACCCAAAAATGTGATTTTGCGTACACATCACGGGCGGGGACAATAGCTTTGAATCCAATCGTTCCGATGCCCTGAAGCCTACCACGTGTCGGAACCTAGGAACGCCAATTGGGTCAACCCCGGCCATATAATCCGTGCAAAATTCAATCACCTCCTCGGCGGCGTCCTTACGTATCCCTTCAATACACCCATAAATCTCTCAAATGGATATATGTAGCGGAGGCACACGGGTCCACAAAACTTGATTTCTCTGATAAGGTGAACAATCAGATGGATCATAACATCAAAAAAGGATGGAGGGAAATACATCTCGAGCTAACAAAGAGTTGTAACCACGTCGCGTTGCAAAGCGTCCAGTCCATCCGGATCAATTACCTACAAGGACACAGTTGCGCCAAATATTCATATCAGAAAAATCTTCTAATTAAGCTCTACAAGTGGAGCTAATTAACTTATAGTACGAGTGCACGTACTTACCTTGCAAGATATTGCGTTGAAGAAATAACATAGATTTGTGATTGTCTCTCTGACTTTAATTGGAAGAATACCTCTGATAGCAATGGGAAGCATTTGTAACATCAGCACATGACAGTCATGGGACTTCATGCCAACCAGTTTTAGGTCCTTCATGGACACAAGTTTTTTCAAGTTCGCGGAATACCCACATGGAACTTTAACGCCGTGCAGGCACCGACAGAGTTCTTTTTTTTACTTTTGGACAACGTATAGCAGGCCGGGGGGAGGTATGTACGCTTTTCCTTCTCCAAAGGTGAAAGCTCAATCCTTATCCCCATTTCCACCATGTCACAACGAGCTTTCACACCATCCTTTGTCTTTCCCGGAATGTTCAACAACAAACGAATCAAACTGTCACAGATATTTTTCTCTACATACATGACGTCAATGCAATGTCAAACTTGTAAGTGCTCCCAGTACGGTAGATCCCAAAGAATCGATCTCTTCTTCCAAACATTTTTTTCTCGAGGTTTAGAATACTTACCGAACTCAGCTTTGATGTCCTTCACGCGTGAGTAAATCTCCTTACCGGTCAGAAACACTGGAGCTGATCCCTTCTCAGGCTTCCCGTTAAATGATTTCCTCTTCTTACGGTACATGTGATGCACCGGAAGAAACCTGCGGTGACCCATGTACACTGTTTTCTGGCAGTTTCGCAACCACATGCTCTCAGTTTCATCTAGGCAAATAGGGCAAGCCTTAGCTCCTTTCGCACTATACCCCGACAAATTGCCGTAGGTCGGAAAATAATTTATGGTGCAAAATATCAAGGCCCGCAAGATGAAATTCTCTTTCTTGTATGCATCCCACACTTGCACCCCCTCGCTCCACAATTTCTGTAAGTCCTCGATTAAAGGCGCTAGAAACACGTCAATATCATTTCTGGGTTGTCTGGGTCCTGAGATTAGTAACGCCATCATGATGTACTTGCGCTTCATGCATAACCAAGGAAGAAGATTGTAGATGCATAAAAGAACCGGCCAAGTGCTATGCCGACTGCTCATATTACCATGTGGGTTCATACCATTTGTACTCAGCCCGAACCTTATATTCCTAACTTCGCCGCCGAACTCAACAAATGTTCTGTTGATGTTTCTCCATTGAATAGAATCAGCTGGGTGTCTTAGTTTTCCATCTTGTTTCCGGCCTTCAGCATGCCAACTCAAGTACTTCACGACTTTCGGATTTGCAAACAGCCGCTTCAATCTAGGTATCACAGGCAAGTACCACACAGTTTTCGTCGGAGGTCCTTTCTTTACCTCGTGACGTTCACTGTCAATCCGGTCCCTACGCGTTTACCTCGATGCACCGCATCTTGGACAAACATGCAAACTGGAGTACTCATTACGGTACAACACACAATCATTTGGGCATGCATGTATTCTTTTGATTTTCATTCCCAACGGACACAACAGTTTTTTGGCTCGGTAAGTAGATCTTGGCAACTCATTTCCCTCTGGAAACATGTCCGCTAGAAGATCTAATAGTGCCATGAAACTCTTATCGCTCCAACAGTTGCCTGCCTTCAATTTATATAATCTCAGCAAAGAAGACAGTTTTGTAAATTTTGCACATCCAGGGAACAGAGGCTTCTCAGAGTCAGCAATCAGTTTCTCAAATTCACAGAAGTCGTTTTCGTTGTAATCTTCCTCTACATCACGTAACATCTCATCTAGATTGTCATCATCATGTACGTGCACATCGGAATGAACATTATCAAAATTCGGATGATCATCAATATTATTGCAATCCACATCCGAGTCCTGCCATTGGTAGTAGTGGTGCTTGTTTCCTCAAGATCTTTGCCATGCCATATCCAACGGGTGTATCGCGCGTTAAAACCATGACGAATCAAATGACTCTTCATTTGATCAGAGTTGTTAAACCTCTTCAAGTTCATACAATCTGTACAAGGACAAAGCATATCTTTCTCTCCCTTCCTCGCCTTTTGTTGCTCAGCAAATTTAATAAACCCATTCACACCATCCAAATATTCAAGAGTAGTACGTTTTATTCCATACATCTAATATTTTCTGTCCATTTGCAATTAACAGAATTTAACGAGTCAGCCATGCATGAAACCTGCTCGATTAAGTTATGTATATGTGCATGTCCAACCTCTTACAACTGATGTGTTAAAGTACCCTAGCCTGACGAAATTAACATTAATTAACCTAGCTAACTACACAATACAAGTTAGTGAGCTCCTAAAACATGAGGCATTTCCAGCTAGCTGCCAAGCTTGGAGCTACAAGCTTGGAACTACAAGTTTGGAACTACACAATACAGCTAGCTTGCAAGTAGAGAGGGAGGGAGATCTAGAGGGAGAGAGAGATAAGTGATGACAATTAAGCTTACCTTAAAGAGAGGGTGCAATCAACTTCCTTCCAGCTTGCCCTGATCACCCTAGCAGTGTAGCTGCGAGCGTGGAACTCTCATCACAAACAGAGGGACACAGAGTGCAACAGAACAAAACAGCAGCTCAGCAATGGTCAAGTGGGGTTTTACTTATACTGGACCTATTTCTAACGGTAAATACATGAAATGCCCGTTAGACTAAGTGCGGGTAATTTTGTACTCACATCTTCTATCGGTACAAACACACATATACCGTTAGAACAAGTACTGGTGCATTGCTGAATACGTACAGGTGTTGTTCTATCGGTAAATATGTGTATTTACTGTTAGAAGATGTACTATACATGGCTGAAACAAAACCAAATTGGGTAATGCATGACATAGCAATTTAAGTGCACGATGCACACCAGTCCTCACATTCAAGTGCATGCCTGAGGCACATAAGCAAATACAGGTTTTTTTTCTATCGGTAAATATGTGTATTTGCCGTTAGAAGAGGTATTGTACATCGCTGAAACAAAACCAAACTGGGTAATGCATGACACAGCAATCTAAGTGCACAGATGCACACCAGTCCTCACATTCAAGTGCATGCCTGAGGCACATAAGCAAATACAGGTGTTTTTCTATCGGTAAATATGTGTATTTACCGTTAGAAGAGGTACTGGTACATGGCTGAAACAAAAAGCAAGCTGGGTAATGCATGACATAGCAATCTAAGTGCACACATGCACACCAGTTATCACATTCAAGTGCATGTCTGAGGCACCAGTTCTCACATTCAAGTTGAGTGTACATATGTTGTTCTATCGGTAAATTATGTACTGGTACATGGATGAAACTGGGTAATGCATGACACACATGACACTAGTTCTCACATTCAAAGAATCATATCTAAACACAATGTAACATCAAACAGATCTTAACTGGAAGATAAAGAAATATTTCAAGAGATGCTAATTTGCAGATTAACTAGGAGACAAAAAATACTTTTCTTAGGTACTTGGTACTTCATCTTGCCAAAGAAATTAAAAATCTCTACTTACATGAGATCTTGGTTTGCCTCCATTCTTTTAAAAAAATGCAAGAGGAAACATAAAAAATGAGTACTATTTAAACTCATTCTAGTTAATGGCTGAAATAAAAGCAAGCTGATTCATATATGACACATCAATTTAGGTGCAAACATACACATGCTAGTTCACAAATTCAAGTGCATGTCTGAAACAGCAGTACAAATACACACCTACCTACCAATACAATTAAATACACAAATACTCCCATGTACACATTCAAGTTCATGTCCCAAATAGCAATACATGATACACAAATATACAACAATATATAAATACAACAATTCACACATTCGATGTATATTAGAAAAGTCACATCTGAAATTAACAACATATCGTCACGAGGACCCAGTGGCTCATACATTTTACATAAAAGAGAACCTTTGCAAGTTGCGACAATGCAACTACACCCACCCACACAGACTAGGCAGTGGTGGGTATGTGGGGAAGAAGGCGTTGTGGAGGAAGCAGGACGAGGAGGCTTCCCAGTCTTCGCCCGCAATTGGTGCCGAGCAAGATCGACGTGACCTCCTCCGGAAGCTTCTCTGTGAATAACCCTGCGGACAGGGAAGTGATCGACCGGCTGGTAAGATTGTCCGATCACGTACTATCCTCGTAACACGCATGCAATGGGTTGTATTGCTAAGTTCTCCTATTGCAGGTGACGCTGAGTGCACAGGCGGCATCCGGAGAGTTCAACCCGAGGAGGGACAGGGATAGCTTCACAGCGGCGCTAGGAAACAAGGAGCATCCAGGCCGCGTGCGCGGCCTCGGTGCCACTGTGCCTTGGAGGCATGGTTTCCCTAATGATGAGGAGGCGGCTAAGAGGAGAAAGAGATCCCACCAAGCCCACGATGAACGGCTCAAGGAGGAGATGAGATCGGAGTTCGCTACTCGGGACACAGCACTCCTGCAGCAGTTGTCGGAGATGCGGTTCATGTATGAAGAGCTAAGAAAGGTGACCCAGGACACCCCCCTTGTAGCAGCGGAAGTACCGACCCCCATTCTTGGCCACCGTAGTAGCTGCGCGTCTGTGCCGTGGTCTTCACAGACGGAGCCCTCTCCAAAGTACCCGGTGGACTTTCTGCAGGTAATGACCGTTTGTCTATGTTAATTCATTCGAAAGTGAAAAGCGGTGAAATTCAATATGTTAATGCGCACTGTTTGTAGGAACCCGCCTCCTGCAAGCTTATGGTGCTGGCTGGTCTCTTCCCGATCGAGGCTGGCCGTGGGATGGCGCAACCATGCACGACGGGGGCCACAATCCACGGTGCCCCTCTATGTGAGGGTTTTGCACGGGTCCAGGTGAACAGTGTCTTTGACCATTGCAAGGGTTTTCCGTTGGAGAAGCCGCCGAACAACGAGATTACCACTCTCGGGGATGCGGTGCACACGTTCATGCAATGGCCCAAGAAATACATCGTCCTAGATGAGGTAATTCCCCCACCAGTTTCATAATTCGTACTATAATAATAGCCCTCAGAGTTAGTGTCCTAATACGTAAGTTCTTACATCACAAACATCACAGACCGTCACACGGCCTACTAGCCAGCCGACCCCTCCGATGATGAAGCTGACTCCGACTAGGAGGCAACCATTCAAGAAGCTGGCTAGTAGGGGAAAAGCAAAGAAGAGCCCGGCGAAGGAGTGCGAGAAGAGTGCGCCAGCTCTCATGCCGTTCGCTCTGGGGATGCCCATGGCCTCCGATACCGCAACTTCGAGCATGGGGTTAGCATGCCAGAGCCTGCATGCATGGTACATGAGGAGGACAAACCAGACCAGGACGCAGCATCCGACGCACATCATGGTCAAGTACACCGTGGCAGAGTTCCATAACGACATTGGGACCTACCCGGTGACCTTCGAAGACCTGCACAATTTACTGAACAAAGATGCGCTCGACTTGTCAATCCTACGGTCTTGGGTGTTGTAAGTATCCTACTATCCTATGCCTGTTCGTGCATATACGGATATATGTCATTTATTAATTGGTTACTTCCGTTCAGCTGCATAACCAGCTATGCCAAATCTAAGGGCATACCTGTTGATTTCTTGGACCCCCAGATGGTCGCCGAGATGATGTTTAGGACCGACGCAGACTTCTTAGTGCTTTCATCAGTACTTCACCCGTAGATTAGTGTCTCCATGTGCACACCCCCAAACTTAGATTAAATTTTTAGTTCTTTACGTGTAACATGTAGCTACCACTGGATCCTGCTGCTACTTATTCTGAAAAGGAACAAGGTGTTCTACCTTGATTCATTGCAGAGGAAAGGGTACTCATATTGCGGCGCACGAGATGTATTCAAAAGGTGATGATATTCATGTGAACCTGTCTTGCATGCATCTAGATTTACTGTCCTCAAATTGTCAATTTTGGCTATCCTCAAACTGTCAATTTTGACTATCTACAGGGCTTTCACGAACTACTTTGCCGAGGGAGGGTGACAACACAAGCGGCGAGCCGATAAGTTTCAGTGGTTACAATTTTCGGTACAAATTTCAACTGGCATCTGTTTTACTTTATAACGTGTCCGCAGCTAACTCTCGGTCTGTAAATTGGCAGTGCCATTAGCAGCCGGACGACAATACATGTGGGTTCTAGTAATGCACCACATATATGACCTGATCATCACCCCTCACCGCCCAGATTTCCCCGAGGTATACAACTGCTCCCCTTTGTATGGATTTGGCAGAATTTACAACTGTATTGAGCTAATTTTTTTTGTACCAACTCTTGCTGTAGGGGGTCGACTTCCCTTCGGAAAGCTTTGACCCTCGGGAGATTAGTATTGTCCGAGGGATGCTCGCTGAGTTTTTCCTTGAGGAGGTCATATCAACCAACGGGAAGTTTAGGGACCCGCAAGCACTACTACAGAAATGCTTTTCACTATCGGTTAAAAATCCACTCTACTATCAGTTCTCTTACCGATAGTGATCGGCACGATAGTAGAAACGTAGCACACTTCTATCGGTTGAAAACAATTAGTAAAACATTTACATTCCCAATGTTCACTAATCGCTATCGACTATTTCTTCTATCGGCTCGTATATAAACCGATAGTATTGTGTACGTTTTTTCTATCGGCTAGGATCTAAACCGATAGTAATGTGTATGTTTTTTTCTATCGGCTGGGATCTAAACCAATAGTATTGTGTAGACACAGTTAGTACTGGAAACTTTATTCTATCGGTTGTTGTATATGAACCCGATAGTATTGTATAGACACAGTTAGTACTGGAAACTTTATTCTATCAGTTGTTGTATATGAACTGATAGTACTGGAATATTTATTCTATCGGTTGTAGTATATAACCGATAGTACTGTGTAGTTTTTCCTATCGGTTATGTACTCGACACGGTTAGTACTGGAATCTTGCACATATACATACAGCAATACAGAGATACATTGGATCATTCACAAATACACCAATATTTACAAATATACACCAATATTCACATATTGAAGTTGTTCACAAATACACTAATACAGTAATATACACATGCATTGGACAGATTGAATTTATTCACATATTGATCGAGTTTATTCACAAATAAATCAATGAATCTATTCACATATTGATTTTATTCACAAATACAGCAATCAACACATTCAATATATATTACACAAGTCAGTTACAATCGATCGTTGATAGCCCCTTCTTCCATGACATATTGAGCCCAAATTGTTCACAGCAACTTCAATTGACCCAACTCATATTGCTCTTTGAACATGGCGCTCTGCATATATGCGTGTATGAAGTTAGGATCGTACGTCACACCCAATTAAAGTTCGATTTTAAGTCAGGAAAAATGGTTACCTTAGGGAATTGGGCAAAGTTTCTCCTGTTCAGGTCATACATGAATATCATGACATAGAAGCCACATTCCCACGATTGTGGCTGCTGATGGCACTGGAAAAATTGCATATGCAAAGACATAAACCCACATTAACTCGAAAGAACTAATTAAGCTTAAATTAAAAGACTCATCATGAGTACTTCCATCCGTATTAATTACCTCATATTCTTTCCAAGAAATTGTTGTGCCCTTCGACGCGTCATGCCTCCCTCCAGCACTAGCATAATTTTTGAAAGCCCTGTATTTAATTTAGCATTGCCGGTTAATATGTTATCATTAATTAGCTAGTCAGAGAAAAATTTAAAACAACTATGTTACTTATGCGTCTATGTGTCGAGGTAATAGACCTCATTCATCCATGGGCAAATGACGGCGAGGACCCAGTGGCCCCTACATTGCATATATAAGCGAACCGTTTCATACATATGTTAGGCGTAACATACAAGAATGAGTTAAATTAGTAGGAAATGCACTAACCTTTGGTGCTACGGCGCAAGGATGAACTCTCGGTCCCGCTGCTCTAGTGCTTGGTCGTGCTCTAGCATCGTGAGGCTTATTTTTTCTGGGTCGAGGAAACCCACCTTGTCACATGCCCTCATCGACGCCAGCCTATACATGCACCTGGATGCAAAGTAGACATTAGTAAGTAGTGCATACAAAGTGATTAGATTTATGAAACGAACTGTGATAACTTCAGACAACAGCAAACTCACAGGACTCCAGTCCGTATGATGGACATATCAAGCTCCCGCCAGTTGAGGAGGTCGAACAAATCCTCGTGGGCCATCGATATGCTCCCGGCCTCACGGTGAAAATGACCTGGCCTGAAGTGAACTAAGAAGTTGATGTGGCGCCTAGACCGGGTCAGGTACCACTCGTGGAGACTTCTGGTTATTTGATCCATATCGCTCAGAAGGTACTCCGACACGAGTGGGGACCCGTTCTTGAACGTACCCGGCTGGCTTTGTTTGGCCTTGCCTTTGGCCTTGCCCTTGCTTTTGGGCGAGGAGCGAGTGTATACCTTCGAAGGTTGGGGTGTGGTGCCGCCGGCCTCATTTGATGGTGAAGGGTTTGAGGCCGTCGGAGGAGGCATGGAGGCCGAAGGAGCTCGCTCATGCGTTGTGGCGGGGGTGGTGTCCTCAGGAAGTGAGCTGGTATCCATCGTCCACTTTAAGTACAAACGCATAAGTTAGATTTTGCAAATTGAGTATATTAACTGAGTTGTAAGCTAGAATGGCTAGGGTATATCTCCTGTAGTCTAACACCCTTCTTGGGCCACTGTATGTACGAGCCCAATGCCTCGCCAATTGTCCGCATTTCGTCCGTTGAGACGGGCAACGGAAAAGAGCTGTAGCCCAGGAGGGCCATGTCCACTTGTACCTTTGCGAATCTAGGCTCCAGAGGTACACAGTGGATCCAGACATCCTCCCAAGACTGGTATACGACCCCGTTTGCAACCACTACTGGTTTGTCGCCTATGTTGATCAATAGGCTACAGCGCTGTGACTTCTGCAATTTGCAACAATTATAACAGGTTAGCGAAACAATTCTAACGTAACGGGAGTGGCATCAACCGAACTGCATATATAGCTCAAGAGTTCCAATACCTCGATCAGGTCCACCGGATCCACGTGACCCTTCGAGCCGCAACTACTCGGCCTGGCAGCGTCGACCTCGACAACTGGATCTAAGCCCTTGGACTGCACAACAAGGCTGAGGCGTTCAAACTTCTCGTTCATTTGAGCAAACATGTCCGCAAATTGTGCAGTCACATCTACCCGTATCTTCTGAGATAGCTCCACTTCCCTTTCCTTCCAGCTGCCAGCCTTCTTCGCCTTTTGCCCGGGCTCCGAGAAGCCTTCCTTCCATGGCACCACACCCCCCACGGTTCGCGTCCGCCCTGGATGCTCCTTGTTCCCTAGAGCCCAGGTAAGGATGTCGTTCTCCCTATGGGGAGTGAACAATCCCTCAGTCGCCTCCTTTGAGCAAGAGATCTGTTACTTCAAAGCTCTCCATTGTGAGGAAGAAATATATACAAACTTGTGCGCAAACTAGTGATCATAGTTTTTTCTACCACGCTCTATGATTCCAACCAGGAAGTTAGCCAACTTACGAGTCGCTGCACGACCTCGACTTCCCTGGGGTTTGGGAACGCCACAGTCCCCGTGGCCAACACGGTCCCTCTGGCCAGCCACCAGCGCTTGCATCGCTGATCGCGGATCTCGGAGAGTGGTAGGTCAGGGGAGTCGACGAAATTCGACGCCTCGTCTTCAGCCTTCTTCCACTGCTCCTCCTTCCCCGCATAGCCGCGAGAGCCGAGCCGGTGTGGGTGGTCGTTCCTCCTCTGGATTGCCTTGTTCTTCTCGCTGAGGGCCTTCGTACCAGAAACAAGAAAATTAATGCACCGCTGCTTACTGCATACAATGGTGTAACCAAGCAAAGGAACCATACATACGTTGAACTCAGGAGTCCCCTTCTGTTGGGTGAATTGCTCCATACCTCCTCCGTTATGAAGGGGTACTTCTCGCATGGAGATTTGCCTTTAGAGAGGAAGGTACTGACGAGGACGCTCTTGAAGGTTTTCCACGTGTTGTTCATGTCCTTCAAGCAAGCTATCTTGGGACCATCGTCGGGGATGTTCCACTTGGCCTGTTTCAAATGGTGCATATAAGCAGGACTTACCTAATCTCTGGGATAAACCAAGGGAATGTGATTACTCAAGAGTTCAGTGATTTTGATTAATTTTACCTTCACTTCCGCCCACAACCTATCCCTCTCGTCGGCCTTGACGTCCTTCCAGCTATGAACGGTGATCTTCACCCTTTCCTTCGCCAACAAGCCAACATAGGTAGCATAGTGGCCGGCGTTCTTCCCGATCGGTCTCTCGAACTGGTTGAACTCACATGAAAGATCCGCGTGTTTGGCCAAACGGCCCAACATCGTCGCGCCTCGCGCCTTCCTCTTGCGCTGGGACGAGGCAGCGCCATCTACGTTCGCCCTCGCCGAATCACTACTATCAGCCGAGGAAGATGCCGACATGGCTTTACCTAAAATTCCATGAACAGACCATCAATTGATATGAAGAAAGGTACATGACAAAGTTCATAACTAAAATTGTTGTGCCCTACGCTAGTCTTTCTGCATGAACATAAAGTCTGTTAAAATTTAAATGAACCAAAATTTCATATGAACATTAGAAAATGGGAAGTAATTAACAGAAAATTCAGATTATCAGTGCAAACTATGACATACTTTATTTCCTATCGGTTTTTCAAGTAAAACCGATAGTACTCAAGTTTGTATTCAGGAAAATTTAAAATATTAGCAGTGCAAACTATGCTAGTCTCTCTGCATGAACATAAAGTCTGTTCAAATTTAAATGAACCAAAATTTCAGATAAACATTAGAAAATGGGAAGTAATTAACAGAAAATTCAGATTAGCAGTGCAAACTATGACATACTCTATTTCCTATCGGTTTTCCAAGTAAAACCGATAGTAATCAAGTTTGTATTCAGGAAAATTTAAAAGATTAGCAGTGCAAACTATGCTAGTCTCTCTGCAGGAACATAAAGTCTGTTAAAATTTAAATGAACCAAAATTTCAGATGAACATTAGAAAATGGGAAATAATTAACAGAAAATTCAGATTAGCAGTGCAAACTATGACATACTCTATTTCCTATCGGTTTTCCAAGTAAAACTGATAGTACTCAAGTTTGTATTCAGGAAAATTTAAAAGATTAGCAGTGCAAACTATTCTAGTCTCTCTGCATGAACATAAAGTCTGTTAAAATTTAAATGAACCAAAATTTCAGATGAACATTAGAAAATGAGAAGTAATTAATAGAAAATTCAGATTAGCAGTGCAAACTATGATATACTCTATTTCCTATTGGTTTTCCAAGTAAAACCGATAGTAATCAAGTTTGTATTCAGGAAAATTTAAAAGATTAGCAGTGCAAATTATGCTAGTCTCTCTGCAGGAACATAAAGTCTGTTAAAATTTAAATGAACCAAAATTTCAGATGAACATTAGAAAATGGAAAGTAATTAACAGAAAATTTAGATTAGCAATGCAAACTATGACATACTCTATTTCCTATCGGTTTTCCAAGTAAAACTGATAGTACTCAAGTTTGTATTCAGGAAAATTTAAAAGATTAGCAGTGCAAACTATGCTAATCTCTCTGCAGGAACATAAAGTCTGTTAAAATTTAAATGAACCAAAATTTCAGATGAACATTAGAAAATGGGAAGTAATTAACAGAAAATTCAGATTAGCAGTGCAAAATATGACGTACTCTATTTTCTATCGGTTTTCCAAGTAAAACTGATAGTAATCAAGTTTGTATTCAGTAAAATATATAAGATTAGCAGTGCAAACTATGCTAGTCTCTCTGCAGGAACATAAAGTCTGTTAAAATTTAAATGAACCAAAATTTCAGATGAAAATTAGAAAATGGGAAATAATTAACAGAAAATTCAGTTTAAGGTATTTACTATCGGTTCTAAATAAGAAACCGATAGTGGACTACACTGTATGACAAATTGCTAGTGATTTCCATCAATTCTGTCATTCTCATAGCTATCAAGTTTGTAGTTCATGAATTTTACTCTAGTTTTATATTTGTAATCCATTGAACCACATATGAACCATTACATATAAATTTAAGCAATTGACGCGAGCGATTTGGTCAAGAACACTTACAGTCGTTCGTGGAGTGGCCGGAGGCGGTGGAGAACCAGATTGCGATCGGCAATGGTGGGGCAGAGGAGCGAAGAAGCGAACATCGGGGAAGCTAGGGTTTTCCGCACGTGAGTATTTGGAATGTGATCAGTTGCACTGGAGGGAAAATCGTGCGAGGTTATAACCTAATATATGAATATTTACTATCGGTTCATAACCACCAAACCGATAGTAAAAACATGTAAGTTAGGGTTTGTAGTGTTGGCATTGTTCACTATCAGTTTTATTATTCCAAACCGATAGTAAACTAAGAACAGGCTCATAACACAGTTTAATTTCATATCGGTTTGGCAGTTGAAACCGATAGTAAAATACAATGTTATTGACCCTAAAGGATTTCCCTTAGAACAATTACAGATGATCTCAGTACATCATTTTGCATTGTATTTTACTATCGGTTTTATGATAATAAACCGATAGTATATGTTAATTTCATATCGGTTTGGAAGTTGAAACCAATAGGAGAATACTGTTAAATTGATCTAAAGGGATTTCCTGAGAACAATTACAGATGGGTCTCAATACATCATTTTGCACTTGTAAAGACACCTGAAACCCCATGCAAATGACTTCCAATAATTTTGAAATAAATTAACAGTAAAGACCAATCATGGAATGAAAATTTACAGTTTTCATATTGATTTGTGAAAAGAATCAATTATTGCTCAAATCAAGTATATACTCCAATTGAAATGAAAATTTGCATAAATGATTCTCAATGCATCACGTATGTTTTCCCAAAGAATTTTTGAAAAATGATTTGAAGAATTCTTCGATTAAAGATCCAAGTAATATACGTCACTTACATATTGTAAATTAGTCAAGAATGGTTGTCCACCCATAATCCTTCTTCGTGGTCGTCTCGCAGGTAACTTGTTTCGTCAATATCTTCGGTAGGGACAGATTGAAGAATTCCATCTAAAAATGGAGGTAGTTCGTCGAACTGATCATACTCTTCTTCATCCACAAGTCTTCGACCCCAACAATACGTCTCTTGCTGTGAAGGACAACGTACAACTTTGGGTTGGCCGGGTCAACGATGTAGAACACCTGTGTGGCTTGCTCAGCAAGTATAAATGGATCATCTTGGTGTGCGACTCTACTGAGATCGACGAGAGTAAACTCATAATTGTCGACTTTAACACCTCGAGGGATTTCGACCCATTGGCATCGAAACAGAGGAATCTTAAGTAATACATAATCGAGCTCCCATATTTCCTCAATAACACCGTAATATGAGTCGAGTGCCCTTACTGCCCTGGCATCCTCCGAAATAGCAAGTAGTGTCACTCCACTACATTGCATAGTACTCTTCTCGTCCTGAGTTCTTGTGTAAAATGAATAGCCGTTGATGTCATACCCCTGCCAAGTCCCTACAGTATATCTAGGCCCTCTGGCCAACCATGTAACAACTTCATCTACGTCGCCCTCAGAAGCTTGCAGGACTCTATTTTCGATCCACCCAGCAAACTTCCTATTATGTTCTCTGGTGACCCAAATCTCTGGCTTCGAGAGATTCTGTTTCTGTAACATTTCCTTGTGCTCGTGTATGTATGGCTCCACCCCTATCATGTGCTGTAAGACCCAAAAATGGGCTTTTGCATACAGATCACTAGAGGGGACGACTGCTTTAAATCCAATCGTTCTAATGCCCTGAAGCCTGCCCTCATGCCGGGATGTAGGAACGCCAATTGGGTCAACCCCGGCCATGTAGTTGGTGCAAAATTCGATCACCTCCTCGGCGGCATAACCTTCAATGATACTGTCCTCAGGCCGATGTCGATTCCTTACATATCCCTTCAAGATACCCATAAATCTCTCAAATGGATATATGTAGCGTAGGAACACGGGTCCACAAAACTTAGTTTCTCTGACAAGGTGAACAATTAGATGGACCATAACATCAAAAAAGGATGGTGGGAAATACATCTCCAGCTAACAAAGAGTTGTAGTCACATCGCGTTGCAAATCGTCCAGTCCATCCAGATCAATTACCTGCAAGGACACAGTTGCAGCAAATATTCAGATCCAAAAAATCTGACAAGTTCCACGAATGGAGCTAATTAACTTGCTAGGAGTACACACTTATGTACCTTGCCAGATATTGTGTTGAAGAAATAACATAGCTTTGTAATTGTCGCTCTGACATTGACTGGGAGAATGCCTCTGATAGCAATGGGAAGCATTTGTGACATCAGTACATGACAATCATGGGACTTCATACCAACCAGTTTCCAGTCTTTCATGGACACAAGTTTTTTCAAGTTCGCAGAATACCCGCATAGAACTTTGACACCATGTAGACACTGACAGAGTTCTGTTTTTTCTCTTTTTGACAAAGTATAGCAGGCCGGGGGGAGGTATGTCCGCTTTCCCTTCTCCAACGGTGCAAGCTCAGTCCTTATGCCCATGTCGAGCATGTCACGGCGAACGTTGATGCTATCTTTCGTCTTTCCTGGAATGTTCAACAACAAACCAATCAAACTGTCACAAACATTTTTCTCTACGTGCATGACATCAATGCAATGTCGAACTTGTAAGTGCTCCCAATATGGCAGATCCCAAAGAATCGATCTCTTCTTCCAAACATTTTTTCCTGGAGGTTTAGAACATTTACTGAACTCAACTTTGATGTCCTTCACGCGCAAGTAAAGCTCCTTACCAGTCACAAACACTGGGGCTGATCCTTTCTCAGGCTTCCCATTGAATGACTTCCTCTTCTTACGATAGGCGTGATGCATCGGAAGGAATCTGCGGTGACCCATGTACACTGTTTTTCTGCAGTTCGACAACCACATGCTTTCAGTTTCCTCCAGGCAAATAGGACAAGCCTTGCCTCCTTTCGTACTATACCCCGACAAATTTCCATAGGCCGGGAAATCATTTATGGTGCAAAATATCTTGGCCCGCAACATGAAATTCTCTCGCTTATGTGCATCCCACACCCGCACCCCTTCGCTCCACAATTTATGTAAGTCCTCGCTAACGGTGATAGAAACACGTCAATATCATTTCCGGGTTGTCTGGGTCCTGAAATTAGTAACGACATCATGATGTACTTGCACTTCATACATAACCAAGGAGGAAGATTGTAGATGCATAAAAGAACCAGCCAAGTGCTATGTCAACTGCTCATATTTCCGTGTGGATTCATACCATCCGTACTCAGCCCAAACCTTATATTCCTCACTTCGCCGCCAAACTCACCGAATGTTCTATTAATGTTTCTCCATTGAATGGAATCAGCTGGATGTCTTAGTTTTCCATCTTGTTTCCGACCTTCAACATGCCAACGCAAGTACTTCGCATCTTTCGGATTTGCAAATAGCCGTTTTAATCTAGGAATCACAGGCAAATACCACACAGTTTTGGCCGGAAGTCCTTTCTTTACCTCATCACATCCATTGTGATAAATTTTGTCCCCATGCTTATACTGCGATGCGCCGCATCTTGGATAAACATGCAAATCCTTGTACTCGTTACGGTACAGAACACAATCATTTGGACATGCATGTATTCTTTCGATTTCCATTCCCAACAGACACAATAGTTTTTTGGCCTGGTGAACCGATCTTGGCAACTCATTTCCTTCTGGAAGCATGTCCGCTAACAGATCCAATAGCACCATGAAACTCTTATCGCTCCAACTGTTGCTTGCCTTCAAGTTATATAATCTCAACACAGAACACAACTTTTTAAATTTTGCACATCCGGGGAACAAAGGCTTCTCAGAATCAACAATTAATTTCTCAAATTTAGCTAAATCGTTTTCGCTGTAATCTTCTTCTACATCACGTAACATTTCATCTAAATTGTCGTCATCTACATGGACTTCCGAATGAACATTACCAATGTTCTGATCATGATCATCATTACTGCAATTCACTTCCGGGTGCTGCTGAGTGGTAGCGGTGCTCGTTTCCTCAAGATCTTCACCATGCCATATCCAACGGGTAAAGAGTGCGTTAAAACCACGACGAATCAAATGACTCCTAATCTGATCAGAGTTGCTGAACCTTTTTAAGTTCATACAATCTATACAAGGGCAATGCATATCTTTCTCTCTCTTCTTCGCCTTTTCTTGCTCAGCAAATTTAATAAACCCATTCACACCCTCCAAATACTCAACAGTAGTATGTTTTATTCCATACATCCAATATTCTCGATCCATCTACAATTATTTCACAAAATTGACAAATTGAAATAAATAATTAATGACTCAGGGCATGCATATATGCATGAAACATCATCAATTAGCTAGGCCATATGTGTGTACAGCTGCTTAATTACATTAAATGGATGTGTATATATGAAACCCTAATTAACTTGATGCATTAATTGGAAGAGCCAGCTAGCTAGCTGCTTAACTTCAGCAAGCTATAGCTAGCTAGCCAACCAAGCCTTCTAGCTAGTTTGGAGCTACATGTATCTAGTTTAATGAATTGCAAGTAGAGAGAGAGAGGGAAAGTCTGAAAGAGTGATCGAGAGAGAGAGAGGTGATGAGAAGATGACAATACCGAAGGAGGTGGAATTATCAATCTCTCAGCTAGCTTCTCCAGATCACCCTAGCTTGGAGCGTGGATGCACGTACGGTAGAAATGATTCCAACATGCAGAGCGCAGAGCAGGGGTCGACCTAATTAAGTTGTACAATTTTACTATCGGTTCAAAAACACAAACCGATAGTAAAATAAGGTCCCCGCTGTCATAACAATTAGTTTATATGACGTCATTTTACTATCGGTTTGTTTTATATAATCGATAGTAAACTTTACTATATTATATCGGTTAGTACAGTAATAATCGATAGTAAAAGTCAGTAATTTTACTATCAGTTACGGATGAAAAACCTATAGTACTATTTAATATATTATATGAGTTGGTACAGTACTAACCGATAGTATAAAGTGCGTAATTTTACTATCAGTTACGGATGAAAAACCGATAGTACTACTTGATATATTATATCGGTTGGTACATTACTAACCGATAGTATAAAGTGAGTAATTTTACTATCAATTACGAATGGAAAACCGATAGTACTATTTCATATATTATATCGGTTTATACATTAATGACCGATAGTAAAAAATGTCTGCATTTCACTAACGGTGGACCAGTGTGTAACCGATAGTAAAAATCCTCTTCTCCACTGCGGTCGTCCTATTCTATCGGATTTTTCCCAGATTGCTTATAACCGTTAGAAGATATGGGATAGTGGAATGCATTTCTGTAGTAGTGAAGGTTCGTATTAGTGCGGTCTTACATTTATTTGTACATCTAACACACTAACTTTAATTGTCAATTACATTTATTTGTTCAATCTCAATTGTACATATTTCTGAGTTCTGTGTTGTATATATGAAATGCTATTGTACATGTTTCTAAGTTGTGTGCATGTATATATGAGACTGTATATATTTGAGTACTGTGCATGTATGAAATGAACTGTATATATTTGAGTAATGTGCATGTATGAAATTCATGAACTGTATATATGAAATGCTATTTGTACAGAGGACATGGGCTAGCCACCAAAAAAAAAGAAATTTAATAAAAATAATATTAATATGCACAGACGGTTTTGATCTTACAAACCGTCTGAGATTATAACCGTCACCAATAATAACACTATCACAGATGGTTTTGATCTAAAAACCGTCTGTGATATCACACTATCACTATCACAGATGGTTTTGACCTCAGAACCGTCTGCGATATCACACTATCACAAACGGTTCTGAGATTATAACACTATCATAGATGGTTTTGACCTAAAAACCGTCTGTGATATCTCACTATTACAGACGGTTCTGAGATTATAAACCATCTGTGATAAAGAAACAATCACAGACAGTTCCAAGATTACCACCGTCGCTGATAATCACAATATCGCAGATGGTTTTGACCTCAAAGCCATCTGTGATACTCTAAATACACAGACGGTTCTAAAACAACCGTCTGTGATAAGGACACTATCATAGACGGCTCCTAGGTCATAACCGTCTCTGATAATATGAGTATCACAGACGGTTTTGATCTCAGAACCGTCAGTAATAATGTGAGTATCACAGACGGTTCTAAGGTTATAACCGTCTCTGATAATTTGAGTATCATAGACGGTTCTGAGGTTATAACCGTCTCTGATAATGTGATTATCGCAGACGGTTATGATTTCATAACCGTCTGTGATAATGTGAGTATCCCAGATGGTTTTGACATCAGAACCGTCGACGATACTCATATTATTACTGACGGTTCTGAGATCAAAACCGTCTGTGGTAGTATGAGTATCTCATATGGCTTTGATGTTATAACAGCCTGTGTATTAGGAGTAACACAGACGGTTCTGATGTTATAACAGTCTGTGTAGTATGAGTATCATAGACGGTTTTGATCTTATAACAGTCTGTGAAGGGAAAGATCACAGACGGTTCAAAACCGTCAGTGATAGTACATGATTATCACTGACTCGAATATCACTGACGAGTAAGAACCGTCTGTGATGACTGTTTTGACCCGACTGTGACAATGAATTCTGTAGTACTGATTCTTCTTTACACATTCAATACTCAGAGTTAAAAGATTCATATGAAAGTCTTCTCATTAGAGATATCACTAATGCACCATCTAAGGTAGATGTAGCCATTTCTTGTGACCTAGCTGATAATCCCTCTAATGCTATCCCTCAAAGTAATATGACTACTAGTTGTCATAATTCTTTTGATATACCATGTGCTTCAAATGAAATAATTTTAAATGAAAATAATGAGCTTAAGGCACGAATAAAGAAGCTTGGAAAAGGATTAGAAAACTATTACAAAGGTAAAGTTTCTCTTGATCTTATTTTTAGCGAACAAAAATGCTCATTTAGAAAAGAAGAACTTGAAGACTTTCCAAAGAAAGAAAAGAAACTAAATGCAAAAACCGTCTTCATAAAAGCATACAACAAATTTTACTTTAGATGCCATGAAACAGGTCCTTCACATGATGCTTGTCCTTTAATGACTTCAACTTATTTAATGTTTGCATGCTCAAAAGGTCAAAGAAAGGATATGCTATAGCAAAGTTTGTTGGTGTACCCATGCTAAACAAAAAGAAGAAATCAATTTGGGTGCCCAAAGTTTTGATTGCTAACTGTTGGATCTAGGTCGATCTAAGACATCTAGGTTTTGATGATTAATGACGATTTAGATAAATCCCTGATGATTAAAGTTAATCTGGAGAATGTTATATTTGATGATTAAATGACAACTTAGATAAATCCTGATTTAGCACAAGTAAATTGAATTGATTATTGATAAACCCTGAAATGGATGTTTCCTGTTGTGGTTTAATATTGATGCATATGTAGAGGGGGAGCTCAGTGGTTGCATCAATCTTGTACTAAGAGTAAATCGAAATGTCATGAGATAAATCCTAAAGTTTGATGGCTCCTTATTGAGGTTTTGACATGGATGCATATGCTAAGGGGGAGCTCATCATATTTGTCATCTGATCTGATTGCCATCGTGACATGTGTAGTATAGATCGTGTGCATATATCTTTATCATATACCATTCTATATGATTATGTATTTCATATCTTACTCATTTGTTGCTTATTGAGATTGGTTCAATCATTAAACACCAGGAAGAGAAATTGTTGAGTTAACTCCTGTGTGGAGTAATTTCTCTGGTAGTGATTAATGACGACCTATATATGAGACTAACGTTGTGCATAAAGTGTATGTGTTGTAGTCTCAGATTGGTCACGAGATGAATGCAAGAAAGGGCGTGAAGAGGATGATGCCAACATGAGTCATCTCGAGCGAGGTCAAGTTTAGCGAGGTCGAGCTTTCCGAGGTCAAGCGTCGAGTGGTCGATCTTCAGGAGGTAGAACTTCACCAAAGGTAAAATCCAAGATTAAGAATTGTTTTCTTAGGATTTTACCGGTCTTGGTGTTTGGAGACAGACCGGGTTGATAGGATTCTTTTTACTAGTTTGACCGTACTATTAAGAGGGGTCAGAAACTAGTAACTTGAGTCTATCTAGTGTGGAAGCTCAAATGCATTCATATCATCTTGCACTAGTGTTTGTCGTCTCCTCCTTTGCTAGAATATCTAAGTGTAGTTTGTGGTGTATTAGAGAAAATGCTTTGAAAACTACACTTAGTCATGATCGCCAGCTATTTAAATTGGTTTTCTTTCTAGAGCTGGTCATGATTGTATCTGCACATTCTGATCGTATCCATGTTTGATACGTGGTCATGGTCGTGTTGCCGGTTTGGCGGTCCTCTGTTTAGGGCTTGGTCGTGGTCGTAGGAGATCAAGTTGGTCGTACTAGTCTTCGGCTCTCTTGCGTACGCTCGACCAAACCCACTCGACCACCTATTTTCGATCGGATGTTAGACCTGTGTGGTCGTGGTCGTTGCTGAGTGACAACTGACACATCCGCGAGAAAATAGGAAATCCGTATGTGCAAATACCCAAATCAAGTTTAGAGTAAAATTGTTAAGTTCCTGTTTTTGGTTTGCACAGCCCGGACAGTGTCTATGGTGGCTGGACATTGTTCGGCCAGTACACATTTCCTGTGGCTTAGGCAAATCAAAAACAGAGACAAATGCTTTTGTCCGGAGAAGGCCGGACATTGTCCGATGTGGCCGGACAATGTCCGGACTATATAAAACTTGTGAGATTTTGTTTAAATGCACCAAAGACGTTTGTATTTGTCCGGAGGGTTTTGTCCGGGACGGGCTGGACATTGTCCGGTATGGCTAGACATTGTCCGGCTTGTACAATTTTGGCACGATTTTTTTTGCAAACGGCTAGTTTTTCTTTGAGGCTATAAATACTTCGTGTTTAGCTTCATTTGTGGGTGCTCAAGGAAGTTCATATTTCAGCTCATAAGCTAGCCAAGTCTTTGCATTTGCTATTTTGCATCTAGAGGCTAGATTTGTGCCCAAATCTTCAGTAGATTTGAGAGAGAGCAAATTGGGTGAGGTTAATACTGCTTAGTGCACTTCAATCACCATTTGCATACTAGTGCTAGAGTGTAGAGCATCTCATTTGCATCTTTGAGCTCCTAGCACGAGATTCGTTCAAGCGAAAGCGCATCCGGCTTGTTACTCTTGGCGATCGCCTTCGCCTAGACGGTGTCGGAGGAGAGTCGCGATCTCTCCATTGAAGTTTGTCGAAGAGGCCGGCAAAAGTTTGTGAAGGGTGAATTTTTTTTCCTAATAACCAAAAAAAAAATTCAAAAAATAACCCAGACCTTTTAAATTTTGCAAAAATGGCCCTCTGTCGCGAACCGGGCCCCACGACTGATCTTCAGTCGCTATCTGGGCTAGCGACTGAAGACATGGCACGGCCTAACGCCCCGCTGGCCCAGGTGCCGCGCCACGCTAGCTTTCAATCTCTAGCCCGACCACCGACTGAAATGGCTCTGGTCGCGCCCGGTAGCCTCTGGTCGTGGTCGAAAGGGGCAGGGACCCAGATGCAAGGATTTGGACTAATTTGTGATGATTTTGATTGGGAATTTGGACTTGTTTGCAAATCTTGAGATTGGGAGGGCTAATTTGAGATATAATTTCACACACAAGTGTAACTTTATTCCAGGAGCTTATTCAGTAGGAGTTTCATGATATTTGACAAGATTCGATGATTTTCGGATAATTCGAAAACAGGGCACTTTAGGGTAATTAGGGTTTCAGAAAATGGCGAGGCTTGAAACTAAGGTCTCGGATGAGATTTTGGAAATCTTGCAGAAGGGAAACTTGCTTAGAATAGTGAATGGGAGATACTCCTTGAATTAGATTGAAGTTTGGAGATGAGATGTGGGTTTTATCCTTTTTAGGGTTCTCGGGAAATCTGAAAAAGGTCTAAGCTGTGATACTTCTGGGCTGATTTGCGAAAAGGGGCAAGACGACGAAGTTTTGGCATCAACTTCTGGAATTAGGGCACGGGAAAATCTAGGATCAAGATTCTGAGACGCAGATTTGAACTGGGGTAAGAAATGGCTATTTAACTAATTTGCAGGTTTGAGTGGAGTGGGATTCGAATCCGGGTTGAAAGTACTAATCGTACAAAAGCTGAAAAGATGAAAGTATAAAGGCTGAAAAGCAGAAATGTAGAGTCAGACAAAAGTAGAACAATACAAAAGTGCGATAGTGTTTTTCTCAAAAGGTTGGAAACCTGACAAAAATGTACAAAAAAACTGAACAGTCCAACGAAACCCTACATCAGGCTACTGCCCCCTCCTCTCCCTCTGTGGGGGGCCTGATACTCCGATGGTGTGAACCGAGAGGGGCACTGACACTCCCTGACGCGTCACCTCCTTGCTGGTGGTGTCTGTGCAGACGGCGGAGCCTGAGAAGGCTGTGTCGGCTGCGTAGGATGCTGCTGTGTCTGGTCGAGAGGCTGGTGCCATGCAGGAGTATTGAGCTCTTCATCCGACGAGCTATCGGCAGGCATGAAACCCGTGTGCGGTGGTGGAGGGCGCGACAACGACGGAGGTCCGCTGGTGGCACATGCGGCGAAGGACCGGGCGCCGACGGTGATGGTGGGGGAATCACGGTCAAGTGAGGTGGCAGCAGCACTCTGAAACCGACCAGAATCTAATCGACTTGCCGCTCGACCTCCGAACAATATGCATACACATCGTCGCTGGATATGGTGGGTCCGAGGCGGGACCTGACCCTTGCACCAGCAGAGACGCTGCCGAGGATGTCTAGCTGTGCACATGAATTAATGCAATTATAGAACGACAATCCATGTGAAAGTCAGGTTGAGCTAAGGAACTCACAAAAGAGTGGATTCGCCCAGTAAGGCGTCGGTCGTAGCGGTCGTTGATGGTGGCGGGAGGGACGGGCTCATCAGGCGCGGCTGGTGGACCGCCCGCCAATCGGTAGATCGTGCGAGCTCGATACAGGACAGATACGAAAAATGGATGTCGTGGCTGTACGGCCTATGCTCCTCAACGGTGCGTGTGTGGGCCCAATCCATCCACTCCTGCACATAGGGCCGCTGCCGATGAACGAAATCGCCCCTCACTCAACCCTTCCTGGATTGCCTGCAAACAAAGAAATTAGTTAGCGACAGAAATCATGTGTAAAATAACATGTGAATGTAATGCATATTTGACGTACTCGTGGATATGGTGCGGGATCTGTCAAGGAGGCAGCACGGGGACAAGCTGGCGCAGGCCGAACTGGCGAGTACCCCTCAATCATGTGTAAGAAGACGAGTAGAACCTGGGTGCGCCAGTACACAGCATCCTGCGTACAAAGAGAAGAAAGGCCAACTGGAGCGACGGATTGGAGGTTCGTGGTGGTCCACGGATCCCAGATGACGCTGTCGTCAAAGAGTAGATCGAAGCCCGTGGCGTACGAAGGATAACAGAGGTGCGCCTGATCTATGGCCCACCTCAAACTCAGCCTAGCCCACCTCCATCCCATCACGGGGCCGTCCTGTAACACCCTGAGTTAGGGGTGAAAATTTCCTTTTTCATAAATAGCATGCATGCATGTATCAGTAGTAGTAGCCAGATCAGTATCTATCTCAAGCCCTAAAATCTCCAAAATCTATCCTGTGACCTCAAATCAAGATCATATTGTTCAAATGTGATCTATTAGTTATCCTGAATCTAAAAGTCTTCAAAACCCAGATCCAATTCTATCTCTAACTTCCAGAATTATCAACTCCTGTTTTCGAAAACAGAAATACCTTATATTACCCTAAATACTCTGAATACAGATTTAACCTAAATCTTGACCAAGTTCAGACCAGATTATTCCTGGAATATGATCATGGGTATGCCAATACCTTAAACCAGAAAGTTGGCAGCCAGATTTTATCATCTAGACTCTTTTCACAAATCAGCCCAAAAGTTATTACAAATTAGTCCTTATCTGATATCTGAAAACCCAAAAAGGCTAAAATCTCCAGATTAACTCCAAACTCAAAATCTTTTCAGCAAATCTTTTCTAAATGCTATTTGTCACAAGTCTCTCTTTTGTACAGATATCAAAATCGAACCCTAAATGCCAGAATTCGAAATCGACAAAACTTAAATCTTACTTTACCCTAATTTACCCTAATTTCAGTTTGTATCAAAAACTATTCAAATGTGTCAAATCTTATCAACCATCTTTGCCAAATGTTTTGTTGAATATATCTGCCAGATTAGTGAAAGCAAATTCAGTTTAAACCTTCCAGAATTCCAGATTTACAGATCAGTCCAAGACTCAAAGATTTGAAATTGCAACTTAGCCCATTTCGACCAGGACAGCAGCAAGCATTCGACCAGGGCTCGCCGTGGTTTCCTTGCGCCGTGCACGCTCGCCGCCGGCCAAGCTTCGCCGCACTTGTGACCGTGCATGCCGGTGCGCACGTGTCCTCGCTCCAGCTGGTGCCGTGGCAAGGTCGCTGCTACGTCGACGACCAGTGCCTGCTCCCGCGCGCGATCAACGGCTTTTGTCAGCAACTCCTCGCCACATCGCTTTGCCGTGCCAGTACTTGTCGCCACCACTTGCTCCATCTTTGCAAAGTCCCGATGAACGACAATGTGGACAGTTGCAGTCTTGTCGCCGTCGCAATCACCGTTCCTTGCTGTGTCTTCGCCGCTGATGTCCAGCACGCAAGCAATCTCATCACAGCAGCCAATCACTTCATTGTCTCCTCCTTGCAAGCTTCGCCTGGTCTATTTAAGCGCTCCTGTGTGCAGCAGCTTCTCCACACTTCACCAGAAACCAGCCAAATTCCGAATCTCGCTGTTTCAGTCATCTTCTCTGGCGAGCCGTCGAGGAGGCTCACGGTGCCAGCGCTCTACACTTAATCTCCTGCCAAATTAAAGCCATTAGTGAGTTCCCCTACTCATCCTCTCTGTGTAGTACTGTTTAATTGCTCACCGGTGACCTCTAACGCCGGCGATCCTCCGGCCAAATTGACGTCGCCAGTAGCTTACTCATACCCTTCTATCACTCCTAGAGCAAGGAATCGAGTTCAATCGGCTTGTGTTGAAAATGCCCAAATGGCAGTGTTCTTCTCCGGCGCCGATCACCGGAAAAGTGTTCCCAGCCGTTTCAGCCCAAATCACCTTGTCTTTTAGATGTGCCTTAGCCTCCTGAGCATTTTTGTCTTCTAGCCCAACACCTAGATCAGCCTAGATCAAAAGATATAGCTTTGCCAAGTTTGTGTCCAGAAATGATCTAGTGCAGTGTGTTCATCTCAGTTCATCACCAGATTTCTTGCTTTCCAGCCATTTCTTGCCCTAGATCCTGTTGACTTAATTGTTCCTGTTATCAAAGCCTACCTCCTAGACAAAGTGGTGCATCATTTGGTGCTCCAGATCAAAAGTTATGCCAAGCCCTAGTTTTTGGCATTGTCAGCTCAATGCCAGAGCTTGTCAGCCAGTGGCATTGACCTTGTTTACCCACTTCTGAATTTGTAGAGTTGTGATCTACATTTTCTTCTACTACCACAACTTGAGATAAGCACCCTAGCTTTTCTTAAAGCTATGTCCAAGTTTTGATCCGAATGTCGATCTATTGACATTCGCTGTTTTGATTAAACCAGCCACAAAATTGTTATCCCTATTGTAATCCTGAAACCCTAAGATTATCTAATCACCATCCTTAGCCCAAATTCCTTGAAACCCTAGAATCTCAGTTCAGTTTGCAATTCAAATTATCTCCAGTATAGTTCAATCATTCTTGTTGAGCATTTCTGCATATAAGTCATAAAACATTTTAATATTATAAGTAATCATTGTGTGTTTGGTTGTCGTTGAGCAGATTCAGAAGCTAACTTTGAAGATTTTGCTGTTGACCCGTCGTCAACTGCTGTATCTTACGACGCGGAAGGCAAGTCATATCCTTGGTCATCTTGAACCTATATTTTGAATGTTGCTAAAACATAACCTTGAATATAGATAATATTGCATGAGAAAGATTGAGAATGGTTGATTTATGAATTGGCAGTACTAGACTGGTTATCTGTGAAATGTGAAATAAACAAGTTTTGAGCCATGAACTATTATATATATCTATATACTTATATTCATGAAATAAAACCCCTAGCCGTGACCAGAAAAATGGTGTGGAATGGCTGTAGCACTGGAGGTGCTAGACTGCAAAGGATATGCAGGCACTGAAGGTGCAGGGTTGTGGATGGTCTGGTCACTGGCATATAAGGACTAGAACCTTGTGTTGTGCGTCTAGTGGCATGAACAACGTGCTAACCGCAAGCCTGGTATGGGACAGGCCTGAACAAGTAATTATGTGGAGCGCACATGAAACCCCTGCATGAGATGTGTAGTGATGCACGATAAACACGGAGCGCGGCTCCCACACATATCACTGAAGGTGATCAAGCACGCTGACCCAGTAATGGGAATAAGCAAAGGGGTGGAGATTTGGATACAACCTGCCACAACTGTGTCTCGCTGAGAGCCACAGGGTCAGGGGTGAATTGTAAGTGATGCATAACAAAAGTTCTTGTTATCTCCACCTTGCCACTCACACATGGTTGTGAGGAGGGGTCTAATCATTTTGATAGGATGGGCTTGAAAGTGGAATATCTTGCGGGTAAATTGGTACCTCTCTGCAGAGTTAAAAACGTATTCGAATACTCAGAGCTCCCGGGTTTATAGGAGTCTGCTGCGGTGGATTAAATCCACGGGGTGTGACACAAGTACTATTTTCTAAATAAAATGTGTTAAATCAAGATTACCCAAATGACATGTGTTGTCATGATAAGGGGTGCTGCCGTGGGCTGTCGTGTGTCGACGTGTCGCGGTAGTGCTATAATCTAGTGAACATGATTGATGATGTTATATTATGAAAAGTACTGCCATAAGATGTGATAAGAAGGAAAAAGATTATTTTACAAATACCCATAATTCTTGACTAGTCTAGGTTCATATCATCACTACTATATGTATCTACTCTTACCTATGACTTGCTGAGTACGTAAGTGCTCACCCTTGCAACATTCAACTCAATAGATGGAGCCTACCTTGATCAAGATGATGGCATGGAGTACTTCGTGGATCTAGAAGGAGGAGAATCAGTTCCGCCAGAACCCTGAAGTGTGTTGTTCTGCCGTCAACTTCTTTTGTGGGAGGGTCACCTATCTTCTGCTGTGTAGTTAATATTTTGCTAAACCCTGAATGCCTTGTAGGCATTGTAATCCTTTATGTAATATTAAGGCCAGCAGGCCACACTGCTTAATATTTTGTGAGTACTCTGTTGCAATGTAATATACTCCTGTGTTTGACTCATCCTGGGAAGTCAAAGGTTTGTGAGAATGGGACTAGCTGCAGCGAGCTAGGTCTCTACAGGAGTAGTCGTTGTCCCAGTTTCGGGGCGCGACATGTCCCTCGCATCCCCGGCCAACGCGAACTGATCCCGTGGAACCAACGGTCGACCGATGGGAAATGCTCATACGACCACATCTGCAAGAGGATGGCGCACCCAGCGAAAAGAGAGCTCACCTGGTCTCTGCTCGTGGCGTCGCACAACCCCCTATAGGTATGGCAGAGTACGGCGGATCCGAAATTGAACCGCGACATGTGCCCCAGGGCCGAGTCGGCAATACTCCTGGCGAGCTGAATGTACTGCCGCTCGCAGATGTCTCTGTGGGTGCCAGGGAAGAGCAACCACCCAAACAGGTACAGCAAGTACGCCTCAAGGTGGTGCCTGAAGACCTCCTCTGGAGCGGCCACAGGGAGTGCACCATCACGCACTGCGCGAAGGTAACTCTGGGGAACTCCCGCGTCCTGTGCAACCACCCCCCCCCCGCTGGCCCTACTCCCTCGAAGCGCTGTAGGAAATCTAGGCGCCATGCAACTCTCTCGGTGGCCGCTGGAACATATATCTCCCTGTGGATAGGTAGGCCAAGCAGTATGCTGACGTCCTGCAGCGTGATAATGAGCTCGCCAAAACTGAAGTGGAACGTGTGCGTCTCGGGCCTCCACCGGTCCACAAGCGCGGTAACGAGGGCTCGGTCGAAAAGGAATCATGCCCGATCTACCATGCGGGCGAACGGCAACAGTCCGGCCTCGAGCAAATAAGGCGCGAACCGCTCATCTAGAAACCACATCTCACGCGGTGTCCTCATGCGTAGAGCTGGGAGAACGGTGCCCTATAGAAGGAGTTGAGCACGGTGATGCTCCTGATGGTGCTGTGCAATCAGCTCGGGAAGCTGATGGTCATCGGCCATACCTGCAGTTGTCACATATTGGTTGAGAAGTTGAAACATTACTGTTAATAAACAAACATTCAGTAGTATTTATGAAAATTCACGACAAGACATTAGGGAAATTCAGTACAACTCATATAGGGAAATTCAGTACAACTCACGACAAGGCATTAGGAAAATTCACGAGAAGGAATTAGGGAAATTCAGTACAATTCACGACAAAACATTCAGTAGTTCAAACATTACAACATTACAGTTTTATTTAGGAAAATTCAGTACAACTCATATAGGTAAGTTGTATTGCTTTAGTTTTGCGACGAGGTCGATGCGCCTGCCACCCGCGGGCATCGATTTCTTGTGTGAGCAGGCTGCCTACAAGCGCTGCATCTACGTAGGTCGTCTTCACGCTCCGCTGCATCCATATCGTTCTGTATCCTCCTGGATCGACGTCGGCCAACATGGCCTACGAGGAGCCTCTTGTCTGGGATCCACGTGATGGTATCTTCCGACAACAGTTCTCGATAGTTTCCCCTCGCCGCAAACTCATTGAAGACACCATCCCAGGTTTTTCATAAGTACTGCAGAGTATAATAGGTTGAGATATACTGTGCCAGATCGATCCCAGAAACGAAGCAGGCAGAGATGACATGCGAGCAAGGAATGTGCAGTAGTTGAGGCTTGTTACATGTGCATTGGGCATCTGCATTTGAAATTCGACATTCGTGGACCCGACCAGCTCGCAATGTGCCACGGACATGTTTGTGCCTTAGCCGAACCTCATACTTTCCGTTCAAACGACTCAGCACTGAGACATCATGTGTCAACAACTTGTCCAAAATTCGAGGTAATCATTCATCTTTTTGGGCCAGTGTACTAAGGGGTCATGCACAAGACTTGATGCCGCCAAACTCCTGCTGTCGTAGTACGCTACTGTGCGATAGAATGTCATCTCAACTATTGCAGTGAGTGGTAAGCATCGCACACCTTTCAGGACGAAGTTGACACCTCGGCCAGATTTGTCATCATGATTCCGTACCGAGCCCCGCTTGTGTTGTGCAGCAACGACCATTTCTCCATTGGTTTGGGCTGAATCCATTGACTAAAACTGAGACGACCCCGGCGGCTTCCCGCGCCGGTAATGCCGCCATCTTCTCGAGCGCTTGCCTCCTGCAATTCCACCAACGTACCTTTCTCCAGTGACTTCCATATTTTTGAGAACTTTGGCTGTTGGTTCTGTTTAGCAAGCCGTTTGAACACCTGCATCAGGCGCCTGCTCTTGAAACGAGTGTGAAAATTCACGGCAAGATGCCGAGAGCACCAACGACTCTGCAAGCCATCCCAACTCAGCGATGGATCCACTCCCGATTGCATGTACTCGATCGCAGTCAGCATTCCTCCATTTCGATCGTGAATCAAGACACGCGCTCGCGGTCTTTGACGACCTCATTCTTCAATTTGCCCAAGAACCACAGCCAACTGCCGTAGTTCTCCCCCTCGACCACGGCATATGCTATGGGGAGAAGCTGGTCATTGGCATCAACAGCCACGGCAGTCAGCAGAGTTCCCTGGTATTTTCCAGTCAAAAATGTTCCGTCAATGCAAAGCACGGGTCTCATGTACCTGAATGATGCAACGTACTGTTGAAATGCCCAGAAAAATCTCCGTAGTACCATGCACCCCAGAATCACAACACCCTCCGAGCCGATTGCCGGCGTATCAACAATTTCGGTGACTGTGCCTGGATTTGCTTCACATATGCGCCACAACAGCCTCGGTACGAAGTTGTATGCCTCAACATATATCCCAAAAAGCTCCTCCAGCGTGATGAGGACATCTCCAGCGTGGATACGACCGGTGCTATCTCCCCTGCTTCATCTTCGTCTCAAGGAGGACTTAATCCTCAAGCCCGGCCTTTCAAGCCTTCTCCAAAGATGCAACGCCACAAGTCCAAGTCCCGAGGAGCCTCGACGAACCAAGGACGATCCACATGGAGGCCCAAGACACCAACAACTCCACCCCGGCCATCCAGCAGTAGGCCAACTTCAAACGGGCATAACTTGGGCTCCCGAACTCCGTTTTTGATGTGTAACCACTCGTTGGAAAGCTTAGGAGATATGCTTTCCAATGGACCCACTGCCAGATTGGGCCAGGAGCGACGGGAAACTGCAGAAGAAGTGCACGGGCCAGAAACCTCGGGTGCTGCGTCACCTTATTTTTGGGCCTATGGCCCATGTATTTTTAGGGTTTGGTGGTGGCTGACCCTAACTTGGGTGCCCCTCCCCTGGCCGCCACTATACTTATGGCCGCCGTCCTCGTACTTTGTCTCTTAGGTTTTGTTGCGTGTGGTAGACCCCTTGTGCGTCCCTCCTCGTGTTGCGTGTGTCGACTAGACCATCCAATACGAGAAACAGAACCTCACCCCTGGTTTGAGTGATTGCTTTGTTTCAATTTGCTATCTATCTTGCTCTTGCTTGTTCTCGATTGCTTGCAAGGATAAGGATCGACCGTGTCTCAGTTTGGTTGATCGGATTTAGTGTGGTGGCTTTGCGATTGCCGGTTCATCTCCTCGCTGGTTGGTAGCTGAAATTCACGGAATCATCATCCCACAAATTGACGCATCGTTCTCATCAGAAGATCGGGCACCCCCGTGTGCACATCAAGTGGTATCAGAGCAACGGTAGCCTGGTGAGAACACATCTACCTTAGTTTAGTTTAATTTTGTTCATCTTAGAGTCCACAAAAAAAAAAGAAGCCAAAAAAAAAAATTGTGACCATAGTCTTACTCTGTCCAAACCCCTTTGAGCCTTTTACAATTTTCGTTTTCAGTTTTGCATTGTTGAATTTGTGTCTATGGTCATCGTCATATTGCTGGTCAATTCGTGTTCTTGGTCTAGGTCGAGTATCAAATCCCAATCCTAAACGGAAACCAAATTCGAGTCGCAATCGGTTCGGATTTCTCTTTTGTGTTGCTGTTTTATATAAAGACAATATCTTTGTCTTCTGAACACCAATTTGGGCGATTAAATATTCTAAATTGTATCTCTCGAAGAGATCTACAACTTTGTTCATTGCACCAAATTCCAGAAACGCCATATTCGTGGCGAAAATCGCTTTGGAAGTTAATCTGTTTCATCTCGGAGTAATCTGTACAGCCTGTATTGCGGGGGCCATATCTCCTAGCTCCAAACTCCAAATTGGGTATTCCATATATTCAAATTGACGAGAAAGAAAAGGGCTACAACTTCCTAGTTATAAGTTTTTGCGTTTGAGGTCTCTAAGAGCCCCAAATTATTATTGGAAGTTTCTGCAGAGCATCTTTGCTAAACTGCCGAGAGTATTGTGATAGGTTTTGTGTGTAATCCTTAAATCTTGAGTTGTAATCCATCCTTTGCAGCACTCTTGTGAAAAAAAAAGAAAAAGGCAAGTGCATAAAAAAAAGAGCCACACAAAAAAAAGAAGGAATAGCAACAAAAAAAAAATAAGAAGTGCTTGCATCTTTTCATGTCCATCGCCTGTACCGATCACTTTGCTTGCTTGAACTAGTTTTAGGAACGCGTTTAGGCCAACAACTGTGACAAGTACTTTGGACATTTATTCAGCTTTGTCATCTGATTTCGGTTATTGCTAATCCTTTGCTTATATAAAATTGTCTGTCCAAGCTCTACCTCTCTACTAACCATACAGGAAAAGGGACTTGCAGTTGCTTTGCCACCTTCAGAGTGCATCACCTTGCCACCGGTTGTATTCCTCTATTACAGGTCGAGAATTTGTAAGATCTTGGTGGAAGCTTGGGAGTGTGTGAATTGCCACTTTTACCCATTCTCGTCGTCAATAGGGATTACATAATCTTGTGAGTTTTTCCCTTGTTGCTACTAACCATGGCAGGTGAACCAAGCAATCATGGGAGCAATGGCGGTAGTGGGAGTGAGCATGAAGATCCTCTTACTCCAAAACAGCGGAGATGGGTAGACCATTTCCAAGGAATGTACAATCGGCATGAGCTCAACACTCGCGCCGCTTTGGATGACATTCGTGCGCAGTTAGCGCAAGTGACAAAGTTTCTTCGTGCTGCCCTAAACAACGGAGCCCTGGAGCAAAATGTCAACCCACGTCGAGCTCCACCAGCTGTGCCCATTCCACTTGCTCCACTTGTTGACCAAGAAAATAACAATTACGTGGCTGATTCGGAGTCCGAAGAAGGAAATAATGTTCATAACGATCGCCAGCACCGTCGACTCCGCCACAATAGGCAAGGAATGGTAAGAAATCCACATGCCACCCGAGAGGTACATGATGATTCTATTGCCAAAATGAAATTTACTATGCCTTCTTTCACTGGTAAATACGATCCTGATGCTTACCTTGATTGGGAGTTGGCGGTAGAACAAAAATTTGCGTGCTATGACTTCTCTGAGGATAGGAGAGTACGTGCTGCCACTAGTGAATTCATTGATTTTGTTCTGTTTGGTGGCAAGAGATTCGTAGAGCCCGATGTAATGTGCCTACAACATGGGATGGGTTAAAACGATTAATGCGTGCTAGATTTGTTCCTACATACTATGAACGTGAATTGCTCAACAAGTTGCAACGCTTTAATCAGGGTGATAAATCTGTTGAAGATTATTATCAGGAATTGTAAATTGGCATGTTGCGTTGTCAGTTAGATGAGGATGAAAATGCGAAAATGGCTAGATTTTTGGGTGGTCTTAATCGTGAAATCCAGGACATACTTGACTATAAAGAATACAATTCTATCACCCGTTTGTTTCATCTTGCTTTCAAAGCAAAAAGGGAAGTACAGGGACGTCGATCCACGACGCGAGGAAATTTTGGAGGATCCACCACATCCCGGCCTATCCAGATCCAAACCAAGACGTCGTCTTCCACTCCGGGACATGCTCCTTCACCTGCTGCCCCTACTTCCTCTACACCGCTACACACCCCGGAGTCAAGCAAATCAGTTGCAAAACAAACTCCGTCAAAGAGTGCTACCTCTGTCGCCTCCACAGGTCGTACGAGAGAAGTACAATGCTTTCAATGCAAGGGACATGGCCACGTGATGCGAGACTGCCCAAATCAACGTGCTCTAATAATCCGAGAAGATGGTGAGTATTCTAGTGCTAGTGACATTGATGAAAATGAATATGCTCTTGTCGCCACTAACACTGCAGAACAAGAAGGAGAGATTTGCACTGCTTCAACATCAGAGAAATATCCAGCTCTTGTTGTCACACGTGTGCTTCATGCACAACCAACACGTGATGAACGAAGTTTGTTGTCAACGAGCGAGCGGTGCACGTCATCGTCGATGGAGGAAGCTGCAACACCCTCGCGAGTGTGGACATGGTCGAGAAGCTTGACTTGACCACAACCCCACTTCAGCAACCTTATGAGATTGAATGGTTAAATCCATGCGGTAAGGTACAGGTCACAAAAACCATTCAAGTCCCTATATCTATTGGTTCTTATCACGATCATGTCGACTGTGATGTTGTACCTATGGATACTTGCTCACTCCTATTAGGTAGACCATGGTTGTATGACATAGAAGCTATGCATAATGGTAGAACCAATCAGTATACCTTCATGTTTAAGGGCAAGAAAATGGTTTTAGAACCAATGACTTCCACTCAGCTAGCTAAACTTAATGCAAACAAGGCTAAAGATAAGGAACAGGAGGATGATAAAATTGCTAGCACCTCAAAAAAATCTAACAAAAAATTAAAGGGAGTAGTGCTTTTAGCTAAGGCTGTGTCCTCACATGATAGTGTCTTGCAAACATCTGCTTCTTTGCCCCCTGTTGTCACCAACCTTTTGCAGGGGCATGACAAGGAGTCGAGGACGACTCCAATTCAAGAAAGGGGGGATGATGAGGACATCTCCAGCGTGGATACGACTGGTGCTATCTCTTCTACTTCATCTTCATCGCAAGGAGAACTTAATCCTCAAGCCCGGCCTTTCAAGCCTTCTCCAAAGATGCAACGCCACAAGTCCAAGTCCCGAGGAGCCTCGACGAACCAAGGACGATCCACATGGAGGCCCAAGACACCAACAACTCCACCCCGGCCATCCAGCAGCAGGCCAACTTCAAAAGGGCATAACTTGGGCTCCCGAACTCCGTTTTTGATGTGTAACCACTCATTCGAAAGCTTAGGAGATATTCTTTCCAATGAGTCCCACTGCCAGATTGGGCCAGGAGAGACGGGAAACTGCAGAAGAAATGCACAGGCCAGAAACCTCGGGTGCTGCGTCACCTTATTTTTGGGCCTATGGCCCATGTATTTTTAGGGTTTGGTGGTGGCTGACCCTAGCTTGGGTGCCCCTCCCCTGGCCGCCACTATACTTATGGCTGCCGTCCTCGTACTTTGTCTCTTAGGTTTTGTTGCGTGTGGTAGACCCCTTGTGCGTCCCTCCTCGTGTTGTGTGTGTCGACTAGACCATCCAATATGAGAAATAGAACCTCACCCCTGGTTTGAGTGATTGCTTTGTTTCAATTTGCTATCTATCTTGTTCTTGCTTGTTCTCGATTGCTTGCAGGGATAAGGATCGACCGTGTCTCGGCTTGGTTGATCGGATTTGGTGTGGTGGCTTTGCGATTGCCAGTTCATCTCCTCGCTGGTTGGTAGCCGAAATTCACGGAATCATCATCCCACAAATCGACGCATCGTTCTCATCAGAAGATTGGGCACCCCCGTGTGCGCATCACAGCGTCCTCTGTTTATCCCTCCATGCCTTCGCGTACTTGATCTTATAACCGTACTTCTCCGTGACATGTGCAATTATCACTTTCGATGTCATTGCTGTATTTTCCTTTATTACTGACAATATCAAGCTGCCAACAAAAATGGAAGTGATATTTCTATGTTGCTGCACCATGCCCTCAGCCAGACATCCGTGGTCTTCGACTCTAGTCACCTGAAAGAACGGGCCATCTCATGGCCGAGTGACACATACCTACCATGGACAGTTCTCAACTAAGCACCTCACAGTCTACACACTCGAATTTGATTTGACCACCCAGAATTGACTATTTAGTGAAACAGCCCACGCTGGACGATTGATTCACTATAGGACCATCGCGAACTCAGCTCATCACGAACCACAGCGGAAATCAAAAATAATGGATCAGTCCATTCACTTATAGGATTCTGCTGTTTCGTGGGTTCATCAGGAGATTCATACACTTCTGACGGATCAGTATACTCCTCCTCATTAAAATTCTCCTCCAATTCTGGTAGTTCTTCAGCTGCATCTACTTGATGGCTCTCAAACGGAGTTGTATCTCTTACAGTTTGCAAAGGTACACTGCCAGTTGCACTGGCATTGGTACTGCCACCTGCACTGGTATCGACACTGCCACCGCCATCGTGACCTTCGGTACTGATATTAGTGCTGCTCTTTTCTCTTCCTACGGAATGGCTGCCCTCCGAACTATGTGCGCGTAAGATTTCAACGTACAATATGATGACCCCGCCACCATAGCCTGGATTTGTCACAAATCGTCCAAACGAACCCCATGATTTGTCACCTTTCAGTCTCTTGAGCACCCATTTGTTTCCCTCCGAAATCATGCCTTCGACCCTGAGATTATCCATCGTAGGATTTAGTTGTAACAGGTCGACTAACCACATCTCCAAATCATTGAAAGACATTGATTGTGGTTATCTCATTTGATCGTAAACATGCATACAACCACCAAGATCACCACCGTTTGCTCCATTACGGATTATACCAGCTCCGTAATAAATGCAAATCGTACTAGGTTGCTCCATAGCCTAATCAATTAGTCATTCTGTGTTAGGTTAAAACAGGATAGTGCGACGATGCGCAATAATTGTAGCGGAATTATACTGCGATATTGCGACTATGAGATGTGTCAAAACTAATTTATATCTTGTATTTTAGTAGAGTGTATAATTAGAGGACCAACATTGCTCAAAGCACTACAAAAAACATGGTTTTTAAAACAACAAAAATTTTCCAACACTGCATTTCAGTCATTATTGGGCTACACGATTTTTGCCTGGGAAAAAGGTGAGGTGAACAATTAAATTTTGATCCGTTTGAGACCTAGCCTTGGTTTTCGCACTAGGCTCGCCCAGATTCTAATATGCAGAATAACAGGATCTTACTCGGAAATACCGAAACCCAAAGGTTGATCGAAAACACAGTTCAAGATAATTGCACAACTCTTTATTTCAAAGATGGCTTTACACGTCGAACATTAGGCACACTTGCCTATGTCGAAGGAACTATAAGTGTCTAAAACTCAAATAAGTTCTATGACTTTTCGATTGTATTCAATGATCTAAACTAGTCCTATTACAAGGTATTTATAGTCCAATCATATCAGTACGTATCAGACTCAACAACCTAAACATATTAGACTCATATAACTAACTAATCCTAAACGGATAAGCTTAGTTATATATATTCAGATCGGATTACAATTCCGAACAGGGAATGAATTCCTTTTCATGGTCACGAACCAATCCATGGTCGCGGACCCATCCATGGTCGCGGACCCATCCATGGTCGCGAAACCTTTCCGAACACGGTTAAGGTCGCGAAGCCGTATGCAATCAGGACTTGAAGATCCTCCCGGATCATGACTCCCTTGTTGAGAACGAGCCAACCCTGTTGCGACCTCTCGATCAAATTGGAGATGTGGAAATTGGGCTTGTCCATGTTCTCTGGTGTACCACTTTGCCGCACGTACTCGTTGACCTTTCCGACCGATTCAAAAAGTCTCCTTTGTGTCACTGCGGGTGGTAGTCACCTTCTTCTCCAGAATCACATCTTCGCGTAGAGGTTCATCTCGTTGATAGACCAAGTCATCAACAGATGGTACTATAATATCTGGCTCATCATCCAGCATTGAAGGCTCGAAGAGTTTGAGGTGCTCAACATTGATAACCGAGTAAATATCCATGTATGAAGGTAACTCGAGCTGACAAGCATTATTATCAACTTTCCGCAAAATCCAAAAAGGACCATAACTAATGGGTTTGAACTTCTTACCTTCACCTTTAAGTCTCTCCTTACTCAGATGTAACCATACCATATCACCTTCTTGAAATTGCGCATCAATTCGGTGCCGATCATGTCGCGCCTTGTACTTCAGTTGAGCTTTCAGCAAGTTCTGTTTAACTTCTCGATGGAGCCGTTAAATACCTTCCAGGAACTTTTGTGCTCGATCCTGATCAGATGCTTCCTTCCTGTTCTGTGCTGAGATAGGAATCATAAACTCCATGTCGAATGGACTCTGTGGTAAAAATCCTAAACATATCTCAAACGGCGACTTTCCAGTCGAACCATGCACTACTCGATTAAAAGCAAACTGCAGGTACGGTATGCTTTCATCCCAAGTCTTCGGGTGCTTCGAGTTATATTCTCTCAAGAGATGAACAACTGTGCGATTTACCACCTCGGTTTGACCATCAGTATGCGGATGAAAGGCAGTACTCCTCTTTAGCTTGGTGTCCATCATCGTCCAGAGTGATCGCCAAAAGTGACTAAGGAACCGGGTATCGCGATCAGACACAATAGAAGTCGGCAGTCCGACGTGTGTCCAAACGTGTTGAAAGAATACCCAAGCTGCTTCTTTTCCTGTGATAGTCTTTCGACAAGGTATAAGAATAATCATTTTTGAGAACCGATCAACAACCACGAATAGATAGTCGTTGCCACGTCGAGTCTTAGGTAATCCTCCCAAGAAATCCATGGATATGCTCTCCCATGGTCGCAATGGAACTGGCAAAGGAGTGTACAAACCTAATTTTCGGTTTGCCGGTTTCGAGATGCTGCAGAGACCACAGCCTTGAACAAAACTAGCCACATCTTGCTGCATACGCGACCAGAATACATGTCGGTGAAGATTTTGCAACGTCTTTGTAACCCTAAAGTGACCAGCTACCTTCGATGTGTGCGCTTCTCGCAACCATTGAATTCGAGGTGCTCCACGAGGTATGCAAAGTAAATTGCCCTTGTACAAGAGTCCTTCTCGACGAACGAACTCTGTAGGTTTCCCTGTTTCGAGCTCAGTTAGTACTATTTGAAAATCAAGGTCTTCATTGTACATAGTGGCATAGTCTTCATGACATGAGGGCTCGATCTGCATGAACGCTGATAAACAGAGGGTCGCAATTGGTGGTCGCGACAACATGTCCGCCGATTTGTTGTGTACGCCCTTCTTGTACTTAATCACCAGATTAAACTGCTGCAGATACGACATCCACTTCATGTGCCGAGCTTGCTATAACTTGGACTGAGTTTGCAAATATTGCAACGGTTGATGGTCGGTGTGGACAACAATCTCTTTACCCAAGAGATAACACCGCCAATGTTTCACGGCTTGATGCAGTGCACACAACTCTTTGTCATAAGTCAGGTAGTTCTTCTGAGCTCCCTGAAATAACTTAGAGTAATATGCCACTGGTAAACCTTTTTGCATGAGCACTGCGCCCATCACATAACCTGAGGCATCGGTTTCTAGCTCGAACAGTTTCTGGAGATTCGGCAAAGCTAACACAGGCGCCTCGCTGATCTTCCTTTTCAGTAAGAGAAACGTGTCCTCATGTTTCCCTGTCCACTCGAACTTCTGATCGATCCTGGTTAATGCATGCAATGGAGAAGCCATAATCGAGAAGTATCAGATGAACTTCCGAAGATATTGGCATGCTCCCACAAAACTACGCACGTCCGTAACTGTTCGCGGTCACGGCCATTCGCGAATCACTTTTACCTTATCCGGGTCGATTTGCAACGTACCGTTGCCGACCATGAATCCGAGGTAAAGTAGAGTTCGTTGGCCGAACTCGCACTTCTTACGGTTCAAGCGAAGTCGATGTTGCCGAAGCTGTTGGAACACCTTTTCGACATGAATGAGGTGCTCATCCCACGAACGACTATAAACCAGTATGTCATCGAGGTAAACGGTCACAAAGTCGTCGATGAACTGTCTCAATACGTCATTCATAAGATGCATGAAAGTTGCCGGGGCGTTGCAGAGACCAAACAGCATGACCAGCCATTCGAACAGACCTTGTCGTGTTTTAAACGCGGTCTTCCACGTATCCTCCTCTCGGATGCTAACTTGATGATATCCTGACTTAAGATCCAATTTGGAGAAGACAACAGCATGCTTCAATTGGTCTAGCAGATCGTCAATACGAGGAAGGGGGTACCGGTTCTTGATGGTGATCTTGTTTAGTGCTCGGTAGTCGATGCACATACGCCAAGTCTCATCTTTCTTTGGCACTAACACCATAGGAGATCCACAAGGTGAACTATTCGGTTGAATGGCACCATCGTTTAGCAACTCACCAAGTTGTCTCTTGATCTCTTCATTCTCCAATAATGAGTTGCGATACATACTCAGATTGGGCAGTGTCGCATCGGACACAAGCTGAATTTCGTGCTCGACTAGACATTTCGGCCGATGACCATGGGTAGTCTCAAACATATCACTGTATTTCTCCAGCAGTCCCGACAAATGACAAGAATCCTCTTGGCATGCCAACCACAACGCTGGTCGAGTACCCTCACCTTGACCAATGGGTCAAATCATGACAAGCACATACTTGTGACATGCATTGAAAATTCGTTTGGTTTGAGTTACGGTAATTAAGTTCAAAGTGTTGACGTGGATGTCTCTACTGATCACGAACTTAACTCCGTCTTTGGTGAGGTTGTACTCTTGCGCACGCCGATGGAAGTGAGTGTCTCGATCATACAGATACGGACTCCCAAATAGGCCCTACAACCCTAAAAAAAATAGCCCCTCTCCCTCTAAACCCGTGCTGGCAAGGCCAAGACAGCGAGGGCGAAGGCGGTGACGACTAGGGCAACGAGGCCGCGATCCCTAACCCTAACCCTAACTGAAAGCCAACCCTAACCCTAACCCTAACTAAAAGCCAACCCTACCCCTAACCCTAACTGAAAACCAACTCTAACCCTAACCCTAACTGAAAGCCAACCCTAACCCTAATCCTAACTAAAAACTAACCCTAAACCCTAACCCTAACTGAAAACCAACCCTAACCCTAACCCTAACTAAAAGCCAACCCTAACCCTAATCCTAACTGAAAACCAACCCTAACCCTAACCCTAACTGAAAACCCTAACCAAATTTAATTTTTAAACCCTACAACCCTAAAATAATAGCCGCCCTCGCTCTAAACCCGTGCAGGCAAGGCCAAGACGGCGGTCATGACGGCGGTGACGACGACGGCAGCAAGGCCACGAGGGCCCTAACACAATATAAAAGAAACTTTTCAATCTACATATTATCAATCATTTTAATATACTTACTAACAAACGTTTACATCTACATACTAACAAATATTTTAATCAACGTGCATACTAATAAAATTCAAATTTGAGAAACATCACATTTTTTAGTCCATCACATACTAATAATGTATAGGTTCTTCAAATTTTTTAATCTACGAACATACACTAATATACAGGTTTTTTAAATTTTTTAGTCCATCAAATTCACGCATTTACCATCCATATAAAATTATAATCTAAATCCTATCTAAATACTACGAGTTAACGATCTAATTAATCTAAATATACGAGTTAACGAAAATATACCTCAGTGAACAGATTTGAAGAACCTCCGAAAACAGTTTTACTCCTCTTTCTTCTCTTCCTTCTCTCTCTAAACAATCTGAATAATTTCTGGATTTTTGGAAAAAATGAAAACGGACCTACTATGAAAGCGACACCCGAGGTTTAAATAGCCATTTCAGTCGCTAGTCGGGCTAGCGACTGAAACGTTGCGGGTTTCAGTCGCTAGCCGGGCTAGTGACTGAAAGCTGGTATGGCACGGCACCTGGGCCAGCGGGGGGTTGGGCCATGCTACGTCTTCAGTCGCTAGCCCAGATAGCGACTGAAGATCGGTCGTGCGGCCCAGTTCGCGACAGAGGGCCATTTTTGCAAAATTTAAAAGATCTGGGTTATTTTTCAAATTTGTTTTTTGGGTTATTAGGAAAAAAATTCGTGAAGGGTTTGGTGCTCGCCTATCCGGTGTGGAGAAGGAGTAACCCTATTGAGATATCCTTCGTGGATATAGAAGCGAGACTCACGAGTGAGCGCTTCAACAAGAAGTACGGGGAGACTGGGCGAGTCTCCGAGACCTCGGTAAAAATATTGTGTCAATTGCGTATCTCTTATTTGCTTTATATTCATCTTGACACAATTGCTAAATTTACTAATGTTGCATGTATGGTTGAATATTTTATATGGTTGAATGCAACTAGTTGATTAAATTGTTTTAAGTTTCATTGAATAATCTAGGTTTCATAATTATCTTGATGAAATTGCTTAGTGGGGAAAGAAATTTTAAAAGCCTCCTAATCACCCTCCTCTAGCCGGCATCCTTGATCCTACACTAATATTGAAGGACCCAAAAGAGTTTGAGTACTTAAAAAGACTTAATTCTTTTGTTTTTGTAGGTGAACTATAAAATCGGTGGAAAACATTGGGTGCTAGATAGCGGATGCTCCGAACACATGACCAGTAACAAAAAGTTATTCATCTCATTGGAGGATAACTCAAGTGAAAACCAAAAGATCATCTTTGGTGACAATCGTCAAGGAAATGTGTTAGGCTTGGGTAAAATTGCTATATCCAAATGATCTTTCAATTTCAAATCTTCTACTTGTTGAATCTCTGAACTTTAATTTGTTATCCGTTGCGCAAATTTGTGATCTTGGATTTCGTTGCATTTTTTATCTTAAAGAAGTTTTAGTTGAAAGTTTAAAAGATAATTCTTTGATTTTCAAAGGCTTTCGTTTTGGAAATCTCTATCTTATTGATTTTAACTCTAAAGATGCATCCCTTTCAACATGTCTCGTCTCTCAAACCTCAAAAGATTGGCTATGGCATAGAAGGTTTGCACATGTTGGAATGCATCAACTTAAAAAGCATTTAAAACATGATTTGGTTGTTCGCTTAAAAGATGTGAATTTTGAAAAGGATAAACCTTGTAGTGCTTGTCAAGCTGACAAGCAAGTAGCTACTTCACATCCGATTAAGCGTGTTCTTTCAACTTGCAAACCTTTGGAACTGCTGCATATGGATTTATTTGGACCTTCCGAGTTCCAAAGTATCGGGGCTAATAATTATGGTTTTATTATTGTTGATAATTTTACTCGCTACACTTGGGTCTTCTTTATTTCTCAAAAATCTGAACCCCTGATGTTTTCAAAAGTTTTGCAAAACGTGTTTCCACTGAATTCGAACTTTTCATCAAGAAAATTCGTAGTGATCATAGTGGAGAATTCGTTAATTCAACTTTAGTTGATTTTTGTGACTCGCTAGGCATTAAATACGAATTTTCTACTTCTTACACTCCACAACAAAATGGAGTTGTGAAAAGGAAAAATCGAACACTAATAGAAGCAGTAAGAACAATGTTAAATGAGTATGACACTCCCACTGGTTTTTGGGCCGAAGCTATTCATACCGCTTGCTACTCTATAAATCGACTTTATTTGCATTCCCTTCTAAATTTAACTCCCTATGAGCTTCTTATCAGGCGTAAGCCAAATGTTTCTTATTTTCGAGTTTTTCGTTGTAAATGTTACATCCTTAGAAAAAGAAACTTTGGTGGTAAATTTCAAATAAGAGTAGATGAAGGCTTTCTAGTCGGATACTCCACCACTAGTAAGGCTTATCGAGTCTTTAATAAAAATTCTAGTTGTATTGAAGAATCGTGCGACATATAATTTGATGGAACTAATGGCTCACAAAAGGAGCAAGTCTCTTGTGAAGTTTCAGGTGAAGATCTTCAAGAAACTGTGAAGAACATTACCATTGGAGACATCAAACCAAGAGAAGATGATGAGAATATAGAGAATGATGATCAACATACATCATCACCTCATATTGATCCACCAGAGATAAATCAAGGAGAAGCAGCACAAGAGGAAGCACCAATGCAATATCAAACCATCATCAAGGATCACCCTCTAGATCAAATACTGGGTGATGTCAGTAAGGTGTTCAAAGTCGCTCTCGTATTGCTTCTTTTTGTGAACATCATTCTTTTGTATCATCCCTATAACCTAAACTTGTAGATGAAGCTCTTAGTGATCCTGATTGGGTAAATGCTATGCATGATGAACTTAATAATTTCTCTAGGAATAAAGTATGGACTTTAGTAGAAAAACCCGAGGATCATAATGTGATTGGAACAAAATGGGTTTTTAGAAATAAGCAAGATAAAAATGGTGTAGTCATTAGAAACAAAGCTCGTCTTTTTGCACAAGATTTTTCTCAAGTTGAAGGTTTAGACTTTGGTGAAACCTTTGCACCAATAGCAAGATTTGAAGCTATTCATATACTTCTTGCTTATGCATCAAATTTTAATATTAATTTATTTCAAATGGATGTAAAAAGTGTCTTTTTAAATGGAGAAATATCTGAATTAGTTTTTGTGGAACAACCTCCCGGTTTCAAAGATTCCAAATTTCCAAACCATGTGTACAAACTTTCTAAAACTCTCTATGGTCTCAAGAAAGCTCCTCGAGCTTGGTATGAACGACTTAGAGACTTTCTTTTATCAAAAGGTTTTAAAATTGGGAAGGTAGACACAACGCTTTTTACAAAAATGATTGAAAAAGATTTGTTCATATGTCAAATATATGTTGATGATATTATATTTGGATCTACTAATGAATATTTTTGTCATGAGTTTGGAGAAATGATGTCTAGGGAATTTAAGATGTCAATGATCGGTGAGCTAAGCTTCTTTTTTGGACTTCAAATCAAGCAACTCAAGAACGGAACGTTCGTGAGTCAAATGAAGTATGTGAAAGACTTGCTCAAGAACTTTGGAATGGAAGATGCTAAAGCAGTCAAAACTCTCATGGCCACTAATGGACATCTCGATATGGACAACAACAGAAAAGCGGTTGATTCTAAACTCTATCGATCTATGATTGGTAGCTTGCTTTTCTTACCACATCTAGGCCCGACATCATGTTTAGTGTTTTCTTATGTGCTAGAATCAGTCAGCCCCTAAAGAATGTCATTTGATTGCTATTAAAAGAATCCTTAGGTACTTGAAATGCTACCCCAATATAGGCCTTTGGTATCCGAAAGATGCAATCTTTGAATTAATTGGTTATTCGGATTCAAATTATGCAGGTTGCAAAATTGATAGAAAAAGCACATCTGGTAGTTGTCAACTTTTGGGGAGATCACTAGTGTCTTGGTCATCTAAGAAACAAAATTCCATTACTCTCTCCACCGCCGAAGCGGAATATGTTTTGGTAGGAAGTTATTGTGCTCAAATTTTATGCATGAAGCAAACATTTTTGGATTATGGAATTACATTTGAAAAAGTGCCACTCTTGTGTGATAATGAAAGTGCCATTAAAATTACAAATAATCCTGTTCAGCACTCCAGAATAAAGCATATTGAAATAAGGCACCATTTTATAAGATATCATATGGCAAAAGAAAATATAGGTATAAGTTATATCAGAACTAACATGCAACTAGTAGATATTTTCACCAAACCCTTAGATGAGAGTAGATTTTTCTTTCTTAGAAGTGAATTAAATATAATTGATATTTCAAATGCTAGTTGACCTGTTAAATGTATTTAAATATCTTTTATTGCTTCTCTAGCCGAAGTCTACTGCTTGGTCGAAGTCGTTGCCCATGCTGATAGTCAACATCCTACACTGATTGTCAGTAACAAGTGTTAGCAGCCTAGTCGAAGCCCTTGATCGAAGTGGTGACCCACACTGACTGTCAGCATATTACCCTGACTATCAGTTTCAGAACCCAGTTCTTTGTGCTGACTGTCAGTATATCACACTGACTGTCAGTGTGTGTCCCCACAACCCCAGTTTTTTTCCCATGTCATTCTATCTCCCCTCTCGCCGCAGCTGTCGCCGCTGCCTCGCCGTGTCTCGCCCATCCCCCGCCGGCCGTTCTAGCCGTCCCTCGCCGTTCCTTTTCACTGCTCCTCTGATCGCCAGCTCTCCTCGCCTCCGTCATCGCTCCGTCGTTCACCAACTCATTTGTTTCTCCACCAAAGCCTCTGCTCCACCTCTCGCTGCCGCCTCTCCTCGCCGTCGCTGCACTTGCCTTGGCCACAGTCGCCGTTGCAGTTGTTGTTGTCGCCTTCTCTCGCTGTTTTCTTTTGCGTCATGTCATCTCAGCCATCCTCATCCCAACGCGTTGCCTATCAGAAGAACGCTACAAACAGTAGGCGTTCAACAGGTCAGGCGTCTGGGTCCCGCTCTCCTTCTCCACCAAAGCGTATCCCTATTGATTATTCCAGGTGGCACGCTAGTCACCTTCGCTCCCTTCGCTCCACAAACCCCTATCTGTCCCCTCGTCCCACTGGTCGAGACTCTTGCCAAGTTCTCACTTTCTACAACAACCTTCACCTTGATCTGTGGACTCACTATGCATCTACTGCAGTGTCCCCATTTTTATTCATCACTCCCTATCCTGGCCGACGATTGCTTCTCGCATAGGCATAGCCACCTTGGCCAACTCTTTTGCTTCCGTAGGGCTCAGAGATCTCGTCTCTGACTCTTCTCTCCACTGGGCTGAGCAGCCCATTCACCAGTTCTACGCCACCGTCTTCATTTCCCCTTAGCGTGACTCACTGTGCTTCATGACAGGCCTCCAGATCCACACTGTCACGAAGGAGCAGTTTGAGGCTGCTCTTGGTCTCATTCGCCCCCCTTCTGATCGCTAGCTCCACACACTTCCTGATCTTGAGCGTCGCGAGGTAGCCATGCTCTACTCTAGTCCCTTTCAGCTCCGTCACATTGCTGGCTTGCACCGGGATGTTGACCTTGCCCTAAGGATCCTCCATCTCACTTTGCTTCCGATGACAGGAGACAAGGCAAGGGTCACCTATCTCGCTCTTCACGTCCTGATATCTATATTTCAGGAGGAGCCCTTTGACTTCGTTGATCTCCTTATTAGCGAGATTTAGCACGTTCTCTTTTCCCCGCGTCGCCATCTGCTATATGCTCCGTACATCATGGCGCTGCTTCTTCACATCAGGGCAGTTGACGCTGATCTTCCTCGACCTCAGCACCCTCTGGTCTTCTATCCTCCGGGTCAGGCTGATCGCCGTCTTGGTGCGTGCCCTGCAGCTCCACCTGAGCCTGCCTCTCCCGCATCTGATGATGATGATGCTGGTGAGTCGGGAGACGAGGCTCCAGGACAGGTTACTGATCAGGCACCTACTGGAGACACGAGCACCGAATCCTCTTCTTTCTCTTAGCTCCAGCACTCCTTAGATCAGGTGCTTCAGACTCAGCAGCAGATTCTTCGCACCCAGGAGGAGCATCACCAGATCTTGGTTCGCCTTCTAGCTCAGTAGGAGCAGCTTTTAGGTCAGTTGCCTTCGTCAGCCACTCCTATCACTCACAAGAGGGCCCACCCAGCTGCCTCCTTGCCTGGCTCAACTTCCGGTGCTGCACCAGCCTCTGTTGCTCCCGCTTCCCCAGCGGTCGATCCGACTGGCTCTCCTGCAGGCTCGGGAGATACAGCCGTCTTAGGCTTTTCCTCTAGTGATTAGTCTTAGGCTGCAGTTTTCTTTGGTTGTCTTGAGTCGACTCCCACCTTTTTGTGCTGGATGACAAAGGGGGAGAAATTTGTATGACATTTCTTTTATGTATGGGTATGGATGTTTGGCCCTTATTATTATATGATGTTGATTGGTCTTTACTGTTTCATGATTAGCAATCTGAACTTCTCGTTATTTCTTGTGATACATTGTTTGACTCAAAAAATATTATTTGTGATCTCATGCATACACTCAGGGGGAGTCATTGATTTTTTTTATTATCAAACACTTGTTGTCATCAATCATCAAAAAGGGGGAAGATTGTTGCATCTAGGTCCTTTTAGGTTGATTTTGATTATTGATGACATTAAGTGTTTTGAACTAACCTTGTCTTTGAGCTATTTGTATGCAGAGAGATTTCTGTAAAGTCTGCAAGTGATCCAAGAAGATCTGCAGGTCATGAGTCCAAAGTCGTAAGCGCAAGGTCGCAATGTTGGTTGTGATCGCAGTTCAAGGTTGGGAGTCAAGGTCGCAAGTGCAAGGTCGCCAAAACGGAAGTCGCAAGATGGAAGATGCAAGGGACCTAAGGTTAAAAGAGTTTTCATTTTGTACTGGTCTCGATGTTTGGAGTCTGACCGGTTTATAGGAATTGTTTTGGTTTAACAGTAATATTAAGAGGTGTTGCAAACTTTCTCTATATTTCCAACATAAACCGAGAAACTCTTAGGACATTGCATTCATTCACATCTTGGTTGAATCTATTTCACAATGAATTGTTTCTTTTCTGATATTTCAGAAACAAAAACTTTATTTGATGTTTATAGATTCATCTAGGCCGATCTAGATCTTTCTCCTGTTGACAAAATTATAGCCCTTTAAGTTATCTTTCAAACAAGTTATAAAACACTTCAATCGGACCTCTGGATCAAAAGTTATGACTGTTTTTATCCACACTAACACTCAGCATGGTGATGCTGACCATCAGCATGAATGTCAGCTTCCTTACTGCCATTTGTCCAGAGAGCATGTCTTTTTGAGCTGAAATTTTTGACTTACGCTAACTGTCAGCATGAGTTGCTCATTGTCAACATAAGTTTTGACCAAAAATTGCTTGGTTTCTAAGTTTGTTTTACTCGACGTTTTTGAGGTCGATGTTGACTGTCAGCATCTGAGACTGACTGTCAGTATGAGTTGATTTCTTTCCTTATGCGACCACAAACGGCTAGCTAAGTTTTATCTGTGATTTTCGTCGAACTGTTGAGGTAGATGCTGACTATCAGCATGTGTTGCTGACTGTCAATATGTGCTTTTTTGTTTCCATATTCGACCACAACGGCTTGTTGAGTTTTCTCCGAGCTTTGCTTTTATCTGCTCGTGGTCTATGCTGACTGTCACCATGTGCTGTTCTCTTCTGTTCGAGCACAACGGCTAGTTTGTTTCTTTTGGGCTAAAAATAGAGGTTTTGAACTATTGTTTTATATAACAAGCAGTCTCATTCTCTCATATACATCTAAGCATTTGTTTTAGAGCTAAAATCTTAATCTTTTGATCAAGTCTTGAGTTTTATGATCCACTGAGTGTTTTATTCACATCATTTGCATACTTAGAGTTCCTTGGTATTTGTTGGAGGTCAAGAGAAGACCTTGCAACCTATTACTTTTGATGAACGCTCACACCAAGACGGTTTGGTGGCGTGACTGTTGACCTCTCCATTTACGGAGGTTGTTGGAGAGGCTCGGTGTGATTGTGAAAGGCATCGGTGCTCGCCTATCCGGAGTGGACAAGGAGCAACCATTAGTGAGAAATATCCTTCGTGGATATTGAAGCAAGACTCATTCATTTGAGTGCTTCAACGAAGAGTAGGGGAGACCGGGCGAACCTCCGAGACCTCGGGATAAATCTTCGTGTTTGTCTTCTCTTCCTCTTTCTTTTTAATATTGCAATATATTATTCAATTGTCTTAATTTAAAACTGTTCTTGTTCTCTATCTCTACAAAAGTTGTTTCATTTGAAAAGTTTTAAAGCTTCCTATTCACCCCCCTCTAGTCGGCATCCATGATCCTACAAGTACGACCACGGGCACGACCCATGCCCAGCTCAATTTCGACCGTTTGGCTTGGTACGACCTCGGGCACGACCAAGCTCGGTTTCGTTCATTTTGCACGATCATGACCGAGCTCGGTTTCGGCCATTTTGCACGCCCGCGACCAGAATCGATACAACAACGGGCACAACTAGTTGTAGTCATTTTTCACGATCAAGCGCGATCATTTTGCTCGGCATGACCAGACTCGGTCTCAATCGATTTACTCAACACAATCATGGGCACGTCCCATGCTCAGCTTCGGGCATGACCCATGCCACTGGTCGTGCCTGGCTCAATTTTCCAGCTGGTTTTGATCGTTTTGTCTCTGATTTATCTGTTTCTCACATTGTTTAAAGTCGGATTCTCTAACCTGGACGTCAAGAGTTATATTTAGACACATTGACCTATTTGGCTCAATTAAACATGCTTTATGCTTTATGCTTTACGCTTTCTTAAGCATTTTTCTTAGTTTAGTTTAGTTTAGGTTAGAAGAACCCCTTCTCTATTTTCCATGTTTGTAAGCCGGCAAGGACGGCAGACCTAATTCTGTGATGTAATCAACTAAGTTTTCATTTATTTCTTGTTATTTCTATATTTTTATTCTTTTTTCCGAGTAATTCACTTCTATGGTTAGGGATGACCTAATCCAGAAGGTATAATTCCTCCTTGGTCCCGATCTTATTTTTTGTAGTTAGTTTCCTACTCTTTCTTCCTCTAAACCATAAATTCTCGTTCTGGCAATAAATGTAACAATTGAGCCTTAGTAAGAATTTAGAGACATTCTTGAGTCCTTTGCACCTTGATGCGGGACTCTGAACAGGAAAGAGGCTCTCGCCAAACTTCAATGTGGAAGCGATCTTCTGACCATTGTACCAGCGACCGTACTAGCAACTTAATCTATCTTAGAAAACAACTGAAATTAACTTGCAATTCTCAGACCTTAGATAGAATTATGCCTGATGGCTATGGAATTCCCGAAGACCTAGGTTTTCCTTTCTGCCCTAGTTCGATTATGGTTCTTTCAAATCCCAATTTATCCCATTGATCAAGACAAGACAATGTTTACATGTCCGTTCGGTACTTTTGCTTATCGTTGAATGTTGTTTGGGCTATGTAACGTGATAAGTGTTAAATTGGTAGTATTTTTACCCTAAGTTTGCTATTGAAAATGTGCAAAAACATCCTTTGATGTGACATTTTATATATATTTTTATATTATTTTTACAATCCTCTTTCATAATTGTGTTTACCATGTTTCAGGGATCAAACCTGCAAAATTTGAGGATATTTCGACTTCGTTTCAGCCAATTTCGAAAAAGATACTAAAACTAGACAAAAAGGAACCCTGATCAAATATTCCACGATCGAAACTGCCTGGTCGAACACACTTAGGAAAGAAGGAACCATAATCGAAAAAAACTAGACAAAAAAGAGCTATGATCGAACACGAACACACTTGGTCAAACAAAGTCCCAATCGAACACGAAGACATCTGGTCGAAACAAGTCCTGATCAAACATGAACACGTCTGGTCAAAAAGAGTCCCAACCGAACACGACTGTCTCCTAGTCGTTATTTGACTGAGCCCAACACGACTGCAGGCTTGACCAATACACTGGTCTAGCATGACTCGGTTTCCAGAGGTATTTTGGTCGAATCTGATCGGTTTTGACTCGAATTTGTCTGTTCTCGCGCCGTTTGAAGTTGGATTTCATCGCCTGCACGTCAAAGAGTTATATTTGGACATGTTAACCCATTTTATCATAAATAGAGTAGCTTTCACATGCTTTCATATGTCTTTTTAGATGCCTATAGGGCTTAGTTTTAATTTAGTAGAGCCCCATTCTCTATTTTTCCTGTATTTGTAAGCCGGCAAGGACGGCAGACTTAATTTTGCTGAAATCAAGTAAATTTTCTTTCACTTCTTATTATTTTTGTATTTTTATGAATTTTTGCGAGTAATTCACTTCTAGGGTTAGGGATGACCTAATCCAGAATGATTCTTCATCGGTCTCGATTGTAAATTTTGAACTTATTTCCTTATGTTTTCTTTCTCCAAACTCTAAATTCTCATTTTAGCAACAGACGTAACAGTTGAGTCTTAGCAAGAATTTAGGGGAGTTCTTGACTCCTTAGCGCTTTGACGCATGATCCTGAATAGGAGAGAGACTCTTGCCAAACGTAACAGTGAAAGTGATCCTCTGACCATTGTACTAGCAACCGTACTGGTAACTTAATATGTGTTAGAAAATAACTGAAATTAACTTGCAATTCTCAGACCTTAGATAGAATTACGCCTGATGGTTATAGAATTCCTGAAGCTCTACGTTTTCCTTTCTGCTCTTTAAACCCTAGATTGATAACTTTAGTATTAGATTTGGTTGTAGAAAAACAAACCCCCAAATCATTCAAACTTAATCAGTAATCCATTAACCTAAAATACGAATACGCTTGTTCCTTGTGAAATTCGACCCTCAAGTGCTCAACGTTCAACCATTCGCTTGCGATTATTACTACACATCCGTGTGCGCGACCGCGTGTAACACCCTAGGTTTGGAGTGAAAATTTTTTTTGCATAAAAAGTCATGCATGCATATGTCTCTTCTAGATCAGCCAAATCAGCCCCAGTTTTATTCTATCCTAAGCCCAAAATCTTAAAATCTATCCTATAGACCCACATCAAAATCTGACTTTTCAGATTTGATATACTATCTATCCTTGAGTATAAAAGCCTTCAAAACCCAGATTCAATTCCATCTCTAACTTCCAGATTTATCAACTCCTTTCTGTTTTCGAAAACAGAAATATATTATATTACCCCAAATACCCTAAGATTCAGAAATTCAGATTTAATCAAAATCTTGACCAAGTTCAGACCAATTATATTAGTATTATGATCAAGGGTATGTCGATACCTTAATCCAAAAAGTTGATAGCCAGATTTCATCATCTAAACCCTTTTTACAAATCAATCCAAGAGGTATCGCAGATCAGTCCTTTTCCAGATTTTCCAAAAGCCTGAAA